>VXBH01004025.1:96606-203338 GCA_013400035.1 Rynchops niger
AAGAAGAAGAAGAAGAAAAAAAAGCACTTCTCATTAAAGTCCTTTCTCAGTGTATCCAAGTTCCACACTCCATAAATTTAATCCCCCTATTTAAGCAAAAGATTGAAATTTGATTAAGAGGGCACATCCTAAATAACAATGGAACCAATCCATGAAATATTTATTAGAGGAATAAATCAACACAGAAACTCCAGGCTTAACCTGAGGTGTGAAATATAGTCCTCTACAGGAACTCACTTGTTGAGAAAAGGGCAGAGAAGGGTGTAAAGCCTTTTACTTGTTTCAAAACACAGTAAATGAAAAGGCTGATACGCTTCTCCACATACACAGACATGAAACAGTCTGCTTGTATGTAATACACGTATGTAATACACGTATGTTTACTCTGCTTTTATGATGTTTTGCCTAGCATTGATCATGAAAAAGCAGCGACCTTGCAGATACTGTTATAGGGGGTTTTTTAATGCTCTCTGTAAAAGCACGTTTTGTACGTTGGTAGATAGGTGCAATGTCCACGCAGCTCAAAACAACATACTTATTCTATTCATACTGTCAAAATATTAGACCAATGATGCCTTGGCATGGTTTATTATAAAACACAATAGTAACTGGATGTCTTCAACAACTTCCAGCAAGAATGTATCAAGTCATATTAACAGGATTTTCTTTCATAGCTCTAATATTAAAAAAAAAAAAAAAAAAAAAATCTTTTAGCTCCTCTGAAGCAGGAGGCTCAATCTGTCTTAAACTGGTCTCAGAATTTATATTCTGTAGCTGACTGTCCACACTTGTTAAACTGGTTTGGTCCCAATATATACTTTCAAAATCAAGGTAGAGTTATGCTGGCAAAAGAGGAGAAAAAGGAGTACAATCAGAATCATTAAAGTTACCACAAATTAGATTTTTGTTGTGAAGTATTTTGAGTAAGACATGCAGCAAATAATTTTACCTCTCCATCTTTGCATTTAGCTAACAATCTATAGACCACTTATTGCTCTAGCCAAGCTGAGCAATTTTAACATCTTACCAGCACTGGATGTTAAGGATCCACCCAGTTATAAGCTACACGAACCAAGTGCAGAAAAGAAAAAGGGCTGTTGGTCACTCAGGCCCTTGAATGCTCTTGAAGCCACCCATTTTTGCTAACCTCGTAACAGAGATGACAGCTGTAATGGCAGAAGTAAACTTAACTGCATCCAAGCACACGGAATCACGGAATCTTTAGAGTTGGAAGGGACCTCTAGAGATCATCTAGTCCAACTCCCCTGCAAAAGCAGGATCACCTAGAGCACATCACTCAGGAATGCATCCAGGCGGGTCTTGAAAATCTCCAGAGAAGGGGACTCCACAAACTCCCTGGGCAGCCTGTTCCAGTGCTCTGTCACCCTCACCGTAAAGAAGTTCTTCCGTGTGATTGAACGGAACTTCCTATGTTCCAACTTGTGCCCGTTGCCCCTCATCCTGTCACTGGGAACCATTGAAAAGAGTCTGGCTCCATCCTCCTTCAACCCACCCTTTAGATACTTGAATGCCATGATAAGGTCTCCCCTCAGCCTTCTCTTCTCCAGGCTAAAGAGTCCCAGCTCCTTCAGCCTTTCCTCATAAGGGAGATGCTCCAATCCCTCAGTCATCCTAGTTGCCCTTCGCTGGACTCGCTCCAGCAGTTCCCTATCCCTCTTGAACCGGGGAGCCCAAAACTGGACACAGTATTCCAGTTGTGGCCTCACCAGTGCAGAGTAGAGCGGGAGAATGACCTCCTTCGACCTGCTGGCCACACTCTTCCCTATGCAGCCCAGGATTCCATTGGCCTTTTTGGCAACAAGGGCACATTGCTTGCTCATGGATAATTTACTGTCTACCAGGACGCCCAGATCCTTCTCCTCAGAACTACTTCCCAGCAGGTCCACCCCTAACCTATACTGGTGCTTTGCATTCTTCCTCCACAGGTGCAGGACCTTGCACTTGCAAGGTCCTTGCACACAGTTTTGAATTTAAATATTTCTAGTCTTCAGTATTTTGTTTTGCATTATTTTTTTAAAAAAGATGAGATTAAATGCTGATCCTAGTGGAGCCAAAAGCAAAACTCCCATCACTTTAGCATGGCTAGATTTTAAAGCCAAGATTGATAATAAACTTTCCAGGTGTTGGTCTCACAAATATTGACAGTACCATAAAGTGAGGTCAATCACAAATTAAGAGACTGGCCTCAGTATAAATCATTCATATAAACACTGCGTTGTATTTGAACTGAAGCCAGGTCCTACGCCTTAATTAAACTAAACACAGTTCCCGTGTTATTGAAATACAGACAACTTGCATTAATGTAATAATATAAGGTCTTTATTTATTGGTACTCAATAATATATAATACCTTAATGTGGTTTTTTTTGTTCAAAAAAGGCACAACAATATATTCTTCCCCATAATTCACACAACTCTATGTTATTTCCCTTATAATAGCAAAATAATCTGGTTGAATTTACAATTCCTGCAGAGGTAATTTTTCAAGAGATACTTTCCGAAATTCATACGTTTACATGAATCTCCATTATGCCAGCTTTTATTTGTGAAATTCATGCTGCCCCTTCAGTTTAATAAAGGCAAATCTACCAAGGGCCAATGGTACCCTGGGGTGCATCAAGAAGAGTGTGGCCAGCAGGTGGAGGGAGGTCATCCTCCCCCTCTACTCTGCCCTGGTGAGGCCGCACCTGGAGTAATGTGTCCAGTTCTGGGCTCCCCGGTTCAAGAAGGACAGGGAACTGCTGGAGAGGGTGCAGCAGAGAGCTACCAAGATGATGAGGGGACTGGAGCACCCCTCTTATGAAGAAAGGCTGAGGGATTTGGGTCTCTTTAGTCTGGAAAAAAGACGGCTGAGGGGGGACCTTATCAACGCTTATAAATATTTAAAGGATGGGTGTCAGGAGGATGGGGCCAGGATCTTTTCAGTGGTGCCCGGGGACAGGACAAGAGGTAACGGGCACAAACTTGAGCATCAGAAGTTCCACCTAAACATGAGGAGGAACTTCTTTACCCTGAGGGTGGCAGAGCACTGGCACAGGCTGCCCAGAGAGGGTGTGGAGTCTCCTTCTCTGGAGACATTCAAAACCAGCCTGGACGCCTCCCTGTGCAACCTGCTCTGGGTGACCCTGCTCTGGCAGGGGGTTGGACTAGATGATCTCCAGAGGCCCCTTCCAACCCTATGGTTCTACGATTCTACCTTGCACCCAGTGATTATCAGATTACAGAACACGTAAACGTTTCTTAAACTGAAAAGCTGCAATATTTGCACATTACAATTACAATTAATTTCTCTTTAAGTACTCATATAACTTACATAATTCTCTAATGAAAAGGTCACATTGTAATTGCACATGTGGCAGGAGAGATTGAGATAATGAAAAAACCCTACTAATTTCTCCAGCTTGTACTTCCTGCATTTCATTTGTATCTTGTACATGGATACTGCAGAATGGTTTGAATCTATAGGTTTATTGCAAAGGAAGTTCATTGCAAAAAACCACTGCTATGTTTGGCAGGAGAGATTGAGATAATGAAAAAACCCTACTAATTTCTCCAGCTTGTACTTCCTGCATTTCATTTGTATCTTGTACATGGATACTGCAGAATGGTTTGAATCTATAGGTTTATTGCAAAGGAAGTTCATTGCAAAAAACCACTGCTATGTTAAAAAAAAGAAAAAAAAAAAAATCACCTGCACTGTAGAATATCTACCAAATGCTTTGGTCATTTGTTTTGCTTTTAAGATGAAACTGAGTTCCTTTTAAAAAAACCCTTTCACATAACACAATCTAAATACACTTCTTCAAAAGCAGAATCAACAATCTAACAGCCTTTTTCCAACTTATGACAGAAATTTTTGTACAATGCCATTTGGCCTACGGCACATTGTAATAATAACGTTCTTCAGCAAAACATTGGCTTTCACGTGATATGGATGCTTAAGGAGGGAAAGCAGTAATCAGCGTAAGAGTCAAAGCAATTCATGTGAACAATTTTAAACAAAAAACTACTCTGAATGGGTCAAACGCAAAAATATTTTCATACTTGTTCCTAGTCAAAAGCAAAAGAGATACAAAAGAAGAAAGGAAAAAAAACCTCTTCCCATCTTTTTTTCCTCACTGAGCCAGCAAGAACAGAGACACACATGCAAAATTCTGTGTTAACGACATTCTGAGTCAGTCAGGTTGCAATCAAAATAAACAGTTTTTCCATTTTGAATCATGTCAGCAAAGAGACTGGAAAATTTCCCCAAAACAAACCAAACAAACCAAGAAAAGGTTCACTGTATAAAATTCTTATTTTCCTTCTGGCCCTACAGGAGCACAAGACAGTCTGATCCCAGAACACTGGAATGCATTAAGTGAAGCAAATGGAAATCTCATATGGGCAGCGATGAAGGGTCAACTCCAGACTGAAAGAATGTAACCTTATTTTAAAAATAAATGCCGCGGGTGAAAAGAGAGTAGACAAGGGAGGGGAATGACTTGACTCGATATGTACTGAAATCATGCCTAGCGGTGCCTAGTCTGAGAAAAGCTGAGCTGTTCAGCTTGATTTTCCATCTTGTGGAGTCAACAGCACTTTGCTCCATAAGGATGCCAGTTATGCCAGCATTATTGAACATTGCCAAGTACTGGCAACCCTATGGACTAGCACAAAGCTGAAAAAAAGAGTAGTTTCAATACTAGAAATAAGTATGGAATTGTGGCTGAAATAAAAAGGCAAAACCACAAGGAAAATATAATCCAACCAACAAAGTTGCCTCATGCTTCATCTTTCAACTGATTACATTGCCTTTAAAAATGCACACCACTTCATTTACTCTCTAGTCCTAAACAGTCACTGTGTTCTACCTTCCTTTAAAAGAAACCTCTAAAAAAATGTAATGAAATCTAATGAAATCCATGGTTGGTTGAAGACATTTAAATATTTCTTGACAAGCTAATGGATACCTATAAATCAAAAAGAATAGTGATTCTCAGTCATTTGTGAAAAGCAGATATTTACAATAGCATTATACACAGAACAATAACCTATTATTCAGGCAAAGCTGAACAGAGCAGCAGTAATTCTCCTATTACATTTGTAGCAAGTGAAGAATATCCATGTTACAGTACCTCTGTCTTCAAGTGGATTGCTAGCAAGGTTGATTGTATGGAGTCCTGAGTTGGGATTATGGGCTAGAGCACTGGCTAGTTTCTGTGCAAAATCTCTGCAAGAAAAGAAGAGAGAGGAAGAAAGACTCGTGTTATCTCTTGTATCAACAGCCCATTCAGAGGCTTAAAAATGTCAAGGGATTACTAGATATAAGTGGCCCATCCTACCGCAGAGCAGTAACTGATTCTTCACAGTTTTAAACAATGCTTATCTGGCTAATTTGCTATCTTTCAAAGCAGGGTATTTTATAATTTATTTATTCGGTAGCTTAAGAGACTGAAGGGAACTCAATCAAAGCTCAAACTAATTTTGATAAAGAACTAGATATAAAATAGGATTTACACAAAATAACTTAAAACATCTTCCATCTCCTGCATGCCACACATGGGTGGGATATAGACATCATCTTGTCTAACACTACCTCCTTCACTCACAAGCCAACCACCTCACCTGCAGCAGCTCTCTACCAACAGTCGCTCAAACAGAAGGGCTTTGCAGCATATCCAGAAGGTCAACAAACCAGGAATATTCCTGACCTTGTAAAACAGCAGGAATAACACTCTCAAAGAACAGCAGCACAATGATGAACTGGTCCTTGCTTGCTTCTTTTTACAGTGAGAAGCATCAAAGTACATAACTGGCTGACCACAGTTCTAGCAACATGTCCCAAGAGAGACGGTGGTATATCAGTTCTATAATGCTCATAACAGCCAGGCCAGGTAGCAGAGATAGTTTGGAACTCACTTTAACCAACTAGGTAGCTGTAGTAGCACGACCTACCTTTGTCCAAATCCACTTGAGAGGCAAGGGAACACTGCCCTATCTCAGGGCATTTTGCTGCAGCTGGACTACTATCACCCACAGCCCTAAGTTCAAAGCTAGCCTGGGTTTTCCTACGTGACAACACTCTTGACTCAGGTGGAGACATGTTCCTTGAATGAAGTCACAAGGCTGTTGGCCAGTAGCAGCTCTAAGACAAATCCTCTGTCCTTGTACCTACTGGGAAGCTTTCATATATTAGGGGACTAGCCCTACTGTATGCTTTTGTTACAGTAAGACTATAATTTCAATGTTCTTACTTCACCTGAATTAGATACTGATGTGGAAATCAAAAACATCCCTTGAGCTTCCTTCACAGAGCTCCTTTATCTCTGCCTTGAAGTACAATATCTTACCTCCTGTATGCCAGCGGCAGAGAGCCATCAGCTACATTGGCTAGAAGAGTGCTAATTAACACTGCCCATTTTCCTTGGGACAGATACTGCCTACCATAAAAATGATCAGCCTGTGTGCTGAGAATAGCAGTGGAGGTAGTATCCTTTTCCAGCCTCTGGAAAAGAGTGGAGACTGGACCGCAATAGTCTCAATAGCTTTTTGTTATCTGTTGTTGCAAGGTGTACTTGAGTACAGACGTGTTCCAGGGAAGTTTAGTTTCCCTTTGAAACCCCATTTCCTTAGATGGACCCCTGGGGGTAGGACAGGTTCCAGTGCTGCAAATGCATTATGATGGGCTGCCTTTAGGAAAAGTGTATTCTCTTCTTAAGATACAAGCAGCATGTGAATACAAACACTGAACAAAAAGACATTTGGGGCTTGAATCTGTGCCACCTGACAGGCCTCAGGGTATCCTGCTTTGCTACCAGCTGCTGCTGCAGAAGACTACGTATCTCCTGTAGGTCCTCGGTTACATTTGCCAACACTCTGTGGATACCCTCCAGCATTTCAAATGGCATTAGATGCCTGTGGCTTAGGCAGCTGAATCAAGCTCCTTATGTGCAGCCAAGAAGAATGAGGTTTTGAGTTCAAAAACAAACAAAAAGAAACCCAAAACAACCCACCTTTCTTCATGGGGAGTTTCCTCCTTTTCCTTCATCCCTAGAGGATTCCTGTCATTACAGTGTTCTGCCTCCACCTCCAGGCTTGTTTACAAACCCTGCTCCAGCTTTTGCCACCAATATAGGCAGGATTACCAGAACTTTTTGGTCAGCTGGGGTGTGCATAAACTATTTAGCAAAGGCACTACCACCAGAAAGCACCAGATTACCTTTGTAGGGCACATGGAGCTCCAAGGCTCATTTTGGAAAAAAACCTAACACAACTTCCCCACTCCCTGTGCAGCCTCTACCATAAATGGAGGCACCTGGGTGACATCCCTCCCCCTCCTTTGTCCGCTCTTTGTTTCAAGTCCTAAAATTTATTCCTTTTTTTGGCTTCACGCTTCAACTACAGAGCATGCAATGCAAGCCTGACACTTTCTATAAAGCATCAAATTCACTCTGTATGCATTGCACAGACACACTTGCCTGAACTGAGGACATTCTGGCTTGGAGGTAAAGCCCAAAAAAGACCCACTGTAACTACTCATATGGCAGAGTAAGAACATTTCACCAAAGGTAAGAATAGCACAGATCTGAAAATCTCTGACAAACAAAACAATTCCTCCAGATCTGTCAAGACAACATCCCTGTAAGACAAAAAGAGGATGTGCGTGGGAGGAACTAACACAGTTAGGTCTAAGGACATTCAGAGCATGGGCAGATGAGATGCAACATCAAAGGCCCTCTGGGTACCAGCAGAAGCAAACTGTTATTCCCGCTCTGTCATAGCCAGCCGTTACCTTTGGAACAGGGCTGCAGAAGCCCACGTAGATGGCAGAAGGGACATTCTGCCCACCAGCTTTCAGAGAATACATAAGCACAACAAATAGATCATTTTCACCAGCTCCTGAAATCAGGCCTTTGCAGACTGAAGAACACATCCTGCAGTTTCATGGAAATTAATATTCTGGTTATCAGATATTCCCCCATTCCTCTAAAACACCTCAGGGATGTAACTCTCTTTTCAAGCTCCTTTATTCAGGTCATCCTGAACTCTTCTCCTTTCCTCAAAATCTGGGTATCACCGACCTCAGTTAACACACTTATCAAAACATTAGTGTTTGCTGTATGCATTAAAGACATCCAACATAATCTAGACTGCACCCTTTAGGTCTGTTAGAGAAATCCCAGTGGGGATAAAATTTTCAAGAGCATCTAAACTGGCACAAATCTTATCAGACATGGAGTTTCACTTGACAACCTGTTTTCCCCAACGGCAAGTCCACAATTAACTAGTCCTGGGTCCTTACAACTACTACCTCACAATAGTTTGCTGTCTTATCAGCTGGGACAATGACAAGTGTTTATGGGGCCATGGCCCAAACCAAATCACAGAAATGAGTAGCTGGAGGTAGAAAAGAATGAAATAGTATTAAACTGACTCTGCTGCAGGAAGAAATATGCTCTTGCAGCTGCTAAGGAATTTCTGAAAGCATTGCTCTTGGTAGCGCTTTCTTAACCCTGGTCCAGCAGTCTGTCACAGCTCATTAAAAATGACTGGTCTGTAAACTATGTCAAGGAAGACACTCAGCAACAACAGGATTTCCTCCTAGGAAGCAGATATGATAAATGGCAAAAGTGATGAATGCGTCCTTGACAAAAACAGACAGACAGTGCTGATCAGAGCAGATACGCACCAAGGCAAAATGCCAAACACTGTGCATGTAGATGGAGACATGAAAACCAAAGTCACAGGCTGATTATCTGTCAAGTCCTGTTAAAACTGAAACCAGTTAATCCAATTATGATAAGTTAAGGCAGGCCATGTGCAAAGGTAGACAACGTATCTTTTAATATTAATAATTATCAGTGGATTTCATGGCACATACTGCAAGAAAAATGAGATTAAAATCAGGTGCTTATGTTTGAATGACAGCTATTAAAGGCCGTGCACTAGTGATCAGAAAGTTTGGGTGTCATTCCGAACTCCACCTCAAGCTTCCCGTGTCATTTAGGCAATTTTCTTTTAAAGGTATTTCAATGCAAAACCCTTTTTAAAATAAGGGGAAAACAATCCAAACAATGAAAGAGGAGATAATGTAAAGCACACCAAATATTTTCCCTGTGCTTGTTTCCCTTCTTTATTTGCAATTCACTATAGTGTTCTGCTTCTCTCACCTTTTATTATGATAAAAATTCATCAGCACTAGAGTTTATCTTTTCTACATGGTCTTGGATACTATTCTAACACTAAAACAAGCTACAAATACTTCCAACTGAGCTAGTTTGTAACTTGAACTTTGTTTCTATTTCCTGTGATAGGAAAAAAGCAAATACCTAGTAACTACAATTTACTATATTTAAAATATATGCAAGGATTAAACTGTATGGCTTACCTCTATGTACCTTTCTTTTAAGGCTATGACAAGGCATTAAACTTAATTATCTACTTTCTTGCTTCTTTAAAAAGTTGCTAATGTAGAAGACCTGTTATACTTGAGCAGACTGCAATTCACAGTAAGATAAAGACAGCTCTCTTGGGAATGAAACAATAATCTGTTGTGCAAGATGGAATAGTACGCTTTTTCAACAAAACCTCAAACACTGTTTTTTAAATGATAAAAAGGTGTTCATACTTCTATTGGCAACCGTATTTGGAGAGAAACAGTGTAAGTTGATTTGTGGTTTATGTTCTTATCCAATCTATTTTGCTCCACTTAACCCAACTCTCCAGGCAGATTCTTAAAAAAAATAATCAGTTTAAATGGATTTCTTGGACATAAGGGACGTCTCGAAAACCTGATAAAAAGCTTGTGACTACAGGTTCCTCAGACAAGGCTTACATCGAGCATAAGTTTTTGTAATGCTTATTCTGGTTAACACACAATGACACATCCTTTTTGCTGGGAGTAAGCAGTAAGTAATGCAACATTTCAAAGGAATTACTTACGTTCTAAGCCCGGCATTCTCTAATACCAGCTCTTCCAATCGATTGGACCTACTCACCACTCGCAGTATCTGCTCACAGACATCAGTGGACTGCCACAGAAAAGACAGAACAGTGTTAAGGAACACAAACATGGAACAGACGGTTATTGAGTTATAAGCTGTACATCGTAATGGGATCCAGGCTGTGATGAGCTTTTTGTCATACATAAATGGTAAGTAAGAATACCAGGAACATCCCAGAGAGAGAGTCAGATGGCAACAGAGGACTTCTGGAAAAGACTCAGGGAAGCAAAAGGCAGACTAAAAGCAACTCATTTACGAAGCTGGCCACCTAATCATAGGGGGCAGAGTTTTTATAATGACAGTAAAAAACCCAAACCCTGTGATTCAAAAAAATGCTCACTTAATTTTTAGAGAAATCTTTTTCATATGTATGATAATCCTTCAGGAGAAAAGTGGCAACTAGTGCAAAGAAGAATAGAGCCTGACCAGGAATAACAACTCAACACAAAGAAAGATGTCATAAGGCAGACAAAAAAAAAACGCAAAAAAACCTCAGGAGCAAAAGCACTCTAGCTACAGGTCCTCCAAAGACTGCTAAGGACTAGGGCTTAAGGTTCAGTGTATTTCAGTACGACTTCTCCCAGATTACAGAGAAGTAAATCCCATCTCATGATCTTACTGTTGTTGGATTCTAGAATTTGCATGGACATCTCCAAGTACCATGAACAAAACATGATAACAAAAGAGTTTGTTTGCTGTGCTCCTTCAAATAGAGAGATAAAACCTTAATGATTCAAAAGCCATACAGTGAACTCTGTACGTCATCACCTTTTATTATAATCTTTTATTTCGCTTCTGCATTTGCCTTTTTTTTTTCCCCCCCACAGCACTTTCACCAACTTTCATGTGAAGTCCAAAGCTGAATTTCAGTTATCATCATGAAGTGCTGAAACTATTGTGTTATCCACCTTTAAAAACAACGTGACATTCATACCTGGGACATCTGTGTCTCTAATGACAACCTGACGTTTTCTAGGATTTTTAAAATATTAAACTAATTTAATCTCCTAAAAAGAAAAAAAAAAACCTGATCTACCACACATATAAAATCTTATTAATTCCTTACACAGTAAAAGTGACAATTTTTTTGAAAGACTGTCAACTCTGTCTTTGCCTTCCATATTTCAGTAATTCAGAATATTATCACAATGCTTGTACAGCAGTGTGATTGCAAAGTGGAAAATTTCATGCATATACTATAAAAACACTATGGATACCACCTATCAAACAAAATGTCAGAGCAGGACTCATGAAACACAAAGCATTCAATGGCCTCCGGATATGTCTGACCTCATACTGACCCTCAGCAGTGTTCCTACAGCACAGATTTACTGCCCAACAAATTATGGTTTCCTGGTGCTTTTGACTGAAAACTAAATGTATGTAAGATAGATTTATTTTTTTTTTTTTTACTTTGTTTGTGTGTTTGTTTGGGTTTTTTTAAAGGAATTGATGCATTCTGAAGGTTGACGAAGTTTGTTTTCCACAGAAAAGTTACTAAGAATTTCAAAAAACTTTCACATAAACGTATCTCAGATGGATAATGCAGCCAGTTCTTGTTCTAAGCAAACTACACCGGCCAGTCTTCTAACTAAGCAAACTATCTCATTTCATTGAAGCAGAAACTGATTAATTGCATTGTACCTTTTAACAATGGTGATTTTAACACCAAACTACAACAGGATTAAAAATGCGTCCAGTTTCATTCTGTGCATAATTCTGAGTAAGATGTCCAAGCAAGAAGGAAAAGTTTTTTGCCTACCCTTCTGCCAAGAATCACATAAGCTAGTTTCTACTGAATTTTCATGGAAAATGAAAGCTTAGGAATGTGATAAGAGCATTTTCAGATCAATAAAATTGCATCAATTTAAACAAGATGAGACTCAACCTTCGTTTTTAAGAACAAAAGCTTATGGATGTAAATGAAAGCAATTTCTCAAACCACTAGCTCCACCTGTGACTATAAACTTTCAAGTTTAGAAGAAATAGTGTATTTTGATATCTTTGAAAAGTCACCTAGTGACTGATTTTCTTGGCCCTTTCTTCAGTAGTCCAACATACTTAGATTTGCCCCCTTCTTGCTTTTCAGAAAGAAAACTGCTGTGGAAGAGCATCGATGCCACACATCACTACATACTTATTACTACGCAGGGTTAGCTTCAAACAATTCGGAGAAAAATTCATCAAGCTGCAATGAAAATTAAGAGGAAAAACCTGCTTTATATGCTAGAAAAAACCAGAATCCTCATATTTTCTTTAAATCTTCCCAAAGTAACTGAGATTTCTGTCTGCTTTAGAGATAATTTCCTATTTAGTCACCCAATATTGTTTGAGGGAGCTAGCAAAGCCTAATAAGCAGTTTTATGGGCTACTGCTATTGCTCAACAAGTTTTCAATCCTTATTCACTGACTCTCAGCACTGTTTCTACGGCATGAATTAACTATCCAACAGTTTATATTTTCCCGATACGATTAAGAGGAAAAAAACACTTCAAACAGATTGCAATTTGTAGTTGCCTAAAAAAGTTCACCTTGAAAAACGTAATAGCATCCTCTAAAACACAGCACAGCCCGGTAGAAGCAGGTATACTGTTACAATTTATTACTTACTAATTTCAGATCCTTGGAGGACAGCTTTGTAAACCACTGATTATACTCCAGAGCAGCAACTATAGGTATTAAGTCTCTAGAAAAAGAAAAACACTTTTACACACATTTCATATAACTGTCAGCTTTGGTCTTTTGAAACAATCTCTTAAGGTTTTTTCCATATTTAATTCCCCATGCTTTTGCAATGCTAATTGCCTACCATCCCCATTACAGAAAGCTCTACATTCTAAAAAACAAGCATCACCAGCAGCTGCGTGTCTTACTCATATTTTAATACAAATTTTTGACTAGCCAACTGACATCCATTCTAGCATGAATTTTTAAACCCGGAATTTGTCTGGGATGCCATTCCTACTTTTAGCATTACTTTTTCTTCAGCCTGTGACATATTTAAGCTTCTTAATCACCTCTAATTATAATTGAGCATGACACTAAAAAGCTTTTTTGGCAGTCTGATGATTTAATATAAATCCATGACTGAATGCTTCTAGAGAACACCTCCTTGTCTCATCTTTATAGTTAAATTCCCCCAAGAAGCAGGAGACCTGCAAAAGGATAATGCGACTGGCAGCACAAACCCTCCTTAATTGTAAAAGGGATTTCACAAATGAAATTCTAAATTATTCCCATTTTCTTCATTCCAAGCCTCTTAATGTGATCTGCTCTCCCTCTGTTGAGTTTCTCCAATAACAGACATTGATAAATGTCATGTCCGTACACTACCCCCCAGCAGAATCATCCATCAAGCACTAGCATACAATTTAGCAACACAGCATATTAAATACCTATATACATCTACACTTGGACTTTACTTAGAAACCCCTCGTCTTTATAGAAGAGCTGTAACATACATGAACTTATCCAACCAGTGAAATAGTTTAATCCGAGCCTCTGTTTTTGCAGGGAGAAATTTTAAAATATTGGGTTTTATAAGCTAGTCCTACCCCTCCCAGCTTTTAATTCAGGACATACGCAGGTAGGCACAGCTCTGCACTAAACAAGCAGCACCTTTCTCACATCTTCTTTTCCTTCTTCCTCTCTTTCACTTTTCCTCCACAAACACTTAGACGCTTCAGGGTATTTGTTAAACATGTAGGAAAGCCAGGACGACAGGCAGCCTCATATGGACAAGCCTTCAGCAGGCTAAATTGGGAACTGCAGTTGCTAGATTTGGAAGTGGAAGCCCATCACTAAGGTAACAGTAAGAAGGTGCAGCATTTTGCAGCAAAAGACTGTAGCCCACCAACTGTGAACCTCATGCAAATAGACCGTTTTCACACTTCTGCAGAGGAACTAGCGTGTGGTGCCCTTCAAGGACTAAGCCTGCTTCCCATCTTGTTCACAGCACACATCAAGCCTCATGGTGAATTAATTTCCACTGGCACCGCAGAGTCTTATCAGCTTTATGAAGCGTATAGATTTATTTCTGTCCACCATGTTGTTTTTGTTCCTACACACACACACACTTTATCTCCATGTAAAGCAGTAACTGACTAGTGAAATGTTAGGGCAGGAAATAAACAACCCAGAGGTATTTTCCTCTCAAGCTGGCCAGGCAGGAACCTTGCTATGGAGTAAAGAATGTCCACGTAGAGGTTTGTTCCTCCTTTGCCCTCCCCTGGAGCGATCGCTAAGAATGTAATGAATTAGCAGCTTTGAAGTCCCTCTTGACAGTACCTTTGCCTTGGAAGTGAAATGAACATTAGGAGGTCTAATTTTGGCTTATCCACCCAGTGGTAACCGGCTCTTGTTTTGAGCTTGCCTAACCTCATTGCACTTGTTACTGAGTTTTCCTCTTCAAAATTATATACTGCTTTATTCACTTTACTCTATGAAATTCTAGATGTGGTACTAATAGCAATCCGAATTCTTTTGCAATATGCTATGAAAGAACACTAACGACCGTTTCCAAAAGCAGGGCCTTCTCTTAACTTTCCCTCATTGAGTTATATTGAATTGCTTATATTTATTAGTTTGTTTACTAATCCAGAATAAATTAAAATTTACAAAATGTAAATCTGTGCCTCCTTAAAATGTAAACAGATTCTGTTCTTCTGGAATGTAGAAAATCTCTCCAAGCTTCAACAACATTCAAGCTTCATTAATGCCATCATGTTTTTTCAATATCTCTGTCCCTGACTGTATTTAAGATAGCAAGAAATCTAACCAGGGCAAAGAAAAAAAATAAAAAAAAATCCATCCAATCATGCTTTTCTGACCATTGTTTGAATGTCCAAATATGCTGAAACATATGCTACCCAGATGAAAATTATGCTACTGGGTTAAATAAGCCCTGTTCACTTTGAGTCTTTTTTTTTTTTTTTATTGTTAAACAATTATATGGTTCACAGCACAACATAACTCCAGATAAAACCTCAGAAGTCATGTTCCCGTGTGGCAAGCCATGCTATGCACTCTAAGTGTCAGACACTCCGGGAACTTGAATTTATCTATAATTCATGCCATCTGATGTTGACCTCTAACAGAAATGCTTTACCAGGAAAAAAACACAACTTGTTTATTTTTGCAATACATAGCCCCTGCATAGAGAACTGGTGTACCCATCCTACCTCGCTTCACAGCTACTCCACAACATGAAGCATATAGCTTTAGCAATCCCAAAAAATTAGGTGGACAAGATATACAACAGTCTGCCAAAATCCAAAGCATGATGGCATATTGTTCATTTACAGTACTCCCGCTGTGCTAAATATATCACAAAACGCTTACATACATTCTTGAATTGACTGGGATCTCAGATCCTAATTTGTATTTTTAATCAGTATCATAAGGTTTTGACTTCCTTAAAAAAAATTCAGTTTTCTTGACATTTCAATCCAAAATGTTTTTCTCAGTTCAGTACTCAACATGTAGAAACTCTCATCACAAGATGGATTCCACAGCATGTAAATGGCTCCAAAACTGTTTTGAATCTTTGGACTTACCCAGTCATGAGAAATTTCATAAAGACTTTTATTAGCAACACAAATATATTTCCTCATTGATATCAATTTTGTACAGTATACTTCAATTAAAAGCTTCTGTGAAGCAACAAACCCATTGTTCCATTTTCCAAAAGTCAACTCATTTGAACCAGCTGAGATATTCTAAACACCTAAAACACTACTTCTACCTACTCTTTTCTAAAAAGTAATATTTTTCACCTGTACAATAAATTGTTCAAACATTTAATTTCTATTGAAGCTGGGTATCCATGACTTTCTCAAGAATGCCCCGTGGCTTTCTCTGCACTTCCACCTTGCAGTATGTTTAAAGCATTCTTATGTTCTTGTCCCACATTCGCTTGTGCTGAGTGGTATTCCTTTCCTTATCTTCTCTCAGCAAGGCTAAACCAACCAACCAGTCTTTGGCTACATCTGTCATGCACCAGTTGCAGCCCTGTAGTCTTGTTCGATTCACTTCTGAATTAGCCAACACAGGTACAACTTGGTAACTCTGCCATGGGATTCAGTGCACACTGTGAAAACCACCCATCACAGAAACTGAGTAAGTATTTGAGTGGAGTTTTTTGCAAGCTTACATACTAGATAGCTTAAAGCTGCAAATAATGCTGGCAAAATACTCTTATTTACCTACCTCCAAGCTCAGCCTTCCTGTTACAATATTTTAACATCGTACCTCTGACAGATTCTTAATTCTTCCACTAGGCTTTCCCAAAGAAACAAATGCTTCTCTATTTTATTTACAGTGTCTTAAATGTGTCATTTTCCTTGTATAATGATGGATTTTAGCTAAGACTTCCTCCCATTTCCTCCTACTTAAGTATCTTCAGATTCAACTTTCTTAGAATCCAATTTTCTCAGCCAGCTAAACTCAGTAAACCAAATACAACGCTGAGCTAAGTTTCAGCATCTCATCGTTAAATTACCCACAATTAGTTCCTTTCTGGAAGTACACATTTTTGATAGGATCTATTGTAAGTGGAGAAACTACTGGCTGGGATTCATTTGAACAACTTAAACCTTCTACTGCCTTGCTGACAAAAATAATTTCCTTTGCTGTGTACACCATGAGAAAAACATGCCGCATAAGACTGCATAATTTCCTTTTTCGCTTTGCCCACCAGATGTAGTTGCATGTTTTCTCTGCTGAATTTGAGCTCTTATATCCGCCATCACAGGAAAAGTATCTATCTGCTAACTTTTTGGAGTGCTTCCAATAGCAAAATATATCATCTCAGGCTCCTCAATGCAATGTGCTCTCCATGGGGCTTTTGTGCAAAACCAGCAGCTTTGTGCTGAAAACTAAAACTGCTACAGATGGTCATTTCAGAGGTCTACACATTCAAGTGACAGCTATAGGACCATCACACTTCAGCAAGGGCAGGTGAGCCCTGTTGCGAGGGGGAAACAAGGAAATTTTGCAAAATATTAGCATGATTACTGCATAATGTTTACCTGTGGTCAAGGTGACTGAAGTCTTGCAAATTCAACTCCCTGGTATCTTGTGTCAGATAAATTGTATCAACATCCTGTTAAAAATATATAAAGAAATGCATCTTTACAGAACTGTTGGGGTTTTTTAGTAAGTACTATGATTTACCTGCTTTTTCATCATTTGCACAGATAGCTGAAAAGAGCTCCAGAACAAGACATGTACCTACCCACTGTACTTCTTCTCTATAGGGAAATCCAAGCCAATCACAAACACAGGCATACATCTGCGAAAAGCCTCCTGAAAACAACCCAAGATTTATTTAACATAATCATAAAATGAGCAAACAAACAAACATCTAAAAGCATAATTTAATACTTAAAGATTCAGTCTTTCAAAACTCACGCTCTTTTTCTGTCAGAAGGCTGTCCATTGTGTTGCTGAAAGAAACTGAGACTATCCTATCTTTGCCCAGCAGGTTGCAGGAAAGCTTAAAATAGTGCCTTCACCTACCAATCAGAAGTCTGCGCCATGCTAATTACACCTTAAAACTAATTACACCTTTAGAAGCTTCTGCCAGAAATAGAATTAAACTTCCTGACACTGCAATTCCAGCCTTTTTATATTTGAGCCTTTGAATTCATTCTCACCACAAGGTCCAAGTTCTGCCACTGTCTGACTGTCCCACAGGGCCTGGAGATTAGCCAGTCTTTCAGAAGGCTCCACAGTTACTTTTTTCAGAATCCTCCTAGATGCAGAAGGGGGAAAAAAAAAATAATAATTCATGACTTTGGAATATTTTTAAATTCATAAATCTTCTCTGTTTCAAGTACAATTTTAAATGAGCATATAGGAAGAATTACCATCTTTAATACAACTCACTTCTCTGGCTAAAAGTCACACTCCTGCCGCCCAGCAGGAGTAACATTTATTTGTCTCTTCTTTCTTTCTAATGATTAAGCCTGTGACTACTGGAGCAACTGAGCCCTCTTCTATGACAGGATCACTCAATCTAAGGAGACTTGTGGCCCTCGACTAACACATGGATGCCCAAAATAGGGGTGAGACATGGTATTGCTTGTTACCCTGAAACTGCTGCTGTTTATACAGTGCTTTTATGCAGTAAAAACACTATGGTGCAAAGAGCCACAGAGCACACTGAGTAGCTACATGTGGCCTCCGGGCTGCACTCTACATACCCAGCTCCAGTCTTTGTAATTTGGTAGTGTTCTTCGTTCCCTAAACAAAACTCAAAACAAAACCCTTCCCTAAACAAAACCCTTCCTCCCTTTTAAGAAATTAAACTATCGCTTTTTCTGAATGACAGGACTGCCTCATAAACTGCAGAATTCCATGAAACAGAGGGACAGAATTAATCAAAGATATTAATGGGAGAAACCTTTTTACCCCTTTTTGCTTGTTCTAGTCTTATATGATCTGCATAACTCCAATGCCTTCATTTTGGAAAGTAATGCCACTTGAGAGGAGAGCAAGAAAATTGATTTCTTTTCTGGGAACCAAGCTCGCAACACAGCTACACCAAATGCTCCAGCAACGTTCTCAAGAAAGCCCAGAGAAAACATGTATAGAGTGTGGCCAGCAGGTTGAGGGAGGTCATCCTCCCCCTCTACTCTGCCCTGGTGAGGCCGCACCTGGAGTGCTGTGTCCAGTTCTGGGCTCCTCGGTTCAAGGACAGGGAACTGCTGGAGAGGGTACAGCAAAGGGCCACGAAGATGATTAGGGGATTGGAACACCTCTCCTATGAGGAAAGGCTGAGGGACTTGGGTCTTTTTAGTCTGGAAAAAAGAAGGCTGAAGGGGGATCTTATCAATGCTTATAAATACTTAAAGGGTGGGTGTCAGGAGGATGGGGACAGTCTTTTTTTCAGTGGTGCCCAGTGACAGGACAAGAGGTAATGGGCACAAACTTGAGCATCAGAAGTTCTACCTAAACATGAGGAGGAACTTTTTTACCCTGAGGGTGGCAGAGCACTGGAACAGGCCTCCCAGAGAGGTGGTGGAGTCTCCGTCTCTGGAGACATTCAAAACCCGCCTGGACGCCTCCCTGTGCAACCTGCTCTAGGTGACCCTGCTCTGGCAGGGGGTTGGACTAGATGATCTCCAGAGGTCCCTTCCAACCCCTACCATTCTGTGATTCTGTCTCTAGGCCTTCACAGACACCCAGACAAACACGCACAGCTTTCCAGCCCTCTTGACTCTACTCTTTTTGCCTACATTTGTCACATCACTACTGAGATTTTACAGCAAACACACAAATATTCACTTGTATGTGTGCTTTTTGAAGGGAGATCTTGATGTCCATTCAAGCAGTTAATAATATTGCCACAGAGATAAACTGGAAGTAAAAAAAAAGAAACTGCCAGCCAGAGTTCATGAACTTGATTTCCTATTCCACCTACAGGAAAGGTGAATAATAAAGACATGCACCCAAAATAAAAATATGTAAATTTAGCCTGTTCACATCTAATGCCTGTTACAGAAGCTCACTTAGAAAGACCAATGTGTCCTGGAAAATTCTTTTGCGTCGTCCATTTTCTCTAATATTGCTGAAAACTAGGAGCTGAAGAGAGTAATAGTAGAGCTGCATGATCTGGTAGAGAGTGATGAAGATGAGGCAAGGACAAAGAGAAGAAATAAAATAAAATTAAGAAAAACTACTGAGAGTTGCTGCAAGACAATGAAATTCAGAGGCACAGACACAAGGAAAAAAACCTAAAGACAAGAACAACACATAAAGAAGCAGAGCAAAAAAGCTAGAGAAGAAGATGTATGATGGAAAGAACCAGTTACACCATGGAAACTATATGACAAGACTGCCCAGGGCTCAGTTTTGAAGAACAAGGCTCCCAGTTATGTGTGTTATTTCACAAACACTGAAAGTAAACAGAACTTTTCCCTCCTCTTCCAACTCAGATTTTACTTCTGGTGAAACAAACCAAACAAAAACAAAAAATCCCACTGAATATCACAGCTGTTTATGGGGAAAGGAGTAAATTGCAAGAAAAACCCAAAATCTAAGCTATACCTGCGGCTGAAGAGACAATAAGATAAAATGAAAACTTAAGATTCCAGATACCTGCATCGTCCTTTCAAAATGAAGGCTCTTTTGACCCTACAGAGCATGCATAGCCTACCTATGTTCTGCACTGCCTCCTGGTTCTGTCATGTACCTGTATGAAAGCTTAGTGCTTGCCTCAAAGTATTACTCGTACCCTTAAGTGCACTTCTGAGTTCAGGGCGGGAGACCAGTGGACAAAGAGTGGTGGCTTTTCACCCTTTCCGCATAATCCATTGCCGCTAAAGGTGCCCTAAAAGATACTTACACTGGGGAGAGTCCAGGGAATATCTTCCTGAGGCAGGTCCCGATGTGCGCCAGCACCTCGTTCACATCCTCCGAAGATGCCATCTTCATGGAGATGCTGCATTTCTCAGTTTCCATAATCAACTGTAAATATAAAAGGGCATGAGGGCAGGAACTGGTTCTCATATAATTCATGTCCATTTAAAAAGGAGAGCATTTTGAATGCCAGCTGAATGCTTTGCATGCCAGTAGGAATCTGTTACTCTTTAAGACATGACACGACAACGCTTCAGGTAAAGTTTCTGCAAGTCGTTCTGGAATGTACAAGACCCCCATACTCAAACTTTGCTTTTCCTAAGAGTGCCCTGCTTCCCACGGGAATAAGAGTTTCAAAGGATCTTGACCTCAGCTGACACTTTGAAAACCAAGAACTTTTCACAGCATTGTCCTCTTTTGAAACACGTCCCAGAACACCAGGAGAAGTGAGTGCAGCCTGACAGGAAACTATTGAATGAGCAGGGCCTGCTTCCTCCAGCAAAAAGTAAAAGTCTTTAATGGCTGTGATCCTCTGGAAAAGCTCTAATGCTCTCATCTATGTCATTTAAGAAAATGTTATGGTAATATATTGTCTCGGTTCAGATGAAGCAGTAACTCAGATAACGTAACTGTCCTGCTGTGAGGGATACGTGCTTCAGCTAGGGGAAAAAATAAAGCCTTTTGCAACTCATCTCTCTCATATATTGAGTGTTCAGCATGAAATCAGATTGCTGTATGACTGACACATCAGGTCTGCCCTGCTTTCAGCTGCATCATAGGAAGCAATGTAATGTTTCTGTCTTCTCCAATGCAAATATTTAGCACAGCCCAAGTTATAAACTCTTTTAGATGAGGAACTTTGCATACGCAGCAAGAAGCTAAGATTAGGAATAAATAAGAAGTATAGATAGACAATACAAGAGGGGACAGTGCATAATATGCTGAAGAAGATTGTTTTTTATTGAAACTGGTTCCAAGGGCTCTTTTGGTTCCCAGCTCATGTCTAGGGTCATCACCAGATAACCCTCATTATCCCAAAAGCACACCGAGAATCTTCACACCTTTTCCTACCAATTCAATGCCTTTTTTAACCTGTTGCTGTCACTCCCTGAAGACAAATGAGTGGGCAAGTTACTGCTGTTTTTCATTGTCATCAATATCAACACAACACTTCCCTATTTTTTCACTTATCTTACAGTGGGAAGCTCTTCATGGCTTTCTGCGAGACACCAAGCACAAGACTACATCCTTCAGGTATCACAGGTATAACACACTGTTTGCAGGAAAACTGCAACAATACCATTTGCAATAATCTGGGATTCTGCCTGCCTTCAGCTATAAACCTTACACATTTAAAACACAAATTAATGTAAGTATGCAAAATCTTAAAAAGTATTTTAGGAAAATGGTATGCTAAGCGAAGCTGCTGAAAATCCCTTGTAAACCCTACTAACAACAGTGACTCTCCATGCCTCCAAAACAACTAGCATTAGCTACCATGGTATGTTAGTACCTTAAATAAAGCCACAAAAAACCACACAAAATTTATTAAACGTCTCCCCTTTAAAATAATAAACAACTGGACCTTTTTTTTTCTCTTTTAAGGAAAGCTTCAAAAGCCAGGTTAAAAAGGTGACATGTTAAACATAAAGAGAGCTTTTCAGAGTTCAAATAAAGTGTCAGATGCTCCCATTTTTAAAAACCTCTTTAAAAGCCAAACACACATGAAACACATGAAGACTTTGATACAATTGAACTGTCAAATCTTGTCAACACGTTCATCTTATGAATGAAAAACGTATTAAAGGCATTCTTCTTTTCAGCAGCTTCTCTGACATCCGCTTTTTTGGGTGCATAACTTGCTGTCAAATATATTTTGTGTTGTATACAGTAATGACACCAAGAATAATTGGAAGCAAACCATTTCTGCCTTCAGTGTAAGCAGTAGCTTTTGGCTTCACCATAAAAGTATATGCCACAGAAGCCATTCTGTGTGGTGATGATTCTACACCAGCTGCCATTGTTCTGTCGTCTCTGAGAAACATATTCACTTACAAGACAAATTAAAATTTGTACCACATTGAACTAGGAAAAAAAGTCATTTCTTATCATCATACCACCTGCACAACCCATTCCTAAAATTGACTCTAAAATCTTAACAATAATTACAAGAATTTAAAGCGGCATGAATATAAGAAGGCAAACTTCCAGTGTGCTCACTGGATGGGGACACCTGCATGTGAAAGCAGTACCTCGTTGACCGGAACAGATTTAGCAATGAGTAAACAAGTATCTTTTATCTCGAATACACTCACCTGACCTGGTTTACTGGAAGTTACTCCTTGGATTTCCAAGTAGCTGAAAGTTACTTCTAGCTGTAGTTAAAAAAATAAAATGCCACATTAGTGCAAATATCTTATTTTAAAAAGCACTTACACTTGAGCGCGAGGTTAAGAAAACCTTGAGTGATGCTACTGTTATTTTACGTCAGTTTCTGTAACTGACACTAAGTATTTGTTAGTATCTTATCTGGTGGCATTTTACACTAAAATAACACTTACGTTTGCTTGTTACAGGTTCAAATGGTTATTAGAGGTTATAGGAATAACACACCGGACCTTTTACTGTAAGCTATAAGCACATAAGCTTATAATAAAATTTATGAAAAATTTTACTATAAAAAGCATTGTTTATAAATACCCTACTGATACATACTCTTGTGACTGAATAATCATTAATTATAATACTTACAGTATCACATATTACTCTTTCATTATTTACACTGACCATATGTGTGAAAAATTCTACTGCACAGAAGCTGGAGGGACACGCACACACAATTTTTCATTTATATGTATACAAATAAAAGTATCATAGATAGATAGATAGATGGATAGACAGATAGAGATATGTAAATGCTCAATACTGCTTTAGCATGTCTAAAAGCATGAGAAGAAATAAGAAGTTTTGCCTGAGTGGGTCATCTGGATGACAGTCAGGATAGGCAGGGAAGAAGGACAATCATACTGAATCCAAATGAAAGCTTAGAAGAAGGCAGGAAAGCCGCCTTCTCCAAGGACAAACCTAGGGCTACAGGGAAGGTGCCAAGATCTGCATTCACAGCTACACAGACAAACATTTTCACAGCTGAGATATGCAGAAAGAAACAAACCTCTTGGACTGAATCATAACTACAGGGTAAGACATCAGCATGGTCATTTCCTTTTATTTATCATTAAAACCATTGTAACTGAGCAGTCTGTTTGAATTGCACCGTTTCCTGTACTTTATCTTAGCCTAGGTTCGCAGTCAGGGTGCTCTCAGGTTAACTGGTAAACACCATATTATTCTCTTTCTGTATTTGTGGCAATCTTTTTAAAAGACAACCCTGAATGACTTCTGGAGTGCTCAGAACCCAGATGCAGCTCTCAAGACTCCCCCTCCGCAAAGGCTGCAACAGCACAAAAGTCAGGAACATACCAGTTTCCAATCATAAGAACCAGCTAAAAATTTTCCAGAAAGCAACAAGATGCAAGATAGTAGGGAGAGCTCCTAAATGCCAAGGTCTCACTGGCAAATCTGCAAGTAGTCACCAACAGTGTTACTGCAGGATGAAGGTGCCCAAAAAAATTCCAGTTAAAATAGTTATGATTTAGAATACACTGAAATTTAGAGGGATTTAATGAAATAGAAGACCTTTTTTAAGCACTGAGCTACATTATCCACTCACAGCTGCAGAGACTGAAGATGTTATTACTGTCTCTTTGGTCTGCGTTGCTTATTTTCTGAATCCTTGTGATTTGACAGCACCACAAGGTACGAGCACTCCCTCAGCCGTTTCTGTGCAAAGTTCACCTTCCACCAAAGACCTAGCTCAGTGGCCAAACTTTACTCTGAAGTTTTTGAGGAGTCTTCGCGCGCTTCGTTTCACTTATTCTGCTGCAGGGGCAGCACCCTACAGCTTCAGATCACAGAGGTGCTGTGGCAGCTGCTTATGAAGCGAGTGCGCCCAGGGAAGCGAGGCAGGAGAGGCAGAACCAGCACAAGCATCGTCTCAGCGCCCATGCCAGCGTCTTGCATTCTTCCAAGGGTGAGACATTCACTTCTCTTCAGGCCTCTTCAGCGCCTTATTTCTAAGCTGACTGGCAACTTTTTGTGATGACAGGACACAGCCCCGTGTAGTTTATTCAGGCCAGAAAGAAAAAAACAAAATAAAATTCCATAGCAGCTCCTGTTGGCTACTGGAGTAAGCCAGACTGCACGTATAAAAGTGAAGGGTTCTTCTTCTCCGGCGCCGGCTAAATTAAAAAAACATATGAGACTATCTAACATTTGTTTACCCAAATCATAATGGAATTTTTGGGAAAAGTTTCTATGATTTAAATCCTTCCTATTTTGCAAATTATTTACCTACCAGATTGAAGTTTCTGCTTTTGCCAACATATTTTGTACATGCAAACATATATATATGTACACACAATCAAAAATATCTTTCTAGTCCTGAGAAAAGTTTACACAGATCCAGACTCAAGGATTCAATCTGCAAAAATCCTCTTGACTAGAATTAACAAATACCAGGAAATGTGGGTACATCTTTGGCTCAGTTTCTGACTTAAAAACATGGATTTACAATCCTTGCTTTGCAGGAAAAACACAGAATATTGTAAATATCACCTACCTCAAACTATGAACATTTTCTTACAAGGTTTTAATAAGTATAATCCCCTTTATTCCCTTCAATTATATTTTTTAAAAATCCTCTTAAAAGGCTACGAGTGCCTCTCATTTAGGGACCCTTCAATTACCAAGACAGCTAATTTCACACTTTCCAATTTTTTCAATCAAAACTTAATGAAAGCTGGCACCAGAAATATGTTCACAAACCTGAATTATGCTCCCACAAATACTTCATACGCTCATCTGCGGGGTTGATGACACAACCAACATTTACTAATGTTGTAACTACGTTTTATATAGACTGTAACAAGGATTAGGAGGCTCTAAGCACAGCACTTCCTTTCCTATCAATCCACCTAGAGTAGTGGAAACGAACTGATTGGACCAGAGTGTAAAGTTAGGAGGTGGCCATTGTAATATCCTTGCTCTAAGGATAATCGTGTGAGTTGATATTGCATTATCCCTTTTAACTTTGATCCTCGTTTCAGAGATACATCTCAACAGCATTGTTTAAGGAAAAGTGAAGCTTGGAATCAGATGTATTAACAACAGTCACTCAGAACGGGGCCATCTCTCAGCATACCCGTTTTTGTGAGAGAATCCTGGAGGAATAAAGTGTCTTTGCTGCATGTTCTCAGTAACTGCTAGCAGTTACTGCGTGCAGTTATATGGAAGTTCTTGGGTTGAGAAAGCTTCTGAGCAGCTTTTGAAAATAGTACAGATGTTAGAATATTCAGAAATTTTCACTAATCCTGCTAAAAACAAACTGTCTTAAAAAACAGGCTGCAAACTGCAGTGATCCAGAAGCCAACAGACAGCCAAAGATATCTCTGCTCCAGGGACAGGGTGATAACTGAGGAAAATAAATTTCAGCAGAAATTCAAGTTAGTCATCCTGCCCGTCAGTCAGCATCTTAAAATTATAAGTAAGGGACAGTCACACTTACCAGTGACCATAACTGAAAATCTGGTATCAATCATTCCCTTTATCGATGCTCTTTTTTCTACAAAGCATATACACACCCACACACATATCTATGTGTAAAACACAGCAAAGTAGAATATATGCCGAATTCCCATTCACTGATTCCAAGCTGGACAAGAAATATTCTTCCACATCAGTCATTTTCTTTCACGGGGAAATTTTCTTTCTCTGCTACAACAATCATTACAAATTGTCACAGGAGTAGATGAAATACTTCACCGTCATTGGCAAGGCAGGTTGGCAAGATGCTTTTCAAAGTGAACCACAGAAATCACCAGAAAACAGATGAATTTAATAAACCTCAATGTAATTTCTGTCTCCAAATCAAATATGACACTACGAACGCTAGAGGAAATAACTCCATCAGCTTGTTTAGACATAAACAGTCCCACTACAAAGGTCACCAGGCTCATCTCACAGTTCTTCAAGTCGGTGTTTCCAACATACTTCTTCACCCACCTGCATTTCTAGAAGTTAAAATTCCTCTGAAACTGTATATACAAATTGACAAATCAATTTAAGACAGACACTAACAGAAGCACTGCTGTAACTCAGCACCATGCAACACACTATTCCACAATTATTATATTTTTAAACAGATGCACAAGTATAAAATATGCTAAGCTTATGCAACTTAGTTTAAGCAACTTACATCTGTATCTAAAAACCAGAATATTTATAGAAATACAGTGTCTATACCTTGGTGGGAATCCGAGATGTTAAAAGAAATGCCCGACATGATGCCAACACCTATTGAAAAAAAAGAACAGAATTTGTAATAAATATTTAATTTATCAGGAGTATTATTAAAGATTATTCTCCAGGAAAATCCTGACACCAGAGGGAAAAAACCTCTAGTAGAGTGACTGTCAATTCCATTCGCTGTCATACACTGAAGGAAGCAAAAATGGGCTCAGATCCAGTAGACCATAGTGAAGAGACTGCTGCAATCTGATCAGCTATAAGCTAGTTCGTACAGCATCAAACTGAAGAAATTTATTAAATCAATCTCTCAAGAACATCCAACACCAATCTTAGTGAAATTTTAAAAAGAAGCAAGGATAACAAGTCCTACCAGAAACATATGAAGTACTTAAATATAACAAAAATATACAAGATAAACATGATATTACTACTAACATAAGAGACCACAAGCAAACATTTTCTTTTGGACACACTCAGTGCGTTTCTAGAGTAACAATGCAAAGATTTCTCATTGACACCACCTACATTTCTTCTCCAGCAAGGACAATGGAAAAATGCAATTAGATTAGTGGGACAAGTGACTTTGGGGAGAAAACACAACAAAACAAATATTTCAGAAGTTACTAACGATCAAAATACAATGAGATAGAAAATCTCCAGTAGCACATTCCGCTCTCAGATTTTAGGCTTTGCAAAGGGATGACTCACTTTGAAAAACTGGAGTGTGGTTTTTTGATTTATCTGCCTATGGAATGAGATGGATCCATCTTTTTCCAGATAAAAAGACTGAAACAAACTTAATTTGAACATCTGGATCAAAATCCTGCAACAAATGCAGAGCTTTTTACACATCTGGAATCTCCTGAAGCCAGTTCTGCTCTGTAAGTATCCATCTCCATGTGAGCAGGTTGACACAAAATGCGTTCCTCACTCAGAGAGGAAGAACCAGCCTGAGAAGGCAACCCAGCACCCAGCTCCAAACACCATTCAAACACTTTGGAGACTGGATTTCAGCTTTGGTTATCTAAGCTGAACCAGATCTTGCTAAAATCAAAACACACGAATGCTGTACTAGTGTTAGAATCATTGAATCACAGAATTGCCTAGGTTGGAAGGGACCTTTCAGATCATCAAGTCCAACCATCAGCCTAACACTGACAAAGCCCATCACTAAACTATGTCTCTAAGCACCACAGCTACCGGTCTTTTAAATACCTCCAGGGGTGACTATTCCACCACTTCCCTGGTGGTGGCAGGACAGCCTGTTCCAACGCTTGATAACCCTTTCAGTGTAAAATTTCTTCCTAATACCCAATCTAAACCTCCCCTGGTGCAACTTGAGGTCGTTTCCTCTTTTTCTATCACCTGTTACTTGAGACATTGACACTCACCCTCACTACAACCTCCTTTCAGGTAGTCATAGAGAGCGATAAGGTCTCCTCTCAGCCTCCTTTCCTCCAGGCTAAACAACCCCAGCTCCCTCAGCTGCTTCTCATAAGACTTGTTCTCCAGACCCCTCACCAGCTCCGTTGCCCTTCTCTGGACTCACTCCAGCACCTCAATGTCTTTCTTGTGGTGAGGAAAGACATTGGATATTAGCAGACTATTCCAGGATTGATGCAATCAGACCTAGTTCTCTGGTTATCACGGATGTAGAGCCATTGTGGAATAGTAACCATTGCCTCCATTATGGCTTACCCCAACACTGAAACCCCCTTATGCTGGCTGGAACACCACCGCTGCCACTCAGCTGGCATGTCCAGGTGCTGTCAGACAGACCTGCCTCATCCCTTTGCACTCAGGCATGGGGGATAAATAGTCTCTTCTGCTCTCCTCCCAGCTGTGCCCATCACAAGTACACCTTTGGCAATCCGACAGGTTAGGAAGGGTCAACTTGAGTGGTTTTACCACTGCACAGTTTCCATAGAAAAGCTTCACTATCAGTAAGAAGAAAACCCAACCTTACCCATCATCGCACCCACACACAAGCTGCCCAGCTCTGAAGAGGGGCAGGTGACCAGGCACCCTCCCTGCACCAGCACCACCAGCCAAATGCCTCCAGAGCAGTAGGTAGATCAGCTGCAACAGCTCCTCCGCATCTCCTTCTGGTCACCACATCTCAGGTGCAGCAGTGAGACAGTCCGGGGAAAGGACATATTTTGCAGACCTGCTTTCCATATTTACCTCGTAGGTAGTGGCTTAGGACATTAGAGAGATCAGTGTTCCTGTGTATGCCACCACAGTGGGACAACTGGTTACAGGAAAATCATGTCACAGCCCTATTATAAAACATTTGCCTGCACACACGGGGTTCAAGCTACTTTAAAGCATCGACAGGGTCCCTTTAAACATTATTACGGTACACACCAGCAAATAACAAAGTTAAATGCAAACCAGGTAGCAGAAGGCCGTAACACAATTATATTGGAAAAGAATGTTCCACCAGAGCACGTGTCAGTGTATCTTTGCATCATAGAGGTACCAAGGCTCCCAAAGTGGTCTTCCTAAAACCAACAAAGCTGAAGTACCCACTTATCTTAATAACATGCATTTACATACAAAGGAGAGGACTGCTGTAAAATGAGATTCCCCACTCAGCCGGTAAATAAAATACTCTTGAGCAATAAAATGGTACAAAAAAGCCTGAGCCCTCTAATCCAGTAACACTGAGATTTCTACAGTTCTCATAGTTGAGACCATCACAAACAACTAAGAGTTTGATTTTTACATAAAGTCAATTGAAAACAAGGTCAATTATTATTGTAAAATTAATGTCGCATGTTGACAACAGCAGTGCTAGATTATTATTTTTTTTGGACAACAGCAGAATTGGCAAAGAGGAGGGCTGGCATTATCATAATTTTAACTGCTAAAACCCATGAGTAAGCATGGTGACCTTTGATGGAATCACCTTTAGTTCACTGCTTTCTGATTATTCTTTTCCCAATCTTGTCAAAATTTTATGTGACATCTGCATTTTAACACCACCATGTTTGTTCACATTTAGCCTTTGTTCATGGTAGCCTCTACCCCAAACCAACTTGAGACTTGTTGGACAGATAAGCTGCGAAACATGAACTGTTTTCAGTGTGACCTCCTTCTCCTCTATAAAGCTGCAATGCCGAAACAAATAATGGCTATTGAGATTACCACGGCTCTATCAATAGGATTCTGCATGGCTGTTGGTACTCGCAAGGGCAACAGAACATATATTATAGACTACTTAACGTATCACACTATTCCTTCCCTTGTGAAATACGATGCTGGCGCCACAGGCAGAGGCACCAGAGGTGTTTCCATCCTGACAGTTCAAGTCCCCTTTTAAGCACCGAGCTGGTACTTGTGAATGAAGTCCCCAGTCCCCGTTGCATTCCTCTGACATGAATAAAGAGTTTTATTTACTGAACTGTGCGTAATTGCACAATTGTCTAGGGTTTTCAGAAGTATCCAGGAGTGCTGGAGTTTATGAATAGGCAGGTTCTAGATTTCCGGGAGTTTTTAATTCCTTCATACAAAGAAACTAAAAAGCAGAAGTAGCCACCAGTTACTCTCCAGCACGTTACAGAGAAAATTTTGCCACTGGTAAACTTATTTTGCACCAGGGAACCTTGAGTACAGGAGAAGGAGTCTCATGGCCAAAGTCACTTTGAAAACCAGAGACTCGGAGGAGCGGACCCTTATACCAGGGATAACTGAACAAAGGGCTCCCTCGCTCTCAGCCCATCAGGAAAGTCAGCTGGGCATGGTGTACAACCCACCTTATCTTCTGATAAGAAAATGATCACTTGTTCAGCTCAAGGAGTCGCAGCCCCATTCCTCCATAACCATTTTGTCTGGTCACATGTAGCATGCAATCATTAATAAAGTTAAAAGATGCCATCAAAAGACAAACAAATGCAGGGTAACGAAAGAGACTGGGGAGTGGATTCATGCTTTAACAGAGCTGAAAACCAAAAGGTTTGCAAGTGACCAATGTGAAGGCAGCAATCACATCAGACGAATTTTATACAGGGTACATAACCTGGCTACTGCTCCGCTGAAGGGACAATAAAAGAGAATTAGATTTAGTTTACTGTAGCTTCGTTCTGTCTTCGTACTCTGCCTTTACTCAAGCACAAAATAGGATTATCATTTGAATGTTAAACGACTCCTACTCACACACAGATATGCAAGTTGATGATTTCTTAACACTTTTATCACTCCAAATTCCATAATGCTCCCTACATTGCTCACAAAGTACATGAAGCAAGTTAAAATTTGGAAATTAATTTGGAAAGGTTCACCAAAAAAATATCCCACAAATTACTTCTCCAGAGGCTCGTGGTCCACAAGGTCATCTTCTGTTTACCAGAATAAATAATCTGTTTCAGTAAATAAAACTAATTTGAACATAGATCCTCAGCGAGTATATCAACAAAACATAAACATACAGATGCATTTTGTGATTTATTGTCAAATCCTAGCCTTATTACCCATTTTAGCACGGTAAGTTAAATTAACAGGACTGCACTGGGTTATAACCCAGCCACCCTACATAGCAGTCAGTCTTGGAAAAACCGTTAGAGCAACACAGCTCTGTTAATTGCATGCGTTTTGCCAGACAAACCACAGCAAATCAAGCCACCTTATCTATACTTAAAGTGGTTTCAAACGCACAAGCAAATGAAAGAAATCTTTTAAAAAAATCACTACTACCCTTTTTAAAATTCCCAGGCATAAACAGCTCTGGAAAACAGTGAGAGTACACAGCTTCGTGATTAAATATAAAGCAAAATGAAACCACCTCAGCACTTCATGGGCCCTGGGAAGTTGCGCGATGGTCGCTCCGCTCACTAGCACAGATGTTTTGAAACTTCCCTCTGCTAAAATCTCGAAAAAATGATGGATTATCCAAATGTTTTCCTCTTGCTGGAAACTGACTGACAGATATATATATATATATATATATATATATATAAAAAGCTTAGTACTTTTTTGATCAACTGTTGCAGTCTTACTTCTTAAAATACACTCTGATCCTTTCCTTCCACTGTAGTTTCTTTTCCCCCCAGCACTTGCCATTTTGTCAGCCTCAAATCTGCTTTGGTCTCTTCCGTGATAATTTACTTGAGGAAAGAAGCATTCATGACAGGTTTTCTTATTTAGATACCCATCACTTGGAGAATTCCTCAAAGTCCAGTCACTTTCTTTATATACCTCTAAGTTACATCATCCCTATTTTTTTCATTATTCATTACCATTATTATCCCAAATATCATCATTTTTTTTTAAGTTTACACACTTATTAGTTGCTTTATGATTTCAATCATAAGCTTTCCATTACTACTACTGATTCAGTGTCTAATGGACACATAATAATGTGAGGTAAAACAGCAGCACTAATACAGTTTTTGTTTTGTTAAAATACGCATGAATCAATACATGTTAGAGCATCCAGTCTCTCTCAGTCCCTATAGGATTGATCGTTCATTTCCCGGGTTGCATGCCCGATGTTGTAAATGCTCCATCCTGAAGCGGCTGGAGTTCGATTAGATAAAAGGACCCTCTCAGCACCACGTTAGAGATATTAGAGCTGGTTTCAAGTGAGGCGGTCTCAGCTAAAAGCACTGAGCCTCCCTACACAAAGAGGCTAGCTGACACCCTGGAGGTCTTTTTGGAGGGCTAATTAGCTCAGGCACAATACGAATACATATGCTGCTTCTGAAATGGTGGTATCACTCGGCATACGGTGGGTTTCTCTGCAGTGCTGCTGCCAGCAAAGCAGCCCAGTTTAGCCCCAGCCTAAGGACTGGCAGCACCACCACCTTCACCCACAGCCCTCTCAGCTGTCTGAGGTTTAATTTGAGACTGTTCATTTGGTCTCAGCTACTTTTAAAGCATCATCTATGATAAAACTATTGACAAACCTTATTCACTCCCATTGCAAATGCCTACTTATTTATCCACCAACACTAAAGCAGTCTTCTGTAGCTGGGGAAGACCCTTTACGAAAGCGTTAGTGCAATTCATCTCTTGGCATTCACAGACCTTAGCCAAGTTGAACACATTCCCAGGCTTGCCTAAGTCACCAGTGCCTCTATGGCTGGCCAAAGACTTACACAAAACACACCCCAGAGCAGACTCTCAGCAATAAGGAGAAAGCTTCTATTTGCATCAGTGTGATTCTCTCCTGCCCAAGACAGGGGCAAGCTCTGCAGTGTAAGTAATGACCTCAGCCATCCCCAGGAAGGACTTGCTCTGCATGTTTCTCTGTGGTCATTCCTGAAGTCAACCACAGCTTCCTCAACAAGGTCCCCTCACTGGAGCCCCAGACAGAGAGCCTGCCTGCCTCTGCTTTGCCACCAGCACACTGTGTGGAGCGCAGGTTTCCACTGGTCCTTACTACCATTGTACTGCATCAAAAACTCAAGCCTCATTTGTTATGGGCCACCACTTTCCATATTTTCTGGATGGCAAATGACGGTATGGGGAACAGCTTTTAATTGAAATGGGTTTTTACAAAAAAAGGGGGGGTCAGATATCAGAACTGCTGTCAATAAATCTGCTGTGTTTCAAGAGAAGCACCTTTCAAACTACTTTACTGAACAAGACAGGGGACACCACAAGATGGCACAACGGAGTGCTTCATACAAACTTCCCTTTCTGTCTAAGTTACTGAGGACCCTTTTAATAGAAAGGCTTATTTAGCTATTGGAGAGCTATTCCTATATTCAGAGAAGTTTCTCCTTCAGAGGCAACAATGAACAAGTCCTCCCTGGAAGATAGTTAAGAAAAAGTATCCTCATTTTAAAACTGACAAAAACCGTGGCATGGACATGCCAAGAGATTTGCCTAAAACAAATACAAACACTGAAGCGGAAAGCTTGTAACAGAAGCTTGGAGTTAATAGCTCCTAATTCTGAAGTAAGAGAGGAAACAACTGAGCTTGGAGGTTTATCAGCAAATTAAACCAAAATCTCCTGCCTAAAACAAATATGTTCATTAACTCCTCCAATAGGTATTACTATCACCTTTAGCAGTGTCCTAGCCCAGCAAACTGTTTGTTTGTAAATGGCGCATGAATCAAATTGTGCTTCTTTAAGCCTGGAGCACGAATAAATACAAACACTTGCTATCACCTTGTCTGCAATGTGCAAATGTCCCAGCTACTCCAGTAAAGGTGGGATTTCAGAAGAAGCTGAGATGGAGGTTGACCTTTAGCCAGACACTGCCAATGGCCGCAACAGGATCCTTGGTCACCTCAACATCCAGCTCCTGCTGCTTGAAGTACCTTGTGATGTGGTCACCAGTGGTGCAGACTGGGACTCCCTTGATTCAGAGACTGTACTCACACTCAACAATTTTGTATCATAACCTATCATTTCCATTAACCGCAGACCTGCTTCTGGAGGGGCAGCCATCTATTGTGTATACACACAGGGGTCTTATTCTTCCAACCAGTCAGCCATGGAACAGATTTTCATTGTGAGAGATGTCCAACACAGAGCACTTAAGCTGAGGCAACCCCCAGCTGACTTCAAAACTTCCTCGCTGTTCCTCTCACCACCGCACAATTCCCAACAACAAAAAAACCTAGTGCTGTAAAGCACTAAATACCTGAAGATCTAACTACCACGTTATTTAAGCCTGCTCTGAGCCATAAGAATAGGAAATGGAGAGCAGCAACATTTCACTGATACAAAGTCCCCTCCGTGGCACTGGACCCGGCCTGGGCTGACCCCAGCGGGGTAAAGGAGGGGAGCAGGAGGGTGCAGGCTGAACCACCTACATTCATTTATAACTCATCAATGAGGCATATAACCCCAAAGGAATTTTTCCTTCTCTGCATCTACATTACACATAAATAGGTCACTAGCACATGACTGCTAATACACCTTCATTTCAGATTTTTTTTCCCCACTTTCGCTCTCCTCTGCATGCAGCCATTACACAGATTCACTGCTCTGATTCAGGTTACAAAGTGCTGCGGCAGGATACCTTCCCCGTGTACCAGCCATTTACGATATTCTAGACCCTGATACTTGAGCTAAATAACAGGTTGAAAACATTCAGTAAACTTGTAATTTGAAAGGCCCTGGGCTCCAGCATCTTCTGTGCAACAATTTTTCATGCTCTCGCATTGCTTCTCTCCATCATAAAAAGAACGTACAGGCACCCTTCAGAAAAGTCCTCCCACTACCTATCCCTAGTGTTAATAGTAAGAAACATCCATAAACCTTCCCTCTTCCTACACGGAGCCTCTTCCTGGCTCTACAGGCAGCAGGTAAGACTGGAAGCATTTTGGTGTGCTGCGTATGACGCTGTTTCTATGCAGAAGCAGCCGGAAATAGATTTTGCTGTTGCAGTGCTTTTATTCTTATCTTCTTTAATTTAATCGCTTAGAAATGCCAGATTAAACATTTTGCAGTGTTCCTTGGTGATGGCAATGCTCTCTTTGTAAGTATGTCACACGCAACCATAATGCAAAATTTTAAAGACCAGGAAACAAAACAAAAAACTTCAGGGACTGAAGAAATGCAATTTGTTCCACAATGCAAGCATTTTAGAAGAAACTCTTCTACAACCATTCATATTTGCTTTTAGTTATCAACAATTAAATGAAGATTCAATTAGTAAAGTGCAATGCACTTAGCTCCACTTAATATTAAAATAAAATAAATAAGCACGGTAAAATAATTTTCCTCAGTACCCATTGCCACAAACCACAGTCTCAATAATGTTGACCTTGAACAGCCCCAAGAGCGAAGGGCCACAGAAAGATGTCAGCCTAATAAATGTGTAGAATTAAATCGGTTTTTGTCCTCTCCACGGCATATACAAATTGAAATTCAAAACCAAACCGATGGGTGGAGAGTTGTGAAAATCTCCAGGCCAGGGCAGCTCTTTCGCAAAAAAACCACTGTTACAGGTGCAAGACAAAACACTCTTCCCCATTAGGTCCAGAGGGGATTACTCAAGATCTGCTCCTCTACACTCCTTCAGGAGCCTCCCTGCAGTCTTCAGGTGCACTCCAGTTCCCATTTCCTCCTTTTGCTTCCCAATAGAATGCTTTTTCCATCTCTATCATCTGTAAAATACAAAGTACACTCTGGAACTAACACGACTGTGACAGCCACTTCATCCCTAATCATCCAAGGTATGCTGCAAGTCTTCACCTTTTTATATTTTGATATCTTAAGACCATCAATCTTTCAAGAGAGGAATAGTGCTTAAGTGCCAGAACCATCCACTTGGTCATTTAAAATCCTTAAAAGCGACCACTATAATCCCAATCCCTGAATTTGGATTTTCTGTTATATTGTTTTATGTTTTATAAGATGATCTTTTTTACAGCTGTTTTATTTCTAGGGTATCACATTTCCCCGCTGCTAAAGAAATCTTTTCTTTCACAGCTTTAAAACATCTTCCAGAAACGGGAAGAAGAGAACAAACTACTCCCCTGTTTCTGCACAAGAACGCAGGGCTGGAAGGGAACCTCCCTTTCACTGCCCATTGCCAACCCTGCATGCAACTCCTTTCCCATAGCTCCCATACTTTATTATTTAAGGGGTGGGAGGTGAAGATAGCTGAAGCATCCTCTTGGCTTACCCAGTGCCGGCCACCCACCCACCAGCTTAGCTGACTAGTCATGATTTCTCCTGGGGAAATCACACAAAAGTTTCTCTGTCAGGCAGTAAAGACTCTTACAGCCAGGGCAGCCAAATAACCAAGGGGTGAACAATGTCCTCACTCCCCCGTCATGCAGGTGCAGGTTGCTGGATGGATTTCCTTCTTATGAAATTCTGCACCAGATGATGAATCCCAGCTCCCTGTCCCTCCCCCTGCTCCCACTCTGTATCTAGCGCAGGGAGAGCTGGAAGCAGGAAACTCAGAGGCGAGGCCGGCTTTGGGCAGTGACACAGCTGATTGCGCCCGGCTTCCCCTTAGACAACGGAAATTCAGGAATTGCCACATTCCAGGAACGCAACTTTGCCTCCAACATCCTGCAAGAAAAATACTTGCAGTTTCACCCCACTCCCAACACACATTCTGCCTTGTCTGCCTAGAGGAGTGCAAGTTGCACACACCAAGTAAAAACGAGTAAGTAACCGTTGACAGAAGGTTATTAGTCTTTGTGCAGATTTTTAAAAGTCATATGGTGTCACTTATCTAATGCTGTTCATTAGGAAAAATGAATATGCTCCCGTCCAATATAAAAGCTATTTTAATACTTTCTGGTTTGTGAGGATTCTTATTTAAATGTATCCCACTAATATTGCCTGTGTTTTACTTGTACAGCTTCTTATACAGTATATTAACCTGACAAAACGCGTGCAATAACAAAATATTCCTATTTATCTGCAAGAACACCAATTTCTAACAGTCAAATGGAAACTAAATTTTAAAAAAATGGCAGAAACCATGTTAAAAAAAAAAAAGAAATTACAATCCACTGAATGCAAAAGCAACCAATAATTCTGCTCTTCAAACTTAGAAGTACAACTGTTACAGTTGCTACCGAACACGAGTCAGCTCCTAGCTATGCTATGCAGAAGATTTCAACAGTTTGTAAACCATCTTTGGCTCTGAAAAACTTCAACCTGCTTCCCAAAAAAACCTGCACATGATTCTGATGCACAGGTCTTCTAAGTCAATTGTTTCTCAGAACAATTTGGGGGGTAAATTTTGGTTTTGTAAGCACTGAGCCACATGCTTAATGATGCTTAATCATTATTTGTTTCAAAACTGGGGCACAAGAGTCTCAGAAAAGAGAGCTTTTTAAAGGTTTACTTCACTACTGCAAACTTAACTGACTTGGCTTGTCAGTGCAAGCTACAAAAGTGTAATGCTAACTAGATCCTTCTGGACTTTATCATTTTATCTAGAATCATGACTTAAAAGCTCTTCAATTTGCAGATTCATTTAGTTTTTGCTAGGGAGGTACAGTCTGAGAAAAAAAGGAAGGTAAATCTGAGAACAGCCTTTGCTCTTTTTAGATGGCAGGTTTGCAGGAAACTCTATGCCCCGTTCCCCAGCTAGCCAAGCCCTTTGGTTGCCGTTAGCCAAGCCTTTCCCCCGTCCCTTCTGGAACTCCTTAAGCTCTTCCGCTGACCAAGCGAAGCCGCTCTCCACAGGCTTTTGCTGGGTACATGAGGCACAGGGGGCTCGTGGAGCAACGTGAGGAGCAGCAGCACGGGCCAGGCCAAGCAGCCCCTGGGAGCTGGAAGGACAATTCTAACTCTGGAGCTGTCAGATCAGCTTCCTGCGAGTCAGGCTGCAATTTCGAGAGGTCACTCTTGCACCCACCCTAAAAATCATCCTGGGTAGATAGAACACAGATTAAAAAAACATAATTAAGACATCAATGTTTTGTTTTTAAAGGGACTTTTATCAGAGGAAAAGCTAGTACAGGGCCACAGATAAAAAGGGAAGGTGAGCACCCACCTGGCTCAGCAGCTCGGTAGCAGAGTTTGCATTGCAGTGAGACCAGCTCCCCCATGGCCTAAGCCCCATGTGCCACCAGATGGGCCCAGCACAGCCAAAGGCAGCCTCTTATACAGGCTAATGTCTGGTCACAACAAACCTAGGTAAGCTTAGCAGCCAATATGGCCCAGCTATCAGCAGAGGCACAGGAACATGGTGCTCTAGGTGGGCTAACTGCCTAACGACTTCCCCATCCCACGGGCAGGTCTTTCAGGATTGACTGAGCTCCACACTACTGAAGTTATCCTGGTTTTAAGGAAATTTAAGGCTTCCTTGAATAAGACAAAACAAATCAGAAGGTATCCTGACTGAAGCATGGACGTAGATTATAGCACGCCCTTTTTTGGCTTCCATTTTCTCAAGCACCACCATCCTCTTGCTACCAACACAGCTCCACTAGTGACTAAAACAGAAAGAAAAATTATTCCAGACAAAACTTTAAGAAGCCAGAATGCCTTTCAGCACAGGGTCCCCAGGCCTATTATCTCTGTCTATTCAAGAGCATGGCTGAAAACCCACTCGCTCTCCTACCACTAGAGATGTACTGGTTTTCATAGAGCCAAGAAGCCTTCATCTGAAATTCAACACATCATAGACAAAATTTTTCGTGCTGGATCTTTTCAATGCTTTACCTTTTTGACCCTGACACAGGGTGCTTACACACACAATTTGTGTCTTTATTATGTTCTTAAGTAGGCAGTTCCTAAAAAAACCAAAACCCTAAAGGCCTTCAGCCTACTACGGAGAGACCCTTAAGCACAAGTTTAACCCCAACATAAACTCATACAATCATTTAGGTTGGAAAAGACCCTTGGGATCATTGAGTCCAACCATCAACTCCACTCTACAAAGTTCTCCTTACACTATATCCCTTAACACCTCATCTAAATGAGTCTTACACACATTCAGGGATGGTGACTCCACCACCTCCCTGGGCAGCCGATTCCACTGTCTGACCACTCTTTCTGTGCAGAATTGTTATCATCATGGCTTCAAAGCCAATGTAAGTGAGACAAAACCCATGCTAAAATCATACTGAACTATCTCAAAGTAGTATTGCAGGTTTTTTTGTTGTTGGGGTTTTTTTGGTTTTGTTTTTTAAGTTGTGGTTTTTTAGATTATTGATGTTGGTGAACCGGCTTTTTTTACTGCAAAACCAAAACCAAATGTTGGTAACTATATTTCACAATAATGTACTACTACTTATCCTTCAAAAAACAACTACAAATGTTTAGTTTCCAGGGTGGATTCCATCCGGTTGCTACTGCTGCCTTTCCTTGTCACCTATCAACTTCAGGTGGGATTTTAATACTTAGTTTAGGTAATGCAAGATCTCACAAGTGACGTTTTAGTTTGGCTAAAGGACAGTCCATCTAAGTTTAGTTCCTAAGAGCAAGGCTTCCAAGTGCAATTTTAAGTTTATGCCAGCTACAGAGTATGGTATTAATTTACACTCACCAGTTTAGCTAATTTGCTTCTAATGTGACTATCATCCTTAGCCTAATTAAGTTCACAATAACATTGATTTACTATTGCTGGAGTTATACACCATCCATCAACTACTTAAATAAACTCACCTGGACTCAGTCAATTTTGCTGGTCTTCTCACATAAATCAGAAAGGAAAATATTATTCACTTGTGCTGTGTAAATGGCTGATCAAAGTATGTAATCATGATTTTTCAACCTGCTTACAGATTATCATCTCTTCTCAAGATCTTTCATTCCTTTAAGTTTTAAATATGTTTTCTTTTCCTTTTGTTGAGCTTTGATACTTACATCAACATAGACGTTTTGTACAAGTAAAATTAGAACTTTAAAAAAAATCACTGTAAAGTTTTTGAATCACACGGATAAGCTCCCAAACACACCGTAAATGAATGATCACAGTCTTGTTAGCAGGTGTGCAGAAAATTGCACCCAACAGAACATCAGACACATTGAAGATTTGAACTCTGCCCACACACAAACACCCATATTATTGGACTTTTAACTTCATTATTCAGATGAGAGTATTAATGATGTCAGTAAATCACAGCCATCAAAACCCAAAACCTCCCACCATAATTGCAGCACTGAAACAACACCCACAGCCTCGCTGTATCTTCCATTTCTTCTATGTCAGGGTCCTATGACCACTCAATTTGTCTACACTACCATTTTTTATTTTCTTGCAAACTGGTTACAGATGTCTCCTCTTTCCCCTTCCTAAATCCCAGCACTTCTCACACAGCAAGTGCACCAAGAAATGAAGACAAGGAGAAGGCAGCATCCACATCAACTTCTCTGAGGTGGAATTTTGACTTTTCAAATTCAGTTGCATTGCAGAGCTCCCACCAATTCTGAAAGGGCCACTACTTCCCTCTTGGTCATAAATTAGATGAGAATTTAAGAGATCTTCTTTCCTCAGGTATAGACTTCTCCTGAAGTAGCAGTCAAGGAAGATGCAAACAGTGGGACACTCTATTGACATCTACTCCAGGCTGAGAAAATGAAGCTCCTGGAGATATTACTTTGCTCAAGCTAAAAAACTCAAGGGCACTCACTACCCAATACGTTTAAAAGAAATAATAAAAACTGGCTTTTCACCTCAAACAATCACATTATCATGATCAAAAAGTACATTTTTAATGAGGCCACTGCCGCCCTAAAAGCTATTACTGTACACAGCCGGATGATTAAGGCCCTAATTTAAAAATGCAGATCACAGAAGCAAGTAGGTATAACCCTTTCAAGAAAAGATGCCAAATACCAGGGGCTTAAATTAATATTAACGTAAATATATCCTTATGCCCACTTTTTGCATGACAAAGACCACAGCGCTTCATCCAACAATATCGGCACGGGGCCTGTAACTTCAGCTCCTCAATCTGATGCCTCAGAGCACTTTCGGAAACTGCTGTGGTTGTTAATAAAAAGTCGGAAGAATTCTGCTTTAAAATAGGCAACAGTGGTAGGAGGGGCAGTTCCACTTTTCCTGGAGCCACATGAAAATCCATAAGAGCTTTCAAAGTACATCATTGACCCACTCGTGGCACAAATCAATTAATTCTATGAAGTCTCTGAATCCCAGTAAATTAGCTAGGGAAACACAACTTTGTCCTCCTCCTCCTCAAGCTTCAAAATTTATGATCTGACCCTGGTTGTAATGATCTTGTTCTTATAAACACATGCTGAATGAATCACAGCTGTCTGGAAACACTGGTACTCAATAATGCTCCCTCAAAGGGGTCAAAGCCACAGGCTTCCAGGAGCCCTGCACAGGGCCAGTGCTGCAACAGCCTGTCAAGGCCACCACGGACAAACAGGCTTAGCAACCTTCAAAAAGTGAGGTCACCACATGGAGACATCATGTAAGACACAACCAGACAGCGCCAACCCTCGGCTTTCATAATATGGGTATCATTCCTGGAGAAGGGAATGTGGATACTTCCCTCCAATCAAACTGGGAAGATGTTTTAATGCAAAGAAAAAACACTACTGAATTGACAAACGCCAAGGTAGTCCAATTTCGAGGACTTGAATTTTTCCTCTTCACTCAATTTCTAGTCTTTGCCAAGTTTTTGCTTCTGTAAGGCTGCATTACCAGTCCAAAGACCACAATATCGCGCAGAAACTTTCATCGGTAAGGACAGTGATTTTTATTTATACTGTCTGAAGTTGCTACTTGTTGGCAACATGCAGATACTGAAAAAGAACTTGGAAGAAGAAAAATTAGGCTGAGGCTGACCAACCTTTTCAATTGCAGCTCTGGAAGATTTGTTCTACGTAGAAACAGGAAAGACTGCAGTTATACACAGCAAGTCAAATGCTTCTGGAAAGCCTAGGCTGCTCTGCTGCCTAAAAACGATAGCTGCTCTCTCACGCTCAATAAAGCAATGTGCTTGAGACATGCTATGCTTCCTAACATGCAACTCATGCACGCCATGTTTGACTCTGGCTATTGAGTTCATGTACACCTCGAGTAGATGTGATCATGATCTCCAGATTTCAAGCATCCTTTCAGAGCCACGGTTTCATCTGGACCACCACAGGCCTGGAAATCCAGAAGAAATGCACCATACCTTCAACATTTCACCCAGATTTGTTTGGGGGTTTTTCTCCCCCAAGCAGAAACAGATAACACGACCGGAGAAATCCAAACATGTATGGGTTGTAGAGACTAAGGTCAGGGGTTCACAAAAGGGTTAATCTGTGCCAAATCAAGCTGTCCTGATTTAAAAGCTGTGAAAACCTGACACTTTCTAGGGACTGAGCTCTCTCCCAAAGGCAAGTTTACCCTGGGCTATATTTGCCACCTTTCATATGCCTACATCTCAATCCCAGTGCACTCAATTCTTACTTTATCATATGCACAGCCTGCCCTTTTGTCTGCAGCTGCTTTTGCACCAGGTTTCTGCCTGGAGGTTCACCCCTCTGCTCCTGCGCCCATAGCTTGAGAAGCTCATAATTGGCAGATCTGGGACACGAAACAATTCTTATGGAAAAGCCAGGAAGCTCCTGAAACCAACAAACAAGACAAAAGAACATCTCAGCCAGGGATATGTGTATATGTAATGAATGAAAAATACTGACAACATAAAACTGTATGAAAATTATTTTTTCCAGGTCACTTTTACCATGGAACATGTTTTGATTCTCTAAAACCACTCTGATGATGTTATAAACATAACCCTTTCCAGCAGCAAATGTATAGTCGGCTGCAGAACCACACTTCCTTTAAACAAGACGGTGCTGTCCTATTCCAGATTATTAGTTCAAAACACCATCCCTTGCAATGCATATACTCCTGTGATTTATCTGCCTAACTTAGTACTGCTTTTGTAATGAAGCATTAATGCAAGTATTATTTTCTGTTTCACAGCAACCAATAAACACAGAGAGACTACAAATACAAGGCAAACAACAATTTTAAAGAAACAACAAAATCATATTATTTTCTTTTGTGTTTAATTTGCTGATTCCTCAAGAAGAGAGAAATCTTTTGGAACTAAAACAAATGAGGCTCTCTGAAAACTATGAAGGAAAGAATAAGACTTAAAAGCTACTGCTTTTTAAAAAACAACCCAAAAAAATTACAGTTAATGCTATCTCACCAGTCCATAGAACTGGTACATTTCTGGTATGTCTTCAGAAGTTAATTTTGTTATCAAAATACAATCAGCAAATCTATAACACACAGAAACACAAAAAAAAAGTCTGGAGTCATCTCCGTCTTACCCTAGTTATTGAATAAAGCAGATTGGAGGGGGCGAGGAGTGGGGGAAAATACACCCAATTTGGGATGTTAAGTAAAAAGACAGCAAGCTTTGCAACAGTCACACAAATACATGGTGCCTTTTTTTCTAACCACATAGTCAAGCAGAAATATTTGAAGATGATCCACCAGCGCTAGAAGCAGGATCCACCTCCTCTTTCTTCCTTGTTTATGTGTATGGACTGCTGTCTTCCAAGATTGATAAGCAGCAGGAAATCCAAACCACAACCCAGGATGAAAAATCTCCAAATTAAAAAAAAAGGGAAGTAAATTCATACATGAAGCAGGAAAGCAAGTGAGGGAAATCAATTACAAGTGCAAAGCCTCCGCACACGTGCCAAAATGCCGTCTTATGATGCAGCTGTGTACTACGGCTAATCCAGCATAACCACAGGGCTACCCCCGAGAGGCTGAGCCCACGCTCCCCCCAATCCCACCCTGCCACACAGCACTCGCAATGCCACACAGCTGCTCGGGTGGCTCGCGCACATGGAATCAGTTCTCCAGCACCTGATGCAGGTGTCCGTGCCCATGTCCACACTGCCAACTCAGCCACGAGAGCAGTAACCTCTGCCAGAGGGGCAGGTGGCCAACAGAAATGGAAACTTCCTAAAACTGGCACAGCTGGCTCAGCCAGAGCTTGCTGGTCATCTCATATTGGAAGAAGGGCCTTCCCTCAAAGCTGGACAAGTTCCACAATTTGGATTGCCACATTTTTGCTTTTTGTCAACAGGAAAAACCCCCAAAGAGAGAAGACAATCCTAGCCTAACTTTTCTTCAGAAAGGACCAGACATAAGATGGGTATTATTATTGTAGGAAAGAGCAGAAGAGGGAGTGCAATGCAAGTAAGCATCTAAACAAGCCAGTGATGCACCACAGCTGGATGACTTTGAGTCATTTCATGATTTGGGTATATAGACCCAGCCCTGGCAGCCCTTTGCTCCGGTAATTACCACCTGGCAGTTCACCCCTAAGCATCCTACCAGACACAAGACGCCTCATTTGGAGATGTTTTACTGATAAACCTGGCAAAGCTGCTCCACATTCAAGGGGCACTGCCACAGGCATGGTGGAGGTCCCTGAAGGAGAAACAGATGCTGGAAGCTGGTACGCAGATCACTGAGGCACCAAGCAGCAGAGTAACAAACCCACACACAAGGGTTCATGTATTTGTTTAACCAGTACACTAGAACAATCAGTGCCATTTGGACTGATTAACCTTAAATAAATAATGTTTTTTAAAAAAAGGTCACCACTTCCTACAGTGGATGAAAGATGAAAATGCTACATGAATTTGCAGTCAACATCTCAGAAGCACCAGACCAAAATCCAGCTCTCCTGACACTGTGCTATCAACACAGCATCCATTCTTTTAATAGGTAGCAGCCTCTCATCCTCATTTAATCAGGGATCTGTTCAGAGCATCTCCAGCCCAAGCTGTGAATTTCAGTTCAAGAATTAACTTACACGTAGAAGTGAATACTTGTCCTGCTGGTCCTTGCCCGCTCTTGGGAAAAAGGAAGGAACTCAGACATGTTGCATAACTACTCATCAGCACAGTCAAGGAGCTTGAACAATAATGGGAAGACTAATATCACTGCTTCAAATAGGTGCAAAAATACACAGTGAAAAAGCCCACTAACAGGATAGATGAGGAGACAGACATTCAACTCCTCTAACTGTCAGGGCTTCTACACGGTTACGAATAATTTAGCGCGGGATCCAAAGAAAATGTCCTCCCACATGTATTGATGCTAATTCACAGAATTAAAAAGCTAACTGAAGAAGACTGAAGCAAAGAAATGAGTTGACTGTAAAATCAGCCCTCAGTTTGGGCGAATTAAGCTGGCAGCATGCTTCATTCCTATGCCCTAACATACACAAAGCATGTCATTTTGGTCAAGCCAGCTATAATTCTGGCACTCCTGCTATGTACAGATACACAAGTGGTTTCCAAAGAGCCCTTTCAGCTTACATTTAGCTATCACATCAGCCAAGATAAGTACATTCACACTTAAGGCAGTCTTCTAAAAGGTTCATGCCGATTTTTTTAAAAAATAAACTGTAATCAGAAAAAAAACTTACGCTTGCCTATGCTCACGCAAAGTTTGTTTTGCTTGCAAATTAAAAAGCAGAGGTCACCTACGCTGTAACCTCCACAGCACCATGGAAGAAGACATTGTATCTACTTAGAGTAAGAGAAGAAAAAACCTCTACCTAATAAAAAGAAAACTATACGTTAGCTATTCTGCCAGTGAAATAGAAAGGGAAAACACGAAAACGTAAGACCTCACAGTCCTCTTACTTCTCAAGTAATCAGCAATTAAACAGAGGAAAATGAAATAAAGATGTTTTTCAGTTTGTTTGGTTTTTTTTCTTCCTTAGAGAGATACATGCATACAGGTATACACTGGAGGGAAAAAAAAACAACCACAAAGGGGCATATAGGCATTTTTCCACAGGACTTTTTTGGCACTAAAGGAGCAGAAAACCTTGTCAAGACTTTCTTACAATATTCTTCACAATACTGCAGGTAGCAATCCATTTGTCATGTACACTTAGCAACCCCTTCCAGATAACCAAAATAAAATTGCAACAAATGTTCTTTCAGCAGAAAATAACATGCTTGGCAGCATAAAATCTTAAACAGTATGTACTGGAGTATCGTAGGTTAGTCACAGCATTTAACAGTGCTGTAGCTGTATTTATGTTTGCTTTGCAATGAAAGCAACATGACAACATACAGCATCTGTCTCCAAACTGTACACAGTTTTTACTTTATAAAATAATTTTCCCTCTCAAGGTCTCAAACAAAGCAAAGGCACCCAAAAAACCCCAACTGACTCTTCTCTTCAGAAAAATACTTTACTAAATTACAACCTAAACTAGACATTTTAATACTCAGCATTCTCCAGTCTCTCTTTTTTATGCATTCGCAAAGCACTACATACGATTTTAATAAAAATAGCAAAGGTGGCCAGAGTGTCACTGTTCGGTGTCTGCACGTTTGGGTGGCATTCCAGCCCTTGTCAGTGCACCCCTCTGAGCTCCCAAGCTTATCCCTGGGTACCTGCCTGCTCCTGCTCAGACCCTGTCCCAGTTCCATGGTGCCCACAGCTCCCTGGACCCATGTCTTCTCCCTCCTGGAAGGCTAAATGCTAAATCGAGTGGCTAAGCAGCCTTCTCCAACTAATATTGAATTTTATCCGTAGAAAATAAGACCTAGAGGAATATGGGTTTGAAACAACGAATACATACTGCAAACCCCGCTTACCTAAGTGACTATCAAACTCCTGTGCTGGAGACCCTGGAGAAACCCTACCTCCTTCATGGTCTCTCAACAGCTTTCCCAAAACAAGGGTTCAAACTCTGTCAGGAAGGATTTTAACTGTCCATAACCCTTTGGCTCACTGATCCACATGACTGCCAGACAAAACATGCTGTTGTAACCTGGCTGGAGCTCAGAGCAGACTTTTAACAGCTAAAAGCTCAGGAATTGTCTATCAACCACCCTGGAGAGCCTCCAGCCTGTATCTTATTTCAGGCTATTGTTTTGCTACCTGCTTTTCCAACAGCCTGTTTGTTATTACAGCACATTCACAGGCTAACCCCTCAATAGGTAACTGAATGGCACAATAGAAGGTAAGAAAACCTCCCTGCCGAATGAATAGGGCATCTTCTTACTTATTTACAGAGCAGCTGTACATTAACACATATGGACTCAACTCCAGAGCCTGCAATCATCAGAGAGCAGCCTTGTGTAAATACACCAGAAATACACAAATACGCTACTCACTACTGCCCTGAACAAACTGCAGATACATAATACGAATGGTAATATACCTGATGAAGAGCAAAGATAGAAAACTGCAAGGTTTTCATGGCCGGTTAATGAGATAAGCCATATCCCAAGGCAATAGCCTCTACCAAATAACAGTAAGACTACATTATCAGCTTATTTTAACAATCCAGACTTTTTCCTAAGAGATATAAATAACAATATACTAGCCATATTCGTTAGGATGCTAAGTGTACACAAAATGAACATGACAGATAATTATATTACTATTCAACACTGTAAAGGAGTTAGAAACTCAGTAGTGAACATCCACGCAGGTAAATGAAACAGTTAAGGAAGAACTTCAGGAATTAATCCTACTCTGCTCTCTAGGCAGCTGTCAGACTGCAATGATGAGCAATTTGTCTTCCATCTACAACACCTTCAGCAGACAAGCGCAGTCACTGGGGAAGTCAGCTGCAGTCCGCATCCTTCACAGCATCAACTCCATGCCTCTGAGGAAGGAGACGCCAGGGAACTTAGTCACTTGCCCAGCTGCCCCACAAATGGTGAAATACTTGCACTCTGGAGGACAGGTAACTTCCATCCTTTTGCTTGTTTGATGCCTGCTGCCATGAGCAGAGAAGAGCTACCCCTGAGAAGGGAGAACTTAAAGACATGCCAGCTATCAGCTACGCTTTTCCACCCCTGACTTGGAATCAGCTGTGCAAATCCTTACACCTTTGCATATAGATGCTACCAAACCCAGAGAAACCCCATGTGCAGCAGCTCAGGAAGCTGAATGCCCCACTTACCTCTGGGCTTGAGGGTAGCATGGAGAGGCAGTCGCACATGTGCAGCCAGAATACCTAACCCTGAGCATAAAACTCAGTCCAACACAGGAAGAAACAACTTCAGACCTGCAGGCGGGCAAGGCGGCTCGAATCAGAGACTGCCACTGCCAACTACACACAGGCAGAAGTGTTTTCACCTGGAAGAGCAAGGCGAGAACAACACTTCCCTCCCACGTCCACAGCTATCACGCTAGAGTAACCGCTGCCATCCCCTTCCTTACTGCCAAGGAAATAGGTCTTTTTATTTTTAAAAACATTTGTAACTTCATGAGGCTGAGCTGTTCTACGGGATAGCTCGCAGTGAAGGTAGTGCACTTTCATTTTACCTTAAATGCAGTGAGAAGTCAGAAAGCACACGGACAGTAATTGATGGCACAGATCCTGAGCTAGCCTGCTGGAGATGTTGGACACCCCACTCACACCACAAGACTGTATGACAGAGCACTGTGGAGGCAACAGTGGCCTGAGTGTTTTGCAAATCCTGGTACGTGCACAACAGGAGAACATGCTGAATCAGGCCAGGCCTTATCAGCTCATTGCAAAATCCCATGCCTCATTAAATCGTAACCATCAACAGTCTTATCCACCTGTACCCAGTATCAAACTGTGGAAGCTCACAGTTCTTTGTCAACAGTGACTCCAGAGGAAGTCAAAGACACCAGCAGAATAAACCTTATGAACCACTTGGCCATCTTTTATGAGTAAATCCGTGACAGCAAACCAGAGTCCAACCCCACAAATAACTAACAGTGCTTCAACTCCAGATGTTGCCCACAGAATGCTGTATACAATTTACCTTTAGAAGCACTACTGACATGCTTTTCAGCCATGACTCACTACCCAAAATACAAAAGAAATTGTTTTGTACCCTTAGGAACAACAAAACACTTCTAGTTGGTGGCCGTGAGTCATGGGTATTTTAAGTTTTGTCTGAAATAAGGCATCTGCTAAAACTGAAAACTTCAGGAATGGGCTTGTTTCAACGTTGTTTGCCTTGGGTCATGTAAATATTAACTTCCCAATTTTCACCAGCAACAATTACATTTGCTAATCAAGGATACAAAATAAAATGCCTCTATGAACTATACAATGTTATCATCAGAAGGTTTCAGTTCTTTTCTTTTTGCCACTGTGCATTACAGAATGCAAAACTTATCTCGAAAACTTAACGACTTCTAGAAAACCTCACTCCTCAATAGGGCAGCAACAAAATCTCCTTCCTACAAAGAGAGCACCACTATCCCAGGCAGCACCATCTCTCTATCTGGATCTGCTTAAATGGTCTTACAACTAGTCTTTCAATAATCTTACACATTTCAATTTTTTCATGCGTTAATTTTTGATGAACTGTCATGTCGTCTCTCTCAGTTCTATGGGAAACCATTTAAACAGCAATGGAGATTCGCAATACTGAACAGGATCAGGGGTGTCACTAAAAAAAGCTAAGAAAAAAACAAAATATAAAAATAAAGCAGTAACTTTACTGCTGGACATGTCTTTTTTGCCTTTGTTTAGACTTCTTATGCAAGTACTGCTGCTCATTATTATTGCCTCTTAGAAAATAGAAAAAATAAAAGAAAAAAGGAAGATGCTTTCTTTAATAAAGACGTGTTACACTGAAAATTCATTAATGATTGTGGGTGTTTCCACTTAAAGTAATTCCCAGTTGATTCCTATAGTCATTTATCTCTCCACACATCTACCTTGTCATAAAGGTGAAACCATTAATAAACAGGTAGTGATTGCTAAGAACTCACCTTTGATTTTACACAGCCCTTTTTGCTTCTAAACCTGACTCCAACGGGGCTCTTCCCCTCTCTGGAAAACCCCTTTTAACAATGGAAATGTCACAATGACGCATCATGGGACCTTGCTGACTTCTGAGTTTATAGATACCATTACAGATACCAGCATTTCCCTTCCTTGCTCTTCTCTGAAGAGGCAGCTTCAGTCACTGACACAGCATAAAGGTGGAGGAGCTGAATCTCCTTCACTATGGCCCTAAGCAGCAAGTAGGAGAACAAGAAGAAAGCTGACAAAACGGTAAAACTGCAGAGAAATAACTGCACCACATACCATCAGAGGGAAGGCAGGAAAAAGGGAAGATTACAAATTATCCCATGCAACATTAAAAAAGAACCATGTACCAAACAAAATGCACACGTTAATTGAAGTTTGCTCTGTAACTCACGGAGTGTGGCTGTGGATTGTAAGCCAAAACCATCTTTCAAATAGAAATGTGTCACCAGCTGTTTTATGGTGCTCAGACTCTGCTCGCAAAGCGGTTCTGGCCACGCATAACCAAGTACCAGTATTTCCCATTTCTAGACTTACATTGTGCCACTTTCCAGTTCTTACCTTCAGTCAGCGAGCCCCACTGGCCATTCTCCAGCAATCCCATAGCCACCAGGAACCTGGCTCACCGAGGAATTTTTTTTTTTTTTATTTCATTTAAGACTAAAAAAACCCATTCATTTCCAGCAATGTTGAAAAAATTTGCACGCGTGGAAAAGTAAGAGCTGCAGGTACGAAGCTGAACAAAACCAGCCTGCGATGCACTGCAAAACAACTCCCTGTCTCCCACTAAACAAGCTCTGTGAAAACAACTGATTATTTTTGTGAGCGATCCACCTGGGATAGTTTAAACAGATACAGTAACTGTTTAGCCAGACATCTAGTCAGCTTTCTGCAATTCCTTTCACAGAGAATTCCTCGTGAAGATGCAAGCATGTGTGCACACTTGTGCACACACAGTTACTCGTGAACACGGTCCCTCCAGAGCAGGGCAAAGGGCCTCCTTTATTTGCATCCTCCACACAAACCACAGTGCTTGTGCTTGAAGCTCCCGTCAATCACTTACATGTAACCTGCTTTGCTTACCAAGGTACCAATTCAAGCGTGTATCATACCAGGGTACAGGACTTCCTAAACTGCTGGGGAGTGGTGGGGAATCAGTGTACAAAGGTCTCGTGTAACAGCTGCCTCAGAGCATGCAGAGAACAAGCTTCGAGTATACCCCAAATGCAGCTCTCTAACATATACTCCTTTTCGTCATTTTGTTTTGGATTAAAATGTACTTTTATATGTCTTTTGAATACAGTACCTTGAATTATAAGAAGCAGGATCAAAAGGATACCTTGTAAGATGCCCTTGATGGTAATCTTATGAGTATAGCCCTTGATGGTATCTTATGAAATAGCAAAATGTTAAGATGCTTTCATGTGAGATGCAGCTTTTTCCACAGAAGAACACCTCTCTCAACAGGAAAGGCTGCCCAAGCAGCCCAGCGCTTCTTTCCATACTACGCACGCAGGGCCTGGCAAGGAGCTATATGGAAGCTGTATGAAAGCAAACGCAAGCTGAACTCTGCTCACACACACCTGCAACCCAGCAGATTTACCTGGAAGCTGCTGCCTTCCCTCAGAAGCGCCAAGGAGATTTTTAAAAAAAGGAAACTTGACATCTGGCTCCACAAGACAGCAGTTTGGATAACACCATCACAAAAAAAGTAGGACCACCTACTGTAAATACGTTAACAGTGCTAGCCAGTTCATAATGAAGAGGGCAGCATGGTACAGGACATCTTAGCCATTCTGACTCTGGAGCTGTAGTTTGGGCATATCATCACAAAAAAACATCACCTGCTATAAAAGTTGACAACTCTAACTGTTTTGTAATGAAACCAGCACTATTTGGCAGGGGATCTTAGCCATCCTTGGTATGGAATGCCATCCAGGTGTGTCGGTGCTCAGAAGCAGGTGAAATCCAGAAGCAGTCAACCTAACCTAAATTCTGCCAGAACAGCCTAGGCAGTTATTTTCTCCTGTGGATCACACTTGCTGAGGAGTTACACTGGCAGGTTGGAAAGAAATAGCAGTGAACAGCTGAGGGGGAAAGAGAAGGAAGGCTGAGCCATAGAACTTCTTGGCTGGGGTTTGCAGATAGAACTGCATCCTGGACTACAGCCTCCTGCAGAACATGGGTGGCATCTGCTCTGTAGCACTTCAGACTGGACACGCAAGTATGCAGGCTTCTGTGTCTGCAGAAAAATTCCTACAGCAGGAACAGACTGTGAATACACATGGTATTTCATTCTGCAATACTTGTGTAGACATGTTTTTAATGAAGGTATCCGTCATCCTAAAAATGAATGTGGAAATATCAACATCTGAGATCAAAGTGAGGTGGGAGAACAACCCAATACACACAACTATAATGAAAAAATATTAATTCTACATATAGGCTATAGGTCTTACAGAAAGAAAATACAAATCATATTTTGCTTTTATACAGTAAAAACACTTGGCTAACACTTGGTTCAGGTAACCAAGTTCCACCAATAAATCTAAGGCAGAAAATACGTGACACCCAAGGCACAGAACATCATGGCCTCTCCTCTAGGTCTTCTTTTTGCACTCTCCCCTTTCCATTTAACATCATCTCTGTACTTTGCATAGGTAGAAAAAACCTACAAATCTGCTGTCCCCCATCTTTGAGATTAATGTTATGTAAATAAAAATTATTATATCAAGCTCTGATATAACAGCAGACAGAATTCAAACACACCCAGAACTAATCGTAATTTTTTAAAATGTGTATTTTTAGCTTGTCTGGATCAGAACACACCACCGACAGCTATCTCTGCAGCGTATACTCCAAATGACAAAGGGAGAAAGATTGCTTCTATGTGTCACAGGGTGTACAGATTTGCCACTTGTGATATTCACCGGGGTAAAGGACGGGGGGGGTTTGTTGCCCAGGCACCATCCTTTCAACTTGACATGCTTGGTCACATATCAGCCTCTTCAGGTGCCTCGAGTCTGAAAAGCTGGAAAGACCTTGGATACACATCCTTACTTTTTCTACCCGCTCTAAATTTAGCATCTCAGTGAAGTCGCTATTCCCTCCTTCCCCCTCCCCCAAGATAAAGGCGGCACTGAAAACGAACACACAAAAATCAACCAATCTGGCCCATGAAACATGAGCTACATTCACAAGACAAAAATAGAAAGCTTTCATCTTTCATTATCAGACACTCTACCACACAGCACAGGAAGCTAAAGCTCGGGGCAACGGTAGGTTTCAAATAATCCTCAAAATGTGAGCAAGGCTTTCCTTTTCTGCTCTGTGAACAGCTAAAAGAAGTTGTCTTGGCAATGACAGAAAACATTAGAGTCAAATGAGCCTCTCCAAGAGCAATCCAAACAGAAGGGTCTAGGGGCAGGCAGTTGTTTAAGCGATAGCATCATCCCCACTGCATAAATTCTCCTGTTCAGAACGACAGCCCTTGCCTCCTCAGTTCTGCTGATACTAAAACTCTACGTTTTAACATCTTAAATTCTAAAATTGTTAAGTTTTTAAGATTCAGTCCCAGCCCCCAGAGGAATTCAGGAGGAAAAAGGAAGAGGAAAACACCACTGCTAGAGAGTTGATGCTTCATGAGCTTCAAAAATCGTACCTACTCGAAGCCCTCTAGCCTCCCTCTGCAAACAGCAGCCTGAATTTAATGAGGCTTGTATCTGCTCTCTAGGGCTTGAGGAGGGCAGATGGAAGGGAAGGCGGGACTGGAGGAAAGGAGAAATGTGCTGTTTCCCTGTAAGGATGTGGCAAGTTCTTCCAGAAGTCCCTTCAGCCTCCATCTTTACAGTCTCAACAACAGATTACGTGGCCATCTGCTGAGCTTCAATTTTTTTAAAAATGTTTTTATTTTAAGAGAAGTCGTCAGTGACAGAACCACCATGCAAACTCACAACCCTTCCTCAAATACACTTTTTTGGTGGTGGCTTTATCTTCTTACGTGTTCTTTCCCACTCTACAGTTCCCCTGTGAAACCAGAGACAAGACGGGTTCACTCACCTCACCAGCTGGGGAAATGCTGTTTATGAATACGAATGGACCTTTAACACGCTGTGAACTGAAAGCTGCACAAACCATTTAAATTTACCAAAGTGAGTGCGTCTGGCTCTTTCCATCATTCACGTCTAACCACTCCTGGCTTTACTACCCACATTCAGAGACCATCTTTTGGGGTCTATCATCTGTTGGGAAATACCACATTTCATTACCCACCCATGTGCTTCTGCCTCTTTTGTCCTTGCAAAATCCCGCGGGGTAGTGGAGAAATTGCTCCTTTTCTATTGACAGAGTTAGCACAACAGCAGCACAAGCACAACCCTCCTCCTGGGCAAAAGGACGAGGTGCCTGGAAGGGCTGCCTGTCGGATGGTGCATCACTGAATAATCACTGTCAGATAGTACATCACGAGCAGTGGGAAGGGGAATTACTGCCACTCCCAGCCGGCATGAAAGAGCGGTGTAGAGGAGGAGCGGGAGAAATACTCCACTGGGGTGAAAAAAGAAATCAAGACACAATTTTAGACTTTCCCATGGCATCACTATCCTTAAACAATTAAAACAAAATTTCATGTAGGCATTCCACAACACTTGTGCAGAGCATCTGATATCAACATGCCTTACAGGCAACTTTCAACAGTGTCCAAATGGAATTAACTTTCTTATTTTACAGCCTGGGAAATCCAAGATGCCTATGAGGGAGAGAGCTTGAAAACAGAAGCAAAGCTTAGAGCTTAATCCACTCAAAGCTAGAAAAACCTCAATAATCTCCACCTATGGATTCTTAAAGAACTGACAAATGAAATTGCAGGGCTAGGTGCAAGGACTTTAATGAAACTATTAAGTATAAGGCAGCATATGATCTGAAAACATTCAACAAACACACTAAGTAGATTTAAAGGAAAAAAAAAAAAAAAAAAAGAAAAAACCAAACAGGCTGAGGAAGTGGCAAACGAAAACAAGTCATCTAGGCAACTACTGCTCATAAAAATCACCTCAGTAGAAACATACGGCATTAGAACACATTGTAAAGGGAGGCATAATTAAAGAAAGTGGCTAAAGGAAAACAGAATAAAACTCAACACCAATTTGCCAGCACCAAAAAGAAGAACACATCAGACCAACACAACATTCTTTCTCAACATAGCAGCTCATTTTGTAGATGAAGGAAATATGTTAGCTCTAACGCAGCTGACTACCCTACAGCCATGCATCGATGTTGCTTAGGACACCGGAGGTGGGAATTAAGAACTTAAAGGTGAGTAGGAAACTAGCTATGAGGTCCAAAACAAGCGTTACACAAAGACCAAACTACTAGACAAGTCAACATTTCACCTAGGACACTGAGAAAAAAAATCCTCAGCATTAAGTCTGAAGTCCTCACCAGCAAATGGTCAAGGGAGAGACAACTACTCGTGTGACTGGACACCAGAAAGAGCTCCGTGTATCCGCATTCTGAGGGGACTGGAAGTGCCCCTCTTACTGATTCAGTAAATCTTGAAAAAGACAAGAACTATTTAAATTTACAATGATTTTAACTGGTACAAGAACCAAGTATGGCTAAACTTACAACAACTCTATCAGAAATTGGAAGGTTCCTCACCGCCAGGAAAGCAAGACATCAGATGGGTGCAGCACAGGCAAGAACCCTAAAGACAGAGCTTGGTTAATATACGAGCACTATTATGTGATGTGGGGTGCCAGCAACAGCAGGAACTGGACTCAGTGAACCAGTTGTCTCTTGCAAGAGTTTCTTTAATTCATCATTATTTTAAAAGATTTTGATACAGGCGTCTCTTTCTTCTTCCACAAGAGCTAAAAAAAATAGGCAGTCACATAATAAAGCTTGCCAGAAGACTTTAAGATTGCAGTTGCCTTTTCAGTTAAATATTCTTACACTGTGACAAAGCCAGAAGAGCTCCATGGTTTGGGAGGGGAATGAGAGTTGCTTTGTTTTAAACTGCATTACGCCTCCTCACTCTGAGCAAGTCTCGAAGGCACCGAGAATCTCTGCAGGAACAAGTTCTGGGACTGGACTCAGGGCAGCAACACGCGGCACACCTTCTCCTCAAAGTGGCAGAGCAAAAAGGGTATGTAGCACTAGTCCAGTTAATAATATGTTATACAGCTGAAATGCAACAACCACAGACTTCACTGAGAAAAAGTGAGGTTTAGTAAAAGTTAGTAAAAGTAAATTTTAATAATGCCATTATAATGCCTGGATTGTCTTGCAAGACAAAACCCAGACACCTAAATTCTACTTACATGCCCAGAGTTCTTAACTCTCCGCTGACTGGCCTTTCCTATTGCTATCTGGCTGTCCTTCTTACAACTAGCCAGAGGAATTCCAATGGAATTCCTAAATTCTTGTGCAATCCTACCAGACACCTGAGACTCTGCAGGTCTGTAGGTGTGACTAGCCCCAGCTTGATGCAGGTATGTCCAGCAGTGCGTTCAGTTCTCACAGACTGCCTCCTGAATCTACAGAATTCATGCCAGATACATATAAAAAGCAAACTTCTTTATCCCAATGCAGTTATACAAGAGCGTTCCCACTAATGCATCTCACTGGGAAGATGGAGAAAGGTAGTTGTAATGATGGAAAAATGATTTAGTATGAGCCATGAAAAAAATGGCTAGCAAAAAACATCCACCCACAAGCAACGGATCCAGAACAGCATGGTATGTAAGGGACACAGAATTTGCTGCCAAGTAAGATGTGAGCAGTAATAGAATATAATCAACAACAACAACAAAATACCCCTCAACAGTTGCTCAACTTAGAAAAAAAAGAATCAAAATATCCTTAAAATGAGTCAGTAAGTCTGATCTTATTCCTTCCAGTAAGTTGCAGCAACACGAACAATAACATTTCCAAACTGGAAGTTATTATTTACTTTATATAAATACTAAGCCCATAACTCTACATTGTAATAATGTGTTCTTTAAAAGAAATTAATAATTTTTGTTTATTTATTAATTACTAATATTTAAAACAAAAACCTGCTACACTTCTGGATTCCTCTGCTGCAGAATAAACTGCTGCCAGGAAACTGTAACATAATGAAATAAACACCTACAAATCCAAAATAGTTCACATTTTCTAACAGAGGAAGTAAAAAGGTAAGATGGTAAAGAAGGGGAAAAATCATGCTCATCTAATAAGTACAAGTAGACTTCTGTTTCTTATTAGTCCATCTCTTATTAGTCCTGCAAAAGAAAGGTTACTGTGCATTCTCAAACACAATTGCCAGATATAAGTGCTTCTGCATACACAGAAATACTATAAAGTTAGTCATAAGGCTAGGTACATACTGCGCTTCCCTCCGTCCTGCTGCACTAAGCGTAGTTGAGATTTTAAACCATTTTTGGCTGCATTTGGGATCTCACAGAGAAGCTCTCCTTTCCATAGCCTACCATTTGCAGCACACCCCGAAAAACAAGAGGATAAAGGAAACTTGCTTGCCATTCGCCAAACTACTATCCACACCACTCTGTCTTATAGTTTTCTGCATTACTTTATTTACACCCATGTCCTTCATGTACTGATTGATTAGGGAACAAGCTACAAAGGGTCTCATAATCTTTCCTTTCTTTGCCTATTTTAAAGCTTTTGAAAGGAATAGTGCCTTGGGCAATATGTAGTTATGTCTAGATGGCACGTACGAAAACCTGAACTAGAGCAGCCTGCCTATGGTACTATGAAGCCACTATTTGCTGCTATCACCTCCTCTTTTCTATACTATACAGCTTCTAGTATCCAAGGTAGCGTGGTCTAGGCTTGCCCAAGAATCCCTACCCGTTACATTGAATACTGTGGATATTTGCTTTTGAATTTCCAGACCCCAGTATAACTAAAAATGACATAAGACCAGAACGTATTGGAAAATGTTGAGGTTTTTCAGCCCAGGACAGAAGAGAGTTCAGTCCAATGTCCTGCTTACTCTTATCTACCCAGGAAATACCCAGGCAGCGTACGTGCGCTGTTCTGGTTTCACCCAGCAATTCCGACTGCTGCCTCAGTTTATGACTCCTGCTCACCTGCTTTCAGGGACCCATGGCGGCCACAGGTCCTACTTGGCAACAAAACACAGCACAGCACAAACACATGGGGCAGTTTCCATTAAACCAAACAGTTCCCGCAGACACGGCTCCTTCAACGTGCCAGCGTTGAAACACGGCAGAGATACTTAAGAAACCATACGTAATGGGAGGAACTGCTTTTATTGGTATGGAAGAAATTTAAAAAAGCAGTTTGGATGTGTTTATCATATTTCTTTAAGTTCTCTTTTCCTTATTTCAACTTTATATTTTTTAATGCGGTCCATTATCTGTCTGTCTTGAAATTCTTATTCAGGAGATCTACAACTTATAGCAGAATGTGAGAAAATATGTGAAATATCTCATGGTTTTGGCTGATACCTTATTCAGCTGAAATATCAGGACATTTTGGAGAAATGCTGATTCTGTGTAAGGCTCAAAGCACCTCCCATATTCATAAAGGGTCCACTTCACAAATGGCATCATAGTCCTTAACATTTTTACCCTGAAGAACATTCAAGTCCCCGTCAGGATCAGAGCCATACTGTGCTAAAACTGAGAAAAAGTATATTTAGGTATCATCTATCCCCAGGGATCTTGCAAGAAGATATGCAGCATATGGCAGATGAAAAAATAAACAAACAAACAAACAAACAAAAATGAAAAAAAGAGGAAGGGGCAGGAGAGAGAAACAGACTGACTGTTAGAAATACTTCAAATGAATACTTTACCAAAAAAAGAAAAAAAGAAAAGGAAAAAAAACCCACACTAAAACATTTTGTCATGAGCTCAGCATTTCATGAAAACGTGTAGAGGCATGTAGGCATTTTAAACTAAAATGACATTGACATTTCCATGTCAGTTGCTTTGCCCTCTATCTCTTTATTCACAGGAGTAGACATGTGCCTTAGTTCTATTTAGTGCTTTAAACTATTCATTAAAAACAAAAAAAGTATTGCACACCATTATTGAAATTCAACATTTCAATACCTCCCCAACAGCATTTCAGAATTCTTATTTTAAGAATACTTCCCAGACTATTGGGTTGGGTTTTTTTCTATTTTAGATAAGAAAACATTCATTTCCTGTTGCAATGCTAAAAGTTCCAAAAGAACAAAGTACGAATAAACTGCACTATTATCACAAGCCAATGGTGCCTACTGCAACCTAGTCACCTTTTAGACGTAACTGAGAATTTCCATGAGCTCACTTCAGGCAGAATTGTGAAGGCACGTTAACCTATCTTTCACCATTTTACTGCCAAATCTTGTAATACCTAGTGGTTTTTGTAAATCCCATATCCAGATGTCAATATCAGAGTAATATCAGAGCCCATTTTACTCTCCCAAAGCACCTGAGCATGGACCTCAAGCTCGCAAAGAAAAACTTGGATATGCTACCAAAGTTCACTCAAAAAGCTATAAAATCAAAACACAAATAAAACCAAGCCAGGGCTTGAAGAACAACCACAAACAACACAAACTTTTCAACTCAAAACCCAGAAAAAGGTCAAGTGGATAAACAGAATTAAGGAGGTCCTGCTGCACAGGTTTGAAATCTTTACTTTTCTTTGATGAGAGAAAGAAGGCTCCTTGCACAGCTTCATCTACTCTGATGTAGCCTGTCTACAAGGGACATGTCCAAAAAGAGCAGGCAAAATGTGCCGTTTTCGCGATGTCCTCTACCGTCTCTTGATTGTTAACAGCCCCTGGGAGGCTATTTTAGAGCGTAGTCCAGTACAGAAGCACCCAAGCAGTACTGAACCACCCAAGCAGTGTACGAAAGCATTTAGCTCAGGTCATGGAAATTGCCCCCTGGCCCGCCACAGACACTATGACAGGCGACTAAGCCAGCTTCTCGAGGAGTAAGTTGATCCACACAGAATTCGTGCCTGTCACGATTCAGGCTGGAAACACCTCGGCCAAGTCTTGGGACAACCCAGATCTCCCTGCATCGTGCCTCAGCCTCAGCGTGTGCAGGAGAAGGTGGATGAGGAGTCCGATCAGTGGAGAAGCAGCAAGGAGACTCCCTGAAGCAGGAGCAAGGGTGGCAGCAGCAAGCATGGCCATGGAGAACCCTCACACCTATTTGAGGCACTGGCTGGGATTAACACCTGGTCTGACCTGAGTTGCTTCTAGCACGTTCCCATCTATCAATGCTGACAGGTTCAGAAGCTGTCTGTGGGGCTCGGAACCAATGCCAGAGCCTTTGGCATCTAGTGCTTACCTCTCATCCGGTATCTGCCGGAGAGGAAAGCTGTTAAAATGAACATGGCGGTGGCCTCCAAGAAATAACTGGTGGCAGGTTAGCGGCCAGGTCCTGCTCGTGGAGTAATGCCACTGTCCCTGCCTTCCTCCACCCCAGAAACGATGGACGTGAGCTCCAGGAATGTAAGTCGTCGTCGTCCCCCACCACGCACCTCTGCACATCCTGAGGAGCCGCCGCCAGGAATTGCTGTACCCATGAGGAAACACCCACAGCTGTGCACACACATGGTCACCACACGGGCCTCTTCAAGTAGCAGATGTCATTCACCCACAGAGAAATTACCTCCCAGGGATAAAATCTGAAGAGGCAGGTGCCAATAGGTGCATTTGCGCAAGCAGCAGAAGTTACTTCTGAATTTCCCCCCACTTTTTTGGCCTTCCCAACACCTGTTTGATAGGTCTTCTCAGATACGTGCAATGACCACTCCGGACCTGCACCTCTGCATGCTCACCCTCCCCTTGTTGTTTGTCTACGTCTCTCTCCAACACTCATTCAGCAAACTGTTACACTAAGCATAAAACCAAGCAAATTATACAGTAGATAAAATGCCAAGCTTCTCTTGCGCTGCCAGCTCCATTAGGAAAAAAAAAAAAGTGATGAAGTCGGCACGCATATAATCACAATAATTAGACACTTGTAACCAGCTGAATATCAGCATGCATGTAGAAATTAAAATAGCACAGTTGAAAAATGTAAGAGGGCAGGAGCTGTGCAGACCTATCCTGCAGAAGAGGGAGGGAATATTTTTTGGCTAATTCATCTCTGTCTCAAAGAAAGCCCTACAGCATTGGCTTTACCATCTATCACTCGCTACAGAAGAGCTGTCGAGTTTGGTGTACATCAGCACTCTCGTCATAAACATTTTTTTAATTTAAGGAATTTAAAACTTGGCTGCAGTTGTGGGCTGCACCTACGTTTGGACAATTTAATAATGCTGTCCAGTTTGAGGTTGTTTTCTTTTTTTTTTTTTTTTTAATTTGACTCTTCTGTTAGCATTAAAAATACCTCCGTTCTTAGCACACTGGTTTTCCTTTTACATGTTGTGAAGCCATTCACTGAGAAAGCCACTTTAAAGTCTCTGGGAGTTTAAATAAGGATGAAAAGCCTTTTAGCTAGTTAGTGTTTTTGTTTAAGCCTTGTCAGAATTAATACATCAGCAAATGCATAAATCCAGCACAGAATCAATCTTCAATATTAACACTTGTCACGTAAATTAATCCCTTTAAAACCAGTCTGCTCATCCTTGAGACACTGTTGCCAACTTCAAACATCAAAGTAACCTCTAATCAAAGGATTGCAGAAAGTTCAAAACTGCGAACCCGCCCTTCCTCCCTTTTCAAAAACTCCATCTTTTAATGTATTTTAAAACTGTACGTCTCACTGAGTCTTCCCTTTTTCCCAATGACTTCACAACTTTAAGAATATTGCTTACTTTCTGGAAAGACAAGATAGTAGAGAAAAACTTCTTCTATTTAGGATGACACAGTCACTGGACGTAACAGCAGTCACTGGATGTAACAGCAAAGTTTTCCTGCAGTAAGAACTAAGAATGAAGTTAAGGGTATTCTCTACCCATGTTTTAATACAAAACAATTGCTTTTTCACTTTTTGGTTTTGTACATTATCAGAATGTCTTGAACCTACAACTTTCTAAATCCACAGCCTACAAATACGACTAGTTTTACACAATTTATAGTGAGCCTACTTCTCTCTCCCCTGCATTCACTGAGATTTTGCAAGACAGGTGTTTGAAACAATTTCTTTTCTATTAAATTCTATAATAGTGAATCAGTAAATAGGCCCAGAATAAACAGAATGAGACTGGAGGTGGGGGGCAGTGGGGGGCTGTATTTTTATCTTGGAACTGTATATTTCAAGTTGTCATACTTCCCTGGGTAAACATTACAAGTTGTTACGTGAACTAAATCTTGAGGAAGCAGACTGAATAAATGCAGGATTTCTGTCACATGAGTACTACTGGGTTTAAAAGTAGTAAGATACGATTAGCATTACCATAGCTGTTCTTGCTCTACTGTAATCAATTCAAGTACGTAGTTGGTGTTAAAAGAAACAAAAAGCTATCATGAGAAGAAGAGAATCGTGTCTTCTTTAGATTGTATCTAGTTAGTGCTTTGTTTGGTGAAGCAAAATGAAAATTATGACTTACGGCAGACATTATTAATTTTATCCTCTGATGGCTTCTCTCCATGCTCCTATAAACTTCAGCAATACTAAGATAGAGATAGAACTTAAAACCTATTCATCTGTTATCAGATCACTTTGTGATACGTTTGAGGTGTGACAGCATGGCTTCCTGCAAGCATTTACCATTTTAATTTCTCACAAAAAAGAGGGTTTTTTTACTAAGGTCTTTAAAAGAAACTTTCCCCAAAGACAAACTTAACATAAAATTTTATCTCAGAAAGTTCTCAATCCAGATCTTCCTGGTTACTGTTTTGCTTTCTTCTTGTAACAGTCATTTGCTTCATATTTTATCACACTGATTGTTTCAATGAGAAATTTGAACAAGTAGGTGATAAGACAAGATTCTCTCCTATCATACAGAAAGAGCACTTTCACATACACAGATAAGAATTCAATCCGAAGTTCTCAAAATACAATTTCAGACATGAATCTTTGCTAAGGATTATTTAATAAATCCTGCAGGTCTTCTGTCTGTTGAAAAGCTAGCAGCACAGAGAAGAAACTGGACAATACTAAAATCACACCTGGTACCTCACATATTTGCAAACAGATTGGCCTACGACTTTTCTTGTCAGAATGCCACATAGCACTTCAAAAGGCTGGGCCGCTGGAGAAGACACACAAGGGAGAGAGGTCCGTGCAAGAGATCCCAGCCAATCACTAAGAGTTAAAGGCAACAGGTTTTGAATGTGAGGTGGTTAATAAAACTGCTGTTAACAGCTTTCAGCCTTGGCTGACTAAGATCTAGGTGAACACGGCCACGTACCTCATGAACGATTTCTCCACTGAAGGATGCAAGATCCAGTGCCGCACAGCATGTGCCATGGCCAGGATAAAGCCATTGGCGTTACCGTTACCTTTCCTGCCCTGCAGCACTTCTCCAGCAACCTGTCATTCCTGCTGCGCATGTCTCCCTAAGACAGTAGCTCCCATCAAAGTTTCTGACAGCAGAGCACAGCTTTCCTTCTCCCTACAGCTTATTTACACAATGAGATATTAACACATCAGGGGGAAAAAAAGGTGCAAAGCCAAGGGCTACACACATACAGCAAACAAGAAAAACTTCACGCAATTGATACAGGTACATGACCCACAGGCATTTAGGGTGCAACCCAGCTCTATCAGACCTAATGTTGCAGACATCCAACAAAATGGCATAAGGATGAATGCCACAGATACTGTAAGTTTGTGAACAGCTTCAGTACCCTGGCAAAACTACTCCAGATGCAAATGTTCAGAAGAAACCATTTGACTACAAAACATCCGTCAGTATACCCCAGGCTGGGATGGTTCTTCCCTTCCTGAGAGTTTCTTTTCCAGACTTGCCAAAAATCACCCAGAGCTGTCTGATCCCTGCCAGACTGCAATGCCAACAGGCAAAGTCCTCTGGAGTTCGTCTCTTTAGAAGTTATCTGGGGAAACCCCCGGATGCCCACTTTTCTCTGGGTTTACGTTGTGCCTCAGAACAAGTTTCACTGAGATAAAGCAGCTTAGTGCAAATTCACACCACTGATATCCTCTGACACAGAGCCAGAAAGAAAACCTCTGGTTATATACTGGTCTTCATCTCCAACAAAAGCCCAGAGCAGATGGAAATATGCTTCAACACACTTTTGGGCAGCATTTGATGTATCCTAGTGTCACGCAATCCATAGAGGAACTCCAGTAAAGGATCACCCAACACACCTTTCCTGTCCATCCAAAAGTAATTAAAAATAAAAGTCCAAATAGCTTCCATCACTGCAGAGAACAAATGATTTTTTTCCAACTGTCCAGGATTAAATTTGCTCAATGACAAAGTATCAGTTATTAACTAAGACACACGACTGGCAATGTTCAGATAATAACTGCACAGGAAAAAACATTGCCACAAACAAACATTGCTTAGTAAGACATCAAGAATAAACCTAAAACAATTCACACAGCACAACTATGTCTCTAGTTACACAGATTCTTTTCAAATTTAAAAAAATGGTTCAAAATTCTTTAGCTCTTGACTGAAAAGTCACTTGAACACCTACCTAACCCTATGCTGAAACATAGGTACTACTTGAATAGCTGGATTTCGGCATGTGTTAACCTACTTTGCTGAAATGGTATCCAGATAACTTATACATTTTTTATACTGTATTATGTAAACAACTGTCTGGCATAAAAATCATGTACTTCATTAGACACCCAAACTTCCTATGTTTAGACCTAAAAGAGGTATCTGTATCCATTTAAGAAATGTTAGCAGACATTTAACTTGCTGCTGATTTAGAAGGTCTGCGAGTTATTTGCACCCCATGAGGTCACATACTTCTAGTCTGAGCTTTAGGGAAAAGAAACAAGGAGGGATATGTAGCACAATGTAAATCATGTAAACTTCTTCAGGAACTTCCTCTTATATCAGGACAGAAAACAGTCTAAAAGCACCCTTCAAAGAAATGAAAGGGGTCAACTAAAGGCCATTTAACCATTGCTGGCAATAACAGGCACCAGCCATGAAAACCAAAGAAATACCTTAAGGGTCCAGGACGAATTTTCTATTCAGGCAGTTCACCTGGTTTTCAGCTTCCCTAAAATCATTCCTCAACATTATTGCTTGCTTAAAAAACAGAAGTAGAAAGATAACCTAGGCCATATGGGAAAACATACCATAAGTCAGTGGAAAAATCACTTCAATCCAATGCCACCATTCCCAAGAAAAGGCTGCAAGCCTTGGCAGAAATGCTATATTTTAAGACTTATGCTTTTGAATGCTGAGCCTGAAAAAGCAGGACTCCTGCCTCAAAAAAAAAAGGCACTTGAAAAGCAGCAAAACAAGTTTAAGAACTGCTGATTTCATTAATGATTTCTATTTAAATAAACTACCATTGCAATAAATTCATGATGTATTTCCTGATTATTTTTAATCTGGCAGCATGGTTACTTCATAAGCTGCCACAGCTTGCCACTCATTGAAGAAAACTGTAATACAGGAAGACAAGCAAGGTGATTTCCTTCCCAGTCCTGCCCAGCCAGGACTACCTGCCACCTTCTTTCAGAATAAACTTCCTTCTTAATCATCTTCTCTTTCACTGTGTCCTCCAGGGCTTTCTCCTGTTTTTACTCCTCCTTGTAAAACCTCTGTAATAAAGGCTCAATCTAGAAGTGAAGACTATGGTCTGTCCACCAAATACATCTATAAAAAGTCAGGCAGTTCACCCCAGATCAGCTGGGTGGCAGGAAAAAAAGAGACACTATTAAAACTTGAACAAATAAAAATCAATCATCATTCACTCTTTGGGATTCAACATGCAGCCTTACTGGAGGTATGTCCAACCCCAGCAAATGAAGCTGACGTCCAGATGCGCTTAAAAGGGCTGATTTTATGCTAAGGGATTCAAATGCAAGGTATTTGCTTTTATTGTTACAGCGGACAACCTGCTAGGAACTGGAAGCATGGAAGAAATTTACAGTGAGGTGAACCTGACTGAAAGCCTGTTTGGTATGTTTCTTGCAGCGCTCTAGCCACTTGGTTGTGAAAATTAAAGATCTAAACAATATGACCTGTAACAGTAAAAAAACCACTTCCTTTAAAAGTCTGGGATGGCTGTGCAGGAACATGAAAGAGATGCACACTTTCCAAAATAAACTGTAATAATTGTACATTGTAGCACTTTGCTGTTGCTCTCTATTTCCTTAGCTTTGTACTATGTATTCCTACAGGCACACACATATACTAAACAGGTCATGATTTAGTCTTTGTTACCCTATGCCTGCACCCATTTCTCCATTCTGAAAATGTGAAAACAGTGTCCCAAAGTAGAAGGCCCATGGCCACGTCCAGCTTCTCCAGTGCAACACCCTCAAGCCACAGCAAGGAGAAACCTGTTGTCCCAAACAGCCCATCCTTCCCTGACACCCCCATCTCTTTCCTGCCAGGCTGAAAATGCCCTAAGCCCAATGTGCCCAATGTGTTTTCACTCTGTTCTTCTGCTTTCAAAAAGCAGACACTGGGTGCTAGTGTAAAGAGTATAAAAAAAACCACAACAGGAAGAGGGATGNAAATCAAACCTCCACTAAAACAGTCACCGAAAAACTCTCTAAAATAAATACTACTACAGAAAGGGAAAAGAGCGAGAAGGAAAAACTTAATTCAGAAAAAGTCACCAAAACAACTGTAGTTATATGATAGTGACCAAACAACAGTGCTTTTATTGCCATCCATTCAAGTAATTTAATCTTGCAAGAAATAAAAATAAAAAAAACTTGCTGGACTGCCAAAACATCACCTTCTTCCACAGAAATCACAAAATTATTAATTCATGAATTCAACTAACCCCACAAGCCCAGTAGCAGAACACCTAATTAATTCAGAAATCAAGCCTACCACTGCTGACACATCAGCTTTAGGCAGAAGGGGAGACTGCTGGAGGGCAGCCCAAGCCTGGGATCTGCTGCAGACTGATGCCTATAAGCTGCGTGGCTCAGACAACTTTGCACAGAAACCTCTGTTGCAGATTACAAATGTTCAGCATCGCTGCATCGTAAAGACTATATTGTGGACTTTTAAATCTTTTTTTAAATTACTGATTAATTACCAAACATTATAATGACCATGACAGAGACTGTTTGCTAAGGAAGGCTGGATGGGTAGCGTGACCAACTCACTGGGTTTAAGAGGAGCCTTGTTCTTTGCTGCAGAGGTGACTTGCCCATTTGCAAAATATTCTTTCTTCGCAGTGAAGTAAAAAGGATCAAATAATGTTTATGAGGAACTTGACGCAATGGAATGCAATGGAAATTAATATAAAGGTTTATAATTTAATCCCAAAGGGCAGCAGAAAACAATACCAGTATAGTCAACTACAAAATGAAGAAAGGACTCCAGGGCAGCCACAGAGCAGGAATGAATGATATTTCACAGACAAAGAACAGGAATTATCCAACACAGATGGACCTCAATCAAGACTGACACTTCCTAGAAAACTTGCCTGTCAAGAAAAGCCTTGGATAGACTCAGAAAACTTAAGCAATAAAATCACTTTTTCTCAGCAAATGGTACGTATTCAATTCATTTCAGAAAAAAAAACCACCACACCAAAATCCACACCAAAAACCATATCAAACAAACCTAAAATGAACAAGAAAAAACACACATAAACCCAGAGCAGAAAAAAACCCAAAACCGTATTTAACGCAGCATTACTTGTTGACCCCCTAATACATCAATCAACGTTTTACAGCACAATTTTCCAAGTTACTGAGTAGTTGATGAATTTGGAATAATGTCATCTTTAGCATCTGAAAAATCATCTGATCATGGTCTTCTCTTTCTTTTTGTTTTTATTGCTGACGTCTATTTTATTTGAGCTTTATCAAATTAATGTGAAACCTAATTTGAATTCTAAGAAATTCTTCAATTGTGGTTTATAGAAACTAATTCTTTTCAATAATTAAAGCTTTAAATCTTTTACACTACACTAATGCTCTACAAAATTTGCTAATCTCATTCTGTGTCCTCTGTAAGGCATAAATTCATTGAAACCCTTTGAGAAAAGCTTTCCAGTATGAAAAAAAATATTACTGTGATATTTAAAAGACTTCCTAGTAATGGCTAATAACGTAGCAATAACTACAAAAAGGTCAGTAGAGCACATAACTCCAAGCACAAGATTATTTAAAACAGTTTTTAAATGATGAGTTACATTGCTGTCTTTCCCATAGCTTAGAAATACTTCACTGAAATATTTAAGTTTGGCTTTTTAAGCAATGCTAAGTGTCACTGGATGTATTATGTACAAACTAGAGGAGGCTGGTTCTCAAAATTAACAACTTGATGTCAGATTTGTGAATGAACTGTTAAGAAAAGTCGATGATGAATGGCATTAACTGTGACTAGTAAACCTCATGATAAGGAACTGTCAGAGCAAACCACCAAAAGCTCATTTCTCTGCTATTCCCGGCCTTCAGCATATGCCATCAAATATTACCAAGCTGCATCCAGCTTTGGAGCCCTCAGCATAAAGATATGAAGCTGTTGGAGCAGGTCCAGAGAAGGACCACAAAGATGATCAGAGGGCTGGAGCACCTCTCCTAAGAAGCCAGGCTGAGAGAGCTGGGGTTGTTCAGCCTGGAGAAGGGAAGGACACCTTATAGCAGCTTTCCAGTATCTGAAGGGGGCCTACAAGATGGGGAGGGACTCTTTATGAGGGAATGTAGCCATAGAATGAGGGGTAATGGTTTTAAACTGAAAGAGGGGAGATTTAGATTAGATATTAGGAAGAAATTCTTTACTGTGAGGTTGCCCAGGGAAGCCGTAGCTGCCCCATCCCTGAAGTGTTCAAGGCCAGGCTGGATGGGGCTTTGAGCAGCCTGGTCTAGTGGGAGATGTCCCTGCCCAGGGCAGGGGGGTTGGAACTAGGTGATCTTTAAGGTCCCTTCCAACCCAAACAATTTGATAATCCTATGATTGCAGACACTAGAGAATTTACTGGAGAGATATGGGGCAATAAGGGTTTGGGGTTTATTACATTGCACATCTTTACAAGGTTTATTTTACACTTTCAGAAAACACAAGCGGAGGAGGTACCAAAGTAAATTTCAGCTCACTTTATTATGAGAATGCTTATCTTGGGTTTGTTCAGAGAGGCATTCAAAGACTTTGCTGAAGCCAGTAAAATGCCTAATTGCCACCTCGGAGGCCAGACTTTCCCCACAGAGCTGCATGAGGGTGCTTGTTCAGATGATTCAGGAGAGCTCAGCTAAACAGAAAGAATGCATTTAAACTTAAAAAGTTAAAGAAAATCACCAGATCCCAGGCAACACACTGGCAGGGCAGCAGGGAAGGGACACGGTCCTTGCTGCCCAGTCGCCTCTGATCCAGAGGGACAGCAAAAGCCTGTGTGCCTGCCCCCCACCCCTCACAGCAGTCCCAACACACTTCTGCAGCAGCTGAGTGGACTGTCACAGGCAGCCACCCCAGTTTGCTGAATCGGCACCGCCATATATAGAATGCTCAAGCTCAAACAGTAAGCTCAGTAGAAACTCCTCACCCAATTTTTCCACGTCACCTGCAGCACGTGGGCTCAATTTTTCTCTCTTTTGTCCTCCTTAGCCTAGGCTCCTAGAGCTAGCCTCCTAGGCTGGGCTCATTTCTTCCAGACAACGTTTAGACGCTCAGTGGATAAAGAAGAAGCAAGATTGAGGCATCAGCCTTGTTACTGTAAGAATGGAACTGGGAAGACTTCCCCGAGCTATCTTTTACCTTACCGAGCACATGCAGCCATTATGTTCTACAACCACTCTTCTTCACTTTTGGGATGCTCCCTCTCACATCATTCCCTTCTGTAGCAATACTTTACCTCCTTTTGCCTTATCTGAGGCATTACCGTTGCAAAAGCAGTAATGTCTCGGACATTAATTCATGAAGTATGTTCGGTTTTGTCACCGAAGTCAAAAAACGTTTCTGTCATAGCTCATCACAGCACAAATTCTTCCCCAAAGTTCTAATATTACAGCTGTCTCGTTTCAATAGCAAGCTTTGTTTAACCTTGATGTATGTATTCTTCTGTTCAAAAACATCCAAACTGAAGTGCTGCATGTTATTTTACACAACACCCTCTCAATGCCTAAAAAAAAAAATAAAATTAAAAATAACTCATTAGTGTAAGCTTTTTGTTTCACTGCTTTATTCCAGCTTCAAAACAGGAGATTAAATTTTCAGTGAGTTATACTACCAGTCTCGTAACCCACCAAAGCCCTAGATCCTTTGATGCTGCCCTTGCTCCTATAGTATACAGCCTTCTGCGCTCTGGGTCAAATCTTCAAACTCGTTACTGAATGGGCATCCAAAGAGCGTGTCTCATTTAATGCAGAAGGTGTTATGTTCTCCAAAAGGAGGGGAAAGGTGACAGGTTTCCAGACTCTGCAGAGAGAGGCAGCAGCAGCCTACAAAGGCCAAAGCACTTCAAGCAGAAGGTGCTTTGCAAAGTTCTCACGTGAGCCCTGTTCCTGGACAGCACTTGGCTGCCTTAACCTTTAAGCAACTTACACGCACTTTCAATTTTTGGCTATGCATTCATGGCATTTGTTTTCTTTAGAGAGGCCTCTGTGTTTTGCACAGTTAAGGAAAATATTTATGCATGTAACCCTTTCCTCTTTAGGAAATACTCTAGGTTAGCTAAACAGTTAATGGGATGTTGTGGTTGCCAGTACAGTACCAGTCACATCAGAAAATATGATGTAACTGCTTAGTTATGCTTTCCGGATACTAAAGTACAGTATAACAGCATCTAAAAAACAACCTGAAAACATTTGTGTAAAACATTGTTACATAGCTATATCTTGTTCAATATACAATATTGAATACCTAGCTATATTCTTGTTCAATAGGGCAGGGGAAATCACTGTATTTTCCCCAAATACCTCAAGAACCATTAGAAGCATGTTCATAACATGTTTAACGTGCTGCCCAGGGAAGTGGTGGAATCGTCATCCCTGGCGGTATTGAAAAGATGGGTAGACATGGCGCTTAACGATATGGTTTAGTGATGGGTTTCGGCAGTGTTAGGCTGATGGTTGGACTTGATGATCTGAAAGGTCCCCTCCAACCTAGGCAATTCTATGATTCTATAAAAGTAATTTCTCTTCTGTACAGATTTAAAACTCTCCAGTGTTGTAGTTTCTCAAACCATCTTATAGACCTATGAACAGTTTTCTAAGCTCTCCACCCCCATCAGCTACAAAGCACACAGGCAGGATGCTAAACACCTTGATTTTCAAAGAATGACCTCGTCATTTACCCTGTCTCACAGTATAGTCACATCGGTGTTCTGCAAAACAACAATGCTTTGTACATTTACCAAGTACTTTACAAACTGATTAACTACGTGCGTACCAAATCCTAGAAGATATTTAAGTGCAGGCTGTGTTTTACACGTAGCACGTACACATAAAGACCACATGCACACATAGTTCCACTGAGTTCAATGTATTATTAGTCCAGGCAGCGTGCACATGTTTGGGACCCAAATATGTAAAATTGTGCTTTGTCATGGACATGCAGCCTGCTCTGAAAACACAGCACTTCTCACAGCAGCTCCCCACCAGAGTTAAGGATGGGAAGCAAGCAAAAACTACCAAAAACCAACCTGTGAAGTCGGGATGGCCATGAACTGCAAGAGCGTGACAGGAGAAACTCTGTATGTGTTAGGAGTGAGTACCCACACTAGTTTTGTTCAAATCAATCATGTTTGCTGTGTTCAGCTCTACCTCTCTCCCTGCAAGGCTGAACTAGCCAGCCCTGCTCCAGGACACAACTAACTTCCCATTCTCTTTCAAGAGCTCTGACAATTTAAGCACCCTGTAAATAATTTATGCCATAGATAGTTATTGCCCATAAGCAATCAGCTCTTTCTATTGCTTTTGAGTCGACAGCATTTATGCTGAAGTCTTCTAATCGTTTATTACAATCCGGCCTCTCAGCTGAATAAATATGAGCTGATTAAGTTAATAATGAGAAAGTGCCATCCTCCTTGAGAAGCCTTTCCCTGAAGAGGTCCTGGGAGGTGATAAGGTGAGCTGTGGCTGAGCACGGAGCGCTGGAGGACACATGGTTAGGAGGAGGCAGGAGGAGTCTCGCAGGAAGGTGGCTGCAGTCTCCTGCAGGAGCAGCCCAGCCCAGGCACAAAGAGGCCAGCACTGTCACTTGAGACAGTCAGGGAGCCGCAACCCAGAGGCTGCCCGCTCCTCAGCGCAGGCACAGGGGTGTAAAGTGGACTGTCTTCATTGACACCCAGCTTGCAAAGCTGGGAGAGGTAACACTGACCATCGACACCTGAGAGTGCCTTGCTCTGGCAAGCCACGTTCATCAGTCAGATCCACGGAACCACGAGAGCCTCCCGTCAGCCCAGCTCAGGCACTGGTTGCTACTGAAAGCTGGTATGCTTTCTTTCCTCCCATAACTACCAGTACCATGCTCTCCCTGCAACAGTAGCCAGTGCTGACAAGCAGTTATGATACTGGTTTCTGTGCCTGCAATACTTGCCAGGAAATAATATTCTGGCAGAGGAAAACAGAGAGGAAATACCTTACCAAAAAAAAAAAAAAAAAACCCAAAAAAACCACACACCCACAATGCGGTGAGATATTGCTTATTTTATGGATCCAGATCAGGAGTCCCAGATACCACGGACTAAGACATTAGTTCAAAATATGGAACTGTCTCAGACTTCCCTCTTTGTAACTCCAGACAGGTCACTTAAGTCTGTGCCACAAGTCTCACCTCTGGACAGACACCCATCCTTCCCCACCTCACAATGGTTTACCCTATCCCAAGGCAGAACCAGTGTCTTCCATTCCCATCTTCTTCTGTCGACCAGGCCTCGATGCCTGAATTCTCCCCTGCCAGCATGTCCCTGGGCACATCATTCAACCTTTCAGTCTTTGTTTACCCCACAACAACACACTGCACCCACTGATTTGATAACAAAGTAGTAGCAGCCATATCACTGCATGGGTGAGAGTCCCCCACAAAATGGGGCAGGGAAATCACCTACCACGCAAAGCTAAGAAGGGGTAGGTCACTCTACTTTAGAGATAATCCCATTAAATCACAATTTAAATCTGAAACTACAAAGTTCATAAACACGCGACCTTCACTTTACAAATTTATTGTCCAATGACTACAGCATCTCTGTACTAGAGCAATGCTATCACTTTAGTCCTGCTGCATTAACGTTACATAAAAATGGTCCTGTTACTGACAAAAATTAAGTAAAAATGAACTGCTCAGCGTGAGCCACGTTTTAAATATGGAGCCAGAGATCTTTATAAAACAAATACAAGTTTATTTTCACTCCCTGATTTTTACTTGCATTCCAACAGAAGCATTTAACAGTGAAGCACCTGCAAAGATACAAAGTGAAATGGCATACAAATACGCCTATTATTTTTTTTTTTTTTGTAAGCGAGAAGTAGCGCATAGAGATGAACAGGAATTGTAAATAAATAAGTAGTGATTTTCACTGCAAAGTTAATTAAGAACGGGGAAATTGTGCTTTGAAATAGGGTGTTCCTAAGAGCACTATGAACATCTGTATTCCAAAGCGATGGAAAACAAGGAGTTAACTGCCAAACAAACTCACCTAGCTTAACGTGTTAATGAGTGAAAGGTAAAAAAATAAAGAGCCAATCCAGCAATATGAAAACAAAGCATAAAGAGAGACTTGCTTTCAGCTCAGTTACCTGACAGTGAATACATTATTACTCTCCAACTTACTGACACATTTTGCCCCCTTGTTGGGGCAAAATTCCTCATCTTAAATGTTTTGATACCCCATCATTATGAAATTGCTATGATTATTTGTTTCCTTGCTGCGAAGTTAAAATAATGGAATTCACATTCCTCTAGAAAAATGACACCAGCTAAGAAAGCAACAGGTCAGTTTTAAACAATAGCAGACAAAAAAAAAAAAGTAAAAAAAGGTAGGAAAGTTCGTGTTCCTTCGTGATCCGAACGTCCTGTTCTGGCTGCCCGGTGTTAATCATCGTCACGCGTCACTTCCTGGTGGATCAGCCACCGCAGCAGCGTGGGCAGCATTCCTGCACCCGGCTGCCGGGAGTGGTGGGACAAAACAGGAGCAGATATGTTTGGGGAGGATTTTTTTCCTCTTACATGCTTGCCTACGTGTAGTCACAAGGTACCTGACACCAGCTGGTCTCTGAGGCCCAAACTCGCAGGTACTAACACAGCCCACGCAAACTTTTGAACAAAAATCTTCATCCAGAAGTTTTATAGCACCAATAACAGTGCAAAAAGAACCCCCTACCGAATATAAGGCAGTAACCCTACCAAATGCAAGGCACAATCTTACAAAAGAAGAGTCACATGAAACACTCCCATTTTGTGGGATGGCAGTCACGCGCAAGCCTCCAGTATTCAGCATCAGTGTTGGCCTTGAAATAAAGTGAAAACCCACGCAATTCCTAGATAGCACAGCTTAGCCTTATAACTAATCAGGATAAGAAATTGTCCTTGCCCTTACAGCATTAAACCTTTTGGCAACCCTGGGGTGAACAAAGCCTTAAAATCTTTATTTTTTTCACTGCAGTAAACTCAGAAGTGTGCTATGTAAAGCAAGAGATATGGAACTGAAGGACTGCCAGGAAGCTGGCTGGTTAAACAGATATTTGTGTGAATTAGAAAAGGCAAAGGCTTAAGGAACCAGTGGCAGCTGCATCATGTTCCTTTTGAAGAGCATTATCCAACCTTCCTCCAGTTGAATAAATACACATCTCAATGGTAAAAAATATATCTATATATATAAATAATTAAACAAGCACTGTGTTTCTTCTCCCTGTGCAGCTAAAACAGCTTTGGGCATACACCGCACAAGGTGCTCTCCTGCAAAACTCTGTTTTGCCTGTTTCTATATGTGGCACACCTGGTCCCCTTCCTAGCATGCTGCTGGGACCCTGGGACCCAATGAGAGGATTCCTGGGCATCTGCCAACAGCCCATCCTTCTGGATAACTGCAATCATTCTTCCTATTTTCAACTGTGCATACCAGGCAGTAACCCACTGCTATCTCCCAGGCGTCACAGAGAACCTGCTGCACGTTCTAAAAGCAAATTGTTGTTGCTGTTTTTCACTTTTTTTATGGGGTTTTTTTCCCCCCTCTTTATTAATTTTTCTAGTCTAGAAGCGTGCACTGTTTCAACACCTACCTATAACTAATTAAATGTGGAAAGAAAAAGTAACTAGAAGCATCACCCTCAATAACCCTTCAATTCCAGACAGTCTTTATCAGATATAAATGACAGCATCTCAGCTGCAAAACAAGCTAACATTTCTCCACCGTGTCCACTGTAGCAACTCAGTATGCTGCTTAGCTGGGCAGAGCCTGGGAAAGGAGAGGAACCCCACAGCCCTTTCCATGAGTCACCCAGTCCAGCTACAAACCTCAGATTTGGGGATACACAACACCTTATCATTATACTGCTTGATGGGTCACGATTAGGTCAGTCTCCTTAGCTTACACAGGGCAGGGAGTATCACCGGTTTCCAACAGCCTGAGAGAATCTGCCTCTGCTGATTTCATCAGCCATGAAATAATAACTAATCTTTCATGTGATACAGTCGGAGGCCGGAGATCCGTGACATACTTAGTGGAAAGGATAAAAATACATAATTAAATGTAAGTGCAAGTCCCAAGGTAAAAAAAAAAAAAATAGTGCCTCTTTGGATGCTTTAACAGCTTAATCTCATTTCCTAGGAAACACCACACTATGAATACTAAACAAGGGCCTATCTAGCTATCAATTTTTTTCATTATAAATCCACTGAGCCAGTCAATGCAATTTACTTTTTTTTTTAATTGTTAAAAAATAAAAATAGAAGAAGAAAGGAGGAGGGAGAACAAACAGTATTTAATATGCTGGGAAGATATTTCATATACTCTATAGTGTTTGGGGACTAGTACTTAAATTCTTAATATGATAATCGTGAAAAGGTGTCACATTGGACTAGCCTATTTCTCTTAAATTATCAAATTCTCACACTTCTGCCACTGCTGGTTGGTGAACGTCCTTCCCCCACCCCTGCAGCGGCATTCCTCTCTGATGTGGTCATCCAGCAATATACTGACAAGTGACCATTTTGTCAACTGTGAGTGCAATGAGTGCCAAAATCAAACACATATGGCCCCTCACAATATTTTCTATACTGTAGCACAAATTTAGAAGAATAGATACCTTCTGGAAGCAACACAGTGATGTGCAAAATACGCACTTCTAAAAGGACTTGATGGGTGGGTTAACACAGATCCACCAAGCAGTTTCAGGAGATGAAGAACTGCACTTACCAACACAGACCATTTAAACTACACTGATAGCTTTTTATTCTAACAGTTATAAACGAAGTCTTCATTATCCACACAGGCATAATATTGCCATGTCTGTGTTCCTGCTAAAACTGGAGCAATAAAACTAATTGTCAAGGCAAAACATTCCAAGGAAAGTTTAAAGCCCCTGTACTTGACACCATATGAAAAATTTTTTATACCTATTCCTTACTGTATACTGAAATTCTGAATTTGTGTAGTGGTAGAGAAGTGCTCCCTTTTCTATTTCCTCCCAAACCACCTCACCACTTCCAAATCATGTTCTTCAGGTTCACAGCAGCAGAGGATATTCATGTTGCTCATATTAGGCGGGTAACTAAATATGTCAATTCAGACGTAAATTGTAATCAACAGAAAGATACAGCAGTCTCCACAAAGAGGTTCAGAAGAAGAGCTTAATCTGGATTCTCACAATCACTGTCTGGAGAAGCCCCTATATCTCTGCACTGATAACAGAGGGAGCCTCACCAGACTAAAGTTGAGTGGCTTCATTTATGCCTCCTGCTCTAGCCTTCTAACAGAAACACATTCATCTTCTTTCCTGGTTTTTGATTCTTACAGTCATATGAATATTTTCAGAATGGTCTACAAAATTTCTAAAACATCTCAGAAGAATAAAGAAGTAACTGGTAATAATAAATGTTGGTCTGCAAGACTTGATTCCACTGTATTGGCTACAAAACAATAGTAAAAGTAATTCAGAAAATGCTGTTTTCCCAAAAAATCTTCCACTTCGTTGATCCTCACAAAGCATACAGATTAATGGAATTTATTCTCTAATTTTCCAGCAGTTACTAGCTTTATCAGCCTTCAAGCAGGTTTTCAAAGGTATTCAGAGGCTTATTAAGTCAGGAATGAAACAAGCCGGATTTTCAAAAGTTCTAGACAAGTTAGTTACAGAATGCCCTTTACTTTAAAAGTCTGAAAATTCTACCCTTGTATTAAAAAATAACTAAAGCACAAAGAAACAGATGGAATTGCTATCAAAGTCCTATCCACACACATTGCCACACCTAGCTAGTATCACTGCTTACTTAGTAGCCCTTTGTTTTCTACAGGAAACACTTCTACAGAAAAGAACGTGATCCTCTTTCTTTGCTCCACTAAAACTAATATACCAATCTATTCAAAATAATATGTCAATAAATTAGAAAAGTAGGATTTAAACAGCACTCAGAGGTAAGGTGGCAAGAAAACACTTTAAGGTCTTCCCATGGGGTAAGTATTGATAAATTAATGAGAGATGGGGCATTAAACAATTTGTCTATTATTCATTCTTAACCATGGCTTTTTGAGGACACCAGATGCATTCTCTTCCTTTGAGATATTCCAGATTTAAAACAAAATGGGAGAGGTGTACTACGTTTCTACTCAGATTTAAAAACAGCACCTTTGTATACAACTTCAGAAGATCACTTCAGACCGTCACTGCAGGGCAGGGGCAGAGGACAGGAGCCAGGCAGGAGGACTCAAGGACAGAAGGAACAAGATTACTGACTTCATTTTTACCTTCCATGTCATGCACGGAATCAAAGAGGTTAAAATAAAAGCCACCATCTCTCACCATGCCATGCCCACACATTTATTCAACACCTGTCCTGTTAGGACTACGTTAACATATAACAGAATCACAAACACTGAGTTAGAAATCTTTGTCCCCACCATACCCAGGAAGAGGCAGGCACACTTGTAGTCACACTGAAGGGACATACCGCAGGGCTCATTCCTGTGGAGTTCATTATCTCAGGTGTGTTTACACTTCCTAGAATCATAGAATCTTCATGGTTGGAAAGGACCTTTGAGATCATCGAGTCCAACCATACACACACAAAAACACTACAATCTCTGTCACTAGAGCATGCCCTGAAGTGCCACATCTAGACATTTTTTAAACACTTCTAGGGATGATGACTCGACCACCTCCCTGGGCAGGCTGTTCCAGTGCCTGACCACTCTTTCAGTAAAGTGTTTCCTCCTAATATCTAACCTAAACCTCCCCTGCCACAACTTCAGACCATTTCCTCTGGTCCTGTCATTATTCACTTGGGAGAAGAGGCCAACACCCACCTCTCTCCAACCTCCTTTCAGGTAGTTGTAGAGGGCAATGAGGTCTCCCCTCAGCCTCCTCTTCTCCAAGCTAAACATGCCCAGCTCCCTCAGCCTCTCCTCATATGACCTGGTCTCCAGACCCCTCACCAGCCTGGTAGCTCTCCTCTGGACACGCTCCAGCACTTCAATGTCCCTCCTGCACAGAGGGGCCCAGAACTGAACACAGTACTCGAGGTGAGGCCTCACCAGTGCCCAGTACAGAGGCACCATCACTCCCCTGCTCCTGCTGGCCATGCTAGTCCTGATACAAGCCAGAATGCTGTTGGCCTTCTTGGCCACCTGGGCACACTGCTGGCTCATGTTAAACTGGCCATCCACCAGCACCCCCAGGTCCTAACTGGAGGACTACTTGGAGGGTGAAAAAAAAAGTCTGTCATTATGTCAGTTTGGAACCGACAATTTCCTGACAATTTCTACTAAGCTGCATAAAGCACCACTTGCAGCTTGTATCTCTTCGAAATGATGCAAGAAATACTGAGAAAGAAGAAAAATGCTTTTTTCTCGCAGTAAGAACGGCATCTATAGATCAAATCACCCTAGACAGCTTCAAGAGAGGGAGTACACAGGCCATTACAAACCTACCCTTGGGAAGTCATTCTCCAAAAGAAAGGCAGGCAACAGCTTCTCCATCGGACTGCAGTCCTGTTGAGGCAGAGGCCAGGCAGAAGCAGCCAAGAATCCTTCACACAAGCTGCTGCACGCTCATTATTCTGCAAGGGTTAGAGGGCTCAGGGGGTTCTGTAGGATTTGAGGGGTTTTTTGATACCTGCTGATTCTAACCCAAATCCTCTGGAAAGTGAGATGAAGCACTGCAACATCATTTGCTGAGAGGTCATATTTGAGACAACAAATAAAATTGCTAAGAAAACACATCTCTTACTTTGGTGTAAAGAAAAAGCAAGTAAACAAAAAAAAAGTCTTAGTGGCCTATTAATACAGTAATAATTTTTTCTGTGACCAGGGCATAGATACAAGAAAACTTTTGCAAGCTGCTTATTAGTACTTCCACGCGAACAGACATTTACTTGAAGCGCTCAGAAGAGACAATCAATAGCTATATAAACGTCCTACCTATGTGGCACTCTTGCAGATGACATCCGTCCATGAAGAGAAGCATCTTTGTTCAGGTGCTTCTCACACCTGGTAAGCAGAACTCTAGACACCACAGTCTCTCTGTTTCTTCCCTACCACCCTAAGTATCCTGACACCATGCATCTTCATACCAGCCTGGCTCACTTAGCTTAGCAGAGGCATCCAGTCACCCAGGCTGCCCAGACTCATCAATCATCTGAGGAACGACCACAGTTGCCCTGTTCACCAGAGGACTGTGACATTCTGCTTCTTACAGTCACATCTGCCAACCACCTCGGACAACAGCAAAGCTCAAGGCCCATTTTTTGGTATACCAGAAATGTTACGTACAAGAAAAAAGGCTCTCAATTCCAGACATTTTGAGTTTTTGCAAGAGCAGGTTGAGACTTTTTAACAGCTAGTCATTAAGCTTCCCTCTTTTTTAAATGCCAAGCTAAACATATCACCACAAACACTTCACATTTTATTATCTCCACTCAAGCAGCACCTACAAACCCTTTTAGAACTGAGAGTCTGCTGTCCTGCTCAAATACAGACATCAGCCCTCAAAGCTGTCAACATTTAAGACCAGACATTACTGTGCAACAAACAACAGGAGGAAAGGAGGAAGGGAAGACAGAAATAAATCCACATGTTTAGAGAGTAACTGCATGAAGAGCCTAAAAAAAAATAATTAAGAGTTCTTCGGGGAAGCGAGAAAGACTAGGAGCTCCATGAAATAAGATATTCAGTGGCTATATCATATTTACAATGGATTATTACCCTTCCCAGGATATTGTGTTTAAGCAAGCGTTCTCTGAATACAAAATAGGATCCCATGGTTAATATAATAAAGTAGACTCACAGCTGGACTTCCAAAAACTGCCAAGATAATATTAAATCAGCGTGAAGAAAGTCACCAGTTCAGAGGCTGCATTTTGAGAGGCCTGTTACCAGCACTGTAACACAAAACTCCTGTGTGAGGAAAAGAAGACAAACTTCACATTATTCCCTGAACTGACTTCACTGTTCCTGCAAAATTGTCCTCTCAAGACTGCTGCTATATAGTTAAATTGGGTTTTGGTGATGGATTAGACAGCACTTTATTCTGTTCATCTTTGATTTCAAAGCATTTGCCTTAGCTCTTCTAAATAATTTGGTGTTATTTAAAGTAATCTTGATCTTTGGCTCTTCGAGAAAAATCTCTTCTCAGAAACAAAGGAAAAACTTCTGGTATCATGGCTAGAGCAACAGCAATCTGAGACACCTGATGAGAGATGCTTGTCTCAAAGGGAAAGGCACACCTCCCTCCTCCAGCACATGGTGAGGCCCCCACCCTGGCCGCAGGAAAGGGACTTCCAAAGCACTCACTGCATTTTCCATGTGTACCAGGGCAGGACAGCATCACAGCTCTTCATCGAGATGGTGAAGAAGAGCCTCCTGAGCTGAAACTCAAACCAACTGTTCTTGATCAAATCCGTGGTTGTTCAGGGTTGCTCTACCGCATCTCTGAATGTATTTCCCAACTGCTTCTTTTCCTCACAACCAGAATATGACACATCATTAGTTTTATCCAAGACACTATTTGTACAATAGTACTCTAGTACTATACTACACTTTTGAATGTGTTTAACTTCTGTGTGACCAACACGTTCCAGTCCTGTTTGCCTCTAAGCAACGGAGAGAGGAACGCAGCACTGGGCACACTTTAAAGAGCACAAGGAGGTAGAAAGGGTGTCTAGCAGATTCCACAAAACTTCTGCCAAATGTATCACCACAGCCCACAGAAGGCATCCCCATACATCATTACAGGCTTCAGCAGAAGACCAGAAGCCACAATTACAGCATGTCAGAGCGAGACAAACAGAGAGATTAACAGCACAACCAAGTATCACGCATTTGTGGAAACCCATCACAGTAAAGACACCCTGCATACAAGCAGGATATACCATTCAAGCAAAAGGATGGTTATTCCACAAGGCAGCGCCGAGCCACTCTTCTATTTCACAAACATGAAAGCAAAGCATGGAGAAGCAAGGCAAAAAATTGATCTAAAAGACAGAGATTTAGCCTAAACTGAAGTCTGGGTACCCCCTTTGGTCCCTCTCTACTCACAGAGGGCCATTCAACCCACCTGTTTTCAGAGTTGTTCTCCGGTGATTTAAGTAGCTCCAATAACAAACCCTTTGCTTTCAGCTAAACATGCAGCAGGTTCTATCTTGCCCAGATGACTAGCAAAGAATTGAGCCGTGGTCTCTGAAGTAAGATGGAGATGCATGGTTAAAACACCATGACAACAACCTGGATGCAGAGCATGCTCCTTACTCAAAAGCTCATCTCAGCGGCATAGCAGTACGTATGGAAAGCTGACCACTGCACAAGAGCAGGTAGGTTACCCAGGACTTCTCACAGAGTAAGAGGAGGCACGCACCACCTGTAGCAAATATTCTAGACATCTGAACTCCAGCAATTCAGGCAATTGTCTGTGTAACCCACAGCTGACATTCTTAACCTCTGTCAATATTCCAGATACTTCTGAAAGGTGAAAGATTTTTAAAGCAGCACACCCAGGAGACAGCTGTTCGAGACCCCTATGTTAAAGGAAGAAGAGAACAGAGGTCCATCTTTAAAAACCTCATTCATAATCAGAATTTTAACCAACAGCAAGCTGTCACTGGAACTGCTGATGTGATGCAATTACCCAGGCAACAGCCCTCCTCCCATTCCATCCCAAATAAAATTTACATCAGTCCAAACTACTCCTGCTTAAAGCTAACCTAATCAGTGCAGAAATCTGAGTTTCGCATAAAGATAAACCTTAGCACAGCTACTCTTACAGCTGACTGCCGATGCCTATGAACTGAAACAACTCCACAGCTGTGGATGAGTTCCAGATTTATGTATTTGTATCCTTTCAAACACTCCTTGAAAGTACACGCTTCCCGACTTGCTACTTTCGCTCATTTTAACCACAGTAATCCTGACCACTGCTGTTGCACATGTTCTGCAGAACTTTGCCATACTGCAATTATCCCTTGGAGAGGAAAAAATAAACCCAAATCAATTCAATTCCTGGCCCTCGCAGGTTACTTCCACATCCCTTTGCCAGGGCCTGATCCTGACAGGCATTGCTGGACTCACATTTCCATTCTTTTCCATAGGCAATGCAGACACACAGGTCTTGTTGAGACAGGGGTCTACAAAGTGAAGCTGAGCAATTGTTTTACTTGGCTCTGTAGCCTCTGATCTCCTAGCTTAAAAACCTCCCATTCCCTACCACCTCATTTTTAATTGCAAATTGCACAACGGTTTATTTGTGCATTCTTCATACACATAGAAAAGCTTCTGCCAAAACAAGTACTCCTAAAAAAAGCAGCTGGGTTAACTGAGGCAGACTGTAAGATCTTTTGAGAAATGAGTCTCATTAAGTACTTAACACTAGCACAGTGTTAAGTTCATTCAAAACTCAGAGCACAGATTTCCATTACTGACTGAAATAAAAGATCCAAGAGACAGGGAAGGGGAGGGAGGACATGCATTTGAAGGTTTCCATCTGCTTTTTCCTTCTCAGCGCTGTGAAGCCTGCTAGCTACAGCTCACAAGAGCTATGCCACTGTACTCTGACTTGATACCTGGTTTCAGTCTACACCAACAGGTAAAACTGCCCTGCAGCAGCCTGAGTCTGCTCAGTTTACTCACTGTCTGTCACTCTGCTGATCACAGCAGCTCACTCAGGAAAACACAGTGGACCACAGCGATGCGCAGTTGCTCTCTAGCTGGAAAACATTTTTCCTGCGCTTCTCCAGCCTCCAACGAAACATGAAAACCCACCACAAAAAGCCTGGGGTCTCACCGGTGGCTAGCATAACAATCAACAAAGGAAATTCCAGGGTAGAGAGGGGGATTACAGTTATTGCTGTGGTTTTATTCTTTCAAAACATCCACAGGTTGTTGCTGCTCTTTCTCTCACTAGGGGTGGGGTGACTTACAAAGAAATCAGCACTTTTTTTTTTTTTTAAAAAACACAGGTAAGAGAAAAGCCACAAAAGCCAAGGGTGGCTTTGACATTAGGTCACTTCACCACCAATTCCATCAGCATCTTTCCCTTGATAAAGCAGCCTGTGAATTATAAACCTGAGTGCAATACCTTGCTTGAAGCACTCAGAAAATGAAAACCAGAAAGGGAATAGCTCTTCACAGAAAGAAACTAACAACTGTTGTATCAAGTTTTCCAGGGATCAATGGACTTCTCCACAGAGGAAAACAAACTGAGTGAAGCAACTTCTTCACCAAAAAGATAGAACTGTCACAGAGCCCAGGGTATTTGGTTTAATCGATCACATATCTAGAAGAAAAATTCTTACAGCATATGACTTCTCAAAGTTTGTATACAGAAAGTTGTTTGCTACTTTTTTGAACACTAATGACCTTTTAAATGGAAAGTAGTTAATTTCAAGAGAAAGGATTATGCTACTTATTCTTCTCTACACAGGAAGAGTTTCCAGACTGAGTCAAACTTTAATCCTGTCCAGCACTCTACAAGTCCTAACTAAACAATCTTTTCTCACAAGATGATGAAGATTCAAGGTCAGTCAGTTCATTCAGCACATATACAGACAACTGAGAAGTGCAAAGAAATTAAACACTTGAAGACCATTCAACATGGCCTTTCTCCATTCTCACCCTATGGCAAAGGCCGTCCTGGCCATGTAAATATTGTCTTTTCTTTCTACTGAATTACACAAATCAAGTTGGTAGCCTCTATACTAGATCTCCTGCACTTCAGGAATCAATCCCAAAACCAAACCAGGCCTAAGTAGTTAGAAAACCTCCAGCTTCTCCAGCAATTTAAGTAGCTCATATCCAGTACTTAACTACAAAAGAGCAATAGCTCTTCTTTAAAAGCTGCAGCATTGCTTTCAAACTAGTTTCTTGGCAATGATCTCTCTTTCCCGGTCTGATCAATCAAAAAAACAGATAAATACTCAGGCATGGTTCCCAAATCCTCACACACCTTCCTAAAGCCTGCCTCAAACCTGTAGATCTTTCCAACTCAGTCAAACCAGATGCTAACATCACCAGTCACCATTGTCAAGATTTCTACTTGCAAGGATCTGACCCAGCCCCCACCAGACTCACGTTTTTCCCAAGAAGCATCCTTTCACATTAAATTAACAAGAACAGCTGCACTTGCATATTTTGAAGGTCGTTTGAAAAATTAGCAGACCTGTAACACTATAAATATTTTTCCTTGTCCATGTATACTGTGTATTTATTAAAATCTGTTAAATGGTTGTGTTGCCTCGCAATATGTTTTTCCCTACTTACTAACAATAAAGCTGCCTGCATGGAGTTTCACTTCAGGGAAGAGCTTTACATCTCAGTTACGAGTGATATTCCCTGGAGACAGAATATCTCCAGTCTGAGACAATTCCCTTCTGGTTGGTTTTCCCTTTAATAACAAATATATTGCAATATACTTATTTTGCTATAATATGCAAGCAAATTATACAGATGTCATTTAAAAAAAAAAAATCAGCATTTTCAAAATAGAGGAATAGCCTACATTAGTGTAAGAAAAAAAATTGTTTAACTACAGATTGTTATTTATTTGTCTAAGTTGGTGGGTATGTCTGCCCCAAGCTTCCCAAGATATCACAGCTCATCATACAATTCAAGGACACAGTAAGTTGCAAAGAGACAACGCTTGTCCCGGAGTGCTCATCACTCAGACTTCACTGGGGAAACACAAACTGAGAAGCACTGAACTACACTGAAATCACTTACATTACCAGAGCACAGAGATAATTTTGAAACAAAAACCAAAAAAAGTTGTTTGTCAGACCCAACTCAAACTGCATTTTTGCTTGGTATGTGTTTTTCCAGCTGCGGAGTGGGGCCTTTCCAAAAGCATCTGCCTTCTTATGAAAACAGACAGCTGCTGAAAGCACCCAATATTATTTATGACTCCAGGATTCAAGATCTTATCCTCCTGTCATTAAACTACTCCACTCGTTCCATGCAAATAATCACCTTTTGAATCTGGTGGGGAAAAAAACAAATGTTGATTTGATTTGTCTTGGTTTGGGGATGTGGGGGAAGATCCAAGGTACCCACTCAGCATGAATGGTTGTAAGATGATATATGTGATGGCTACAGTAAATTGACAACCCCATTTGATTATTGGATGCTGCTGGCTAGAGGTTTTTATACATATGCACCTAAATATTTAAAGCTATTATTAAATAATCATACTTACCATTCATTCAGTTATCAATGTACTGCTCAGAGCTTATGTTCAGGCATTTTTATTAGCTTTAAATCCAATGAAATAAGTGTGACAGCAGACCCCACTGTCAATATGACCTGAGGTAACAGATTTTTCCATCTAGCTTTCTGTCACTAGAAACTGCTGTTGTAAATGCTTGCGTGATAGGTCCCAACTTTCTAACTCTTCACGCATAAACACAACAGCTAAAATGCAGTGTAATTCAGAGTTAATGCTATCCTCGTGTACTCTGATATAGTGTTATTTGGTGAGATATCAGAAGCACCAAAAACAAAACAAACGCATTATTTTCAAGTTTAGATTTGTTCATAATCATTCTCAAAAACCAACAAAAAGCAGAAAAAAAACCCACCAAAACAAACCAAAAAAACAAAAAAAAAAAAAAAAAACCCCCAAAAAAAAAAACAAAAAAAAAAAAAAAAAAAAAAAACCAAAAAAAAAACCACACCAGAAAAAAGGCAGTAGAAACCTCAAGAAAGCACTGATTTTAGACAGCAAGGCTAAGCCAACAGTCACACACCGTTCTCAGCAAGCACCAACAGCCATAGGCTAGCATGCTCACACAAGCACTCACTCCATCCACAGCTGTTTGAGAAACTAAGTTTACTGAAAAAGTACCCACAGAAATTACAGTGGCACTTCAGCCCTATGAGTCTTCACAGGAGACCAATATTCATATTCACACCAGAAATGCTTCCAGAATCCGCAAGTTTGGGTGTGGAAACAATGTTCAAACAAATACTCAACAAGCCAGACCCAAGCCTCTGAACAGTGAGCTCTGCACATCTGGCTGAGATTTCCAAGGAATGGTGTTAAATCCACCTAGAAAACAAACACCATGGCATTTTTGTAAACACATAACCAGACAGAGGAGGTAAGGATACAAATTTATCCAATTGTTTATTCATTGCAGATGACACACTTGGTTCCAGTTAGCACTCCCACAACTTCCATGCATTTTGTGTCACTCAAACAAAAAGGAAAGCTTGATCCTACGCCTTGGTAATGAAGCATTTCAGCAGATCCAGTGTTACTGAAAAGGAAGAGCTTGCACCTGTTAATTGCACTTATGGCACCGAAACAGCATTGCTTAGTAGAAAGGTGGTGATACGTTTGTTGCTAAACCAGTACTGACTACACATCTACCAAGGGTCTGGGTCATAAAATGGTTTGGTTTGCAAGGGACCTTAAAGATCACGTAGTTCCAATCCCCCTGCCATGGGCAGGGACATCTCCCACTACACCAGGCTGCTCAAAGCCCCATCCAGCCTGGCCTTGAACACTTCCAGGGATAAAGCCTCAACAACTTCCCTGCGCAACACGTTCTAGTGCCTCCCCACCCTCATAGTAAAAAATTTCTTCCTAATATCTAATCTAAGTCTACCTTCTTCCAATTTTAAGCCATTACCCCTCATACTATCACAACATGCCCTTGTAAAAAGTCCCTCCCCACCTATCTTGTAGGCATCCTTCAGATACTGGAAAGCTGCTACAAGGTCTGGAATCCAGCAGCTCTCCTCTAAGGAGATACTAGATCCAGAAGGAATTATCCCACCATGGGTGGGGGATCAAGAGCCTGCCAGTCAGAAGAAACTGATTTCTGGTTTCCAGCTTGGTTTAGAGTATTTTGAGGAGACCTGCACACCACCTGCCATGCTCATGGCCTACCCTATGGCTATTTCACCAGCTACAGGAGTGGGGATAGTGGTACAACTAACTGCTCCTTGGCCAGGTAAGAGTGAAGCTATGTAACAGTTAAGATGATCGCAGTAGAGACCAGATAAAAAACCACGAGTCTGAGGCATGGGAGGGCTCAATTCCTTGGACTCCTTTACTAATAATGGCCATAAAAACATTTAGCATGTAGACTGATCCAAGTTCCCCAAAGCCACCTGAGCTACGACGCTTTCTTTTCAGCTTCTGTTCACCCAATTAGAGAAACACTAGTTGACCCCTACTCTGAGAAAAAATTATGCCTTTCTGTCCAGGCCTTCTGCTGTGTGGAGGAGGACAAGGTTCACAGCTGCAGTCTGTCAAGTACAGAAAGTAAGAGGGAGGTTCACTCAACACTCTGAGTAATTCCTCTGGCCTTGATCTCATTCTCCCTGGCCTTTCTTTGAAATATTCTTCAGACAGCCTCCCATCTGCTGCTTTGTTCTTTTCTAGGGGAAGAGTCCACACTCTCACTGTTAGCTATCTTGACAGCAAAACTGAGGTCCCGGGTCACTGCTGATGTTGCATCCAACTGTATGAGAAGTCCTGAGGCTACCTCTCTTGACCCAAGAGGTGAATCTTACAGGAAAAGAACTTTACAATCCCAGATTGGTTATTTTCAAAGCAAACAAAGAAATACACACAAGGTGAAGACTGAGCTAAAATCTACCATGACTATATTTTCTAAGAATCACCACAACCAAAAAGCCTGTATTTGGAAGGATACTTTCTTATCAAACCAAGATCTAGTGGTTAACTCTGTTGTTCTCTCTTCAGAGGAAAAGTCGGTATCCTGGATTAGTATCAGGTATGTTTATAGCTCCCAAATACAGGAACGCTCATCTAAGAAAGGATAAGCAAAATACAATGTAATAAAACCGAGTCAGAACATGCTTAATAAGAATCGAAAGACACACTAGTGCTTACACAAGATAGAGCTCAGGAAGGAAATGCAAAAACAAACCTTTAACACTGGATGTCTAAACTGAGTTACTTTAAAATTAAAAATTCATAAAGCTTGAACCCCTGTAGCCCATGTCAGAAAAGCATACCTTTCAGTTTTATGTTCTGTGTGCTTGTTCTTAAAGGAGACTGCATACCACTTACATTAATACAGAAGCACATATAACAACAAACATACTACATAGTATGAACATTAGTTTTTATGTAGACCTAATACATTAATCAGACCTCCAGAAACATTTTCAAACACATGAGATACTACCGTTTCTGTTTTCAGCAGAAATTTGGAAAAATCTAGCACTTCTTTTTTTATACAACTACACAGCTTAAAGAACAGGATGGAGAGAATCTACCAGCCTGTAAGTAGTCTGGCCTGAAGAGCACTTCAGTGGAAAGTAGAAATGCATAGTATTTGCATTTAAAAAAAATTAATAACCCTTCTAGACTGTCGGTGGAGGTTCTTGGGTTCAGCCACAGTGAAACGGATTTTATAGCACTTGTCAAGCAGAAAGCATGTGTTTAATAATGAATAAACGAAGCAGATAAAGCTACAAGAACTCAGCAGCACAGAAGGTGAACCAGGCTATGGTATTTCACAGCAAGTGTCAACAGAGGAGAGTGCTCAGGCTGAAACAAATGGGCATTGCAGAATCTGCAGATGCACTTTCTGTCTGGGGAAAAACACAGTTCGCAACTGAACATCATCTTGAATAAAGAGGCAGCATGCTGGCCTCAGAAGATTTGATTTTATTGCCTCTTGTTTCAGTTACTCTACTGACCTTAAAATAACAGTATAACATAATAATCCTTGAAATGTATATTATATATGTGTAATATATTAGGCAATATATAACAAACTGGCTCTTTCAGTCACAGACCTATCTAAAGCATCAGTATGTGCAACATTTTATGCATTGGTATACATTCACGGGAGGGGTGATTATTAAACGCACTTAAAAGCTGAACGTTAATTTTACGCATGAACTCTGCCTACAGGAGAGGAAAAACATCAATATCCCCATTCCAGATGCTTGAAAGCAACGTCAGCACACAGTGAGTGGTATACTGATAACTGCAAACTGCTAGGAGTTTAATGCTAAAAATCAGCTCACAACAGATTTTCCATTACAGGGAAATTAAAAAAATAGAAAAGGAGTATTTTTCTTACAGTAGGCGCTTAGCGCTACTGCTGGAGGCTACTGTAACACAGATACCAAATTTCCTCATGTCAATGCATCCACAATGCCCTAAGCATTAACCTAATGCCTAGTCCAACTGGCCTGTCTCCACCACACTAATTCTCAGGCTGTTCAAGAAACTCTGACCAGGACAACCCAATCCACTCCTCACCCTGCAAGTGTGAGGTCCAAAAGCCACCTGGGAGCGCTCTATACTTACGCTATGAGAGATTACAGCTAAGCAACCAAAATCAGGTTTTGGTGACATCTTAAGTAGATACAGTTCAACATAACTGAACAGGCTGGTTATTCAGAAAGCCTAAAAATGTAATAAATCAGTGTTTAATGGATTTCCACCACCCAAGTTTAAATGACATGACAAGACAAATTCTACCTGAACACATGTTTTTTTTTTGGTTTGTTCTCTTAGACAACTCCATCAGATTATCCAATAGTCAATTATGAAAACCCCTCTGCTCCTTGAGGAAGGGTCGTCCGATATCCATGCATGTAAAGTTGATTATCCAATTTACTCAGTGTCTTTCAAGATACTAGAGGATAAGAAACAACTCGGACGGATTCCCAAAGATGCATCTGGACCTTACATGTTTAAGCGGACCTCAAGGCTAACGCACAGCTTGAAACAGTTTTGGGGAAGAGTGGAACAACGTCCATGCATTGTACCAAGTCTCTCATGTATTTTTAAAGCACTTCTGCAATCCTCTGTCAATTTGCTACATTTACCACAAGGCTATTCCTACAGAAATAAAACCTATGCAATTTGTGATAAAACAACTTTTCTTTCAAAGGTAACTGCAAAGGCATAAATAAATAAATGTATGAAGATAACACATTTTACCAAAGGATCTAAAATTACTTCATTGAGAACTAAAGCCCAGTGAAATTGGTGCAGTATTTATAACCAGTTCCTTTGCCCGGTCCATGGAAAATACACTTCAAGAGAACACAAAAACACAACAACTAAGGCAGCTTGCTTAATTCCTGCCAGGCTTCTGACTGAGAGTCTTATGTCTCTGCCAGCTCTTCCTCTTTATGTTCCAGGAAAAGCTGCTATTACCACTTCAGAAACAGTGACACAGGGAGCTGGAGAAAGTTATTCCTTTTCTTTTTGCCAGTTATCTCAGGCTGTATAACCCTTTTTGCACAAGCTGAGGTTAGTCTGGTTTTTTTTAGAAGTATTATCAATAAAAGTAAAAAAATTAGCAGGTGAAGATGACTTGGGAAAACATTTCTGAGACTAGGTCCTCACAGAATGTGTAAATGGCTGGCGAGAGCAAGCAGTCCCCCCCCGATACAACTCCCGTACTCTCATTCTTCAGTGCCCCGAGAGAAGTGGTACAGCTAGCGAATCCCTTCTTCCCATCACATCCTTAAATCGAGAAGCACCATGCAAATTCCTGCATCTGGCAAGAGAGAGGTCTAGCATTACAGAAGGAATTGTGCAAATAAAGACACCTCCTCCTTCAGCGCAGCCCCAGACTCTTCCAGCTCCCCGGGGGGCTCTGGAACAGGAACAAGGCTACACAAGGAACAGCCAAGCCACACTGTGAACTTGCAATGCACAGGCTACTCCACAGCAAGGCTTTCTTTGCAACACATCTCAACATATGAGCACGATACCTTTCCTCCTCTCATTAGGATCTAAGCTACCCTGACACTACACTGTGCTCACTCAGAGCCAGAGAGCATTAGCAGCAGGCAGCACCCAGGAAGGCAGAGGAAAGGAGGTCCCTTGCCCTCTGTGAAGCACAATTCCTAGATTCATAGAATAGTTTGGGCTGGAAGGGACCCTTAAAGGTCATCTAGTCCAACCCCCCCGCAATGAGAAGGTACATCTTCAACCAGACCATGTTGCTCAGAGCCCCGTCCAACCTGACCTTGAATGGTTCCAGGGATGGGGCATCTACCACTTCTCTGGGCAACCTGTGCCAGTGTTTCACCACCCTCGTTGTAAAAAAATTCTTCCTTCTATCTAGTCTGAATCTTTCCTCTTTTAGTTTAAAACCCTTACCCCTCTACCCATGCAAACCTAACATTGCCCCTGGCTGAAGGGAGAGGCACCATGAGCATCACACGAATCAGGTTCCAGAGAACACTGGAAGGCTGGAGCAGTTACAGAGGTGGAAGGGGAGGCCGAGAAGCCGACTTGCCAATGTTTCCTTCAATTTTGCATACGTCCTTAGGGCCGGTCTTGATTTCAAACAATTGTCTGCAATAATTTTCTTTATGGTGAGAGTAAACAGACCCTCCAAAAGGAATAAACAACATAAGGATTGTGTAATAAGTCAACAACGGAAGATAAAAATAGAAAAAAATAAAATCTAGAAAAAAATGCAAAAATAAAATAGAACAATAATCTATTTTGGGCGGACTTAACCACTCAAGCTGAACAAAGACCTACTGAAATTGTATTAAGGCTACATTGTGATAAATTAATACCACACAAAAACCCGTAGGATTTTAATTTCACACAATTTCACACATATATAAACAAGACCAGATCCATCTAATACTGTTACAGGAAATACTTTAAAAGGATAGCATTACACTGGAAATATCACATGAAACTAACTCATCTTTAGGTTTTGTGTTTTTTGCTACATGTTTTCAAAATATTTGACAGGGAAAAATTATTTCTAAGGCTTACATCAAGCATTTACTAAGTTTAATAAATCTTCGCAGCTGACAAAGATCATAGTTTAACAATGAGGGCAAAAAGGCAATGTGTTTTCTGTGTCAGCATTAATTCTTCAACCACCTAAAAATCTTTCTAAGTTGAACAAGCAGCTTTTAGGAGTTGAGACCTGCACATCTTCCCATTTTTAGTATTATTCAGTGAAGGCAAAAAACCAGTAACAGTTAACAGCTGAAACAAAACATGCATCACTGCTATATTAAGCCACTCCTGAAGACATTTCTTTGCATGTGGCTAAAAACTGACACCACACTCTTGCCCGGGTTACCAGCTTTTCCAAGCTTTAGTTGACACACCTACATAGAAGTCTAAGAAGGGTCAGCATTCAGCTTCTCCTGCAGTTTGCTTACATGGCACAGCTAAGCAAGTAAATGTTAGAAAAGTGGCTGTGAAATCCTTTGTGAGGGAAACAGTACAGATTGCATAAGATAACAGTTAAATTACGCTGCGGAGTCAAATCTCTTAGAAAACGTCTTCCCAAAGCAAAGAGAAAATTATAAAAATTGGGCAACTCAGCACTGTATTCACAGATTAACTTTTAAAACTATTTTACAGTATTTTAGACTGCTCTGGCACTATCCACATCAGGTAATTGCATTTAAATTGCCATGTTACACTACAGTTCTTTACTTGTTTTTACTTTTTTTTCCCCCACACTTTTTTCAACGCAACAGCTCATCTACCTGGAGAGATGGAGAGAACGATGCCAGAGACAAGTCATGCCCATCATACTATCTTGCTTCCCCTCAAGGCAATCGTAATTTTTGCAGTACTCTCTTGCGATGCCAGCAGTATTTTTATTATTTTCTTTACCTAAGAAAGCTGCCTTGGCAAAGGCAGAAAGAACCTACAGCCCAATTATACTAACACAGTCCCATAATGCCCAGCATGAACCAAACTGATTCCATGACGCAAACAACATAGATCTTGCACAGGTTTTGATGAAATCAGACAACAAGGAAGCAGAGAACTTGGCTAGCAGGATCAGGTACAATTGTATACAGAACAAAGAAGAAATTTATGGCAGCCGTTAATATTTTTTAGCATAGCAACAGTATGTTCTGTCCCCACATATTTGTGGGCATACCAACGTCTTTGGGGATGTTTGTATTACCTCTGTAAGGAAAGGAAACATTAGTGGAAGAATACACTTGGGAAAATGGGGATACTACTGTAAGAGAAGAGGTAGACTAAAAAGCAAACAGTCCCAACAGTAATTACATATAGGAAAGTTTCTGCGAACTTCCTAAAGCACAGAAGGTGTCAGGAGAGCAAAGAGGCAGATGGAAAGGTAGGAAAGGCACCATACACGCAGTGTACGCAACAAGTGTACACAGCATATGTTGCTATGCTTCACAAAAAATGCAGGTGTTCCAGCACCTTGAGATGAGAGAGCAGGAAGCCCAAAGCCCAAACACTCTGCTTTTCTGACACTTGCAAGGTGCAAATGTGAACAGTGACAGAGTCAAGAAAAATGCTCATTATATTTCAAATACATTTTCCGTGCTACACTTTTAAAAGTAATAATAATATAAAATACATATTTTAGATTTGGAATACGAACAAGCTTACTAAGACTGCAGAAATTATTACTCAACAGCGCATCACTACCTAACAAAGCTAGGCATTTCTTCAAATATTTACTGGCAACATCGTAAACATCAAAAGAGAAGATCTTCAGTTCAAGTTGGCTGCACTAAAAATCCAACCATCTGTATTGACCTACCTTCACTGCCCCACATCTAAGGCTCCTCGAGCTCTGCTTCAGAGTAGAAGCTCACATACAAGGCTGTAAGTTGGTATCATTCTTAAGCACCAGGCTCAAGTGTTTGTTAAGAGATGAGCCTGTGAAATGCTTCCCCTTTATCAATAGTTTTGTATGAATAGTTTCGGTCTTGCTTAATGGCCTTGAAGGCAGAGAGGGAGAAGCCTTCATTCAAAGGTCGAGGCTGAATAAACACAGCGGTGCCCCATCTCCCAATGCAGATCAGGGTCAATAGCCATCCACTCCCCCTAATCAGATCTGGGTAGAAACTCCTCAGCAGCAGCTACATCACCTTGTTTTCCTCACGCGCCCCAAGAATAAGTAGGTACTTGTAACTTATCTCAAATCCCCCAAATTTCACGAAGCTCTACAAAAGCAACAGTTTGTCAAAGTTTTAGGTACGAGGGGCAGATGCTGTTCAATCAGAGAGCTGAGGATGTGTTCAGAGAAAGAGAGAGAGACTGTACCCAGAGTGCTTATTCCATGAAGACAAGCCTCCGTCAAGGATCTTTCAAGCACTTAGGAGCATGAAATGGAAATAGCTTGCTCCGAGTGACCTCAGCCTCCTAAGCCCTGGCTATTAGAGTGCTTCCAGACATCCTAACCACACTGTTGCCCACCTCGCAGGCAGCACGCTGCTAACTGCCACTTTAACTGCAGAAAAGGGGAAAAAAAAAAAATTAAATCTAGTCATTGACCTATGTAAAAAGCACAGAAACAAACACCACTTGAAAAAGGAATGCAGGACAGAAATCCTAAGGGGAAAATAGACCCAGCCTCTCCCCTTTCTGTTTTCCATCCACAAATACACACTTTCTGAAGCCCATCCTATTGTCACGCAGGCCTTGTACTATATGCAGGGATACAAATGCCACTTGTCAGCCAAGGGAATAAACTGCACAACATCCAGCACCCACGAGCCCAGCCCACAGGTTTTTTTTTTGGGTTTTTTTTTTTGGTTTTGTTTGTTTTTGTTTTTTTTTTTTTTCACACCCGTTACTTTGCAAAGAAGATCCAGAAACACAACCTGCCCAAGTGAGAGCTGCTCCTTGCTTGCTCACAGTTTCTATCCTGCAGGCACCTTTGCATTAGCCACCCAGGACACATGGACCCGCCTTCCCCTTTGCTAAAAGCCCACCTATCCATCGCACTCTCAGAAGCAACTGCCCTGGTCCCAATGGGCCAGGCAACCACCTATCCCACACTCACCACCAGTGATGCGACTTCTCCAAACTTTGTACCAACCAGCGCAAACTTGTTTCAGTTTGCTAACATTAAAAAAAAAAAAATCACACCCCGCAGCTATTTGGACCTTATTCTACAACCCTAACTCCCCAAGCAAGGGTAGCTCTTCCCTCACCCAGCAGGCCAATTAATTTTTTTAGGTCTGTTTCAGGAGTGTTTGGTTATCAGGACTCTGGCTCTTATAATTAAATTTGCAGTAGTTTGTTACCTTAAATGTTCAAATTAGGGAAGCTATCATTAACAAAAAGATATCCGTGAGTTGCCACAGAGTGGGTATTCTGGGCACAGGGAGAGATCAGACAAGAACAAGGGCAGAAATCAGGTTGGGAACTATGGTAGCAGTACGAAGCACAGTTAGCAGCAGTTATATTTAAAGAATAATTTTACATCCTGGGCCTGTAATTACTTCACGCAGAATTAAATTACCACTACCATGAGAAAAAAATGAAGCAGAATTATAGGTGATCCAAAGTAAGTACTTTAATAATCAGACAAATCAGCGACATTCACCAATTTTTCCACCACAACAATGGCTGAAGAGAGGGGCTCTGAGCAACAAGAAGCATTTTTCACAGTACACTGTGCTAACTTTTCAATTAGCAGCCCTTGCAGACTTTCTCAAGCTTACTGCATCCTCCACACCACTTACAGTAATGTGAACCACATTCCCTGCATTAGAAGTCTTTTGTTAGAATAAGTAACTTCAGGCAGACAAAACAAGCCATGAGAGGAAAAAAAGAAAGAAAATAGAACAAAAAGCCAACAAATATGAACAAGGTTTTTGCATTTATATTGGTCTACCAAATACATGTTCTGTTCCCTTCCAAGCTTTCTCTTTCTTAGAGGAAAAAAAAAAAGTCATCAGTAGAGAAAAGTGACTGAGACAAGAAGTTGACCCTAATGCTCATTTTCCATTTTTTATTTCCATCTTTTGGGAAATTATATGTAACAGTCAGTCTTCTGCCACATTTACACACAGATTTCAATGCAAATACTTGCTTAGGAAAGCTTCATTTCACAAGTAATGGTGGCAAGGAGTCAGGCCCTCTAGAAACAAAACGACATTAGCAAACCACTTTGGTACATTATATATTCAGCAAAAGAAGTAGAAAGAGTGTGACAGTTTTAAAAAAATGGTTTTTAATTGGGTTATGAAAAATTGACAGGAGGAAAGATCTCAGAGCCATAGTGGATTCCTACCTCCCACCATTCCTTTTTTTCTGACAGCTGTTAGAGCTGTGAACAGAAAACTGGAAGCTGTGAAGAGTGAGATAATGTTTACATTTCCTCCTTCCAGAACGCAGATAAGAATATATACGCCCGCAGGTGGGTGTGCACATGCAAAGTACATGAGACAGAGCAAAGGCAGGTACTTTCAGGGCACAGAAAGATGAGCTACCTTTTCTTACCTTTCCCTACATGTTCCGGTTGCCCAAAACAAAAGAAATGGAGAGCAAGCAAGCAGCTCTTCTGATATAACAGTAATACCATCCGTCCAAAGCGTGCAAAGAATACATTATAGAAAAAAGTGTATTTATTTACAGTGTATTGTTTATAGAAAAAAGTGTATTTCCCAAAGAAAAGGGAAGCATTCCTCTCAACTTGGTTAGTTCCACTGATGGCCAGTTTCCCCTCCTAGAAGTGAAAAGATCTCAACAAAGAGAATTTCATTTTCAACATTTGCATGCACCATCACAGCATCAAAATGTTAGATCTGTAAATCCTCCCATCGGTTAAGAAGTAACATATAGTGTATAACATAAACCTAGATTTCCGTAAAACTTGCACGAGTTAGTATTTTTTTTAAACAGTACCTATTTTGGGACTATATACAACTGCATGACTGGATTAATAAATTCTCTTTCCAGCAGTACTCTTATTATTTCCGTTTTCTGTAGCAATCTTATTGGCCACAGTTCAACTGTTTTTTAAGAGGCGCCTTGTAAATGTATTAAAATACATTTTCACTTATAAGTATTTTTGATTACTCTACCTCACTTCATTTAGATTTCCTGACATGAGGGATGTACCAACACCTACTTCCTTTCATCTTCATAAACACACGCTTAAGATATATGTCATAACACTCAGTGTTCTGGGCAGAGAAGAGGAAACACCATTATTTTAAAAGAATGTCCATATTTAACATCATTATCATACACCAGATGTCATGATATAACGTGTGAAACTGCACACATTTTATGTAAAACTAACCTTGGACAACCCTGTGAGCTTCATGCTCTTAGTGATTTAATTTAAGTGCTATTTTTAAGGCAAGACATTTGCACCTAGATAGATAAGAGAAATTCATCTCTATTTGAATAGGATATCATGGATGGATCAAGGCAAAAGATGAGCAATGGAAAACAAGTGCCAGAGCTTTTAATCCCAAAATAGTTTTGGCAGTGCAAAATATTGCCGCCTCTACCCGGAGACTGCCATCCTTACAGCTCAACAGGCGCAGCAGCTCACACACGCTTTTCTCAGCTGCTTTGGTACAGTCAGTCAGGTTGTATTCACAGGCCACACAGACAATGAGCAAGGCAACCATAATTGCTCCATTAAAAGCAAATACAGTTAGATTTTTTTAAATAGAATTTGAGCCTTTATAAGTGAGTCTTCAGAAGCAGAACATGAAGCCTCAGACCACGTGCACAGAACAAATATAAACCTATTTGACAGGAGTCCACGAATTTTGTTTTAAAAGCACATGGAAACATATGTCCCAAAGAAAGTGACAAGGGCATACAAATTACTCCCGGTGAATCCATGTTAGGCATAGAATGCAATGTGAGGAGAGCCACCCACTGAAGCAACTGTCCCAGTTCCAGAAGTAGCACTGTGATATTTTAACAGAGAGAACATTAATGACCCCAGGGGTGCAGCATAACAGAAATTCCTCAGTGCGATTTCCTAATAGAGCACCCGTGGTCACTACATCACATCACCCTATTCTATGACCTTAAGATTAGGAAAACATTAAAAAAAAAAAAAAAAAACCATAAACAAATTAAAAAAAAAAAACAAAAAAACAAAACAGACAAACCATATAGAGAGCAATTATGTGATGCCAGTATTTACTGACTTTTGATGCCTAAAATAATATTTTGGAAAGGAAAACTAATCTCAAAGGCAACTAGACTAGGAGTATTCCCTTTTATTAATAGTAAAGAAACCAAAAGTAAGAAGAATCCTGAATTCTGTCCTGTCATGAGCCACTCCTGAAAACACTGGTATTTCATAACAAGCTGGTCAGGCATATTTAACATCTTGCCTTTATCTTACAATTTCAACTTCTCAGTGATTACTACCGGTTATAACAAATCTGACTGGAAGAAACCGCCATGGGAAATCTTCAGAAAAGCACTGTACAGATACCATGAGTATTCTGGGGAGCAGGGGAGGGAGAAAGCAACATTACAAACACCAAAATTAAGAAGCCCAGTTTCCTGACAGGGTTTACCTGTAGGTGATAATCTGATAACCACTGAGGCCTCTGGGTTAAAAAGCAAAATATTGAAATCTCTCTTATGGATAGGGCATTCTGCCTGATCCCTTGTGGTGCTAAAAGGTGGGGCCCTGAGGGGAGGGAGTAGGTGTAAATTTCTTCTTCTTTTTCTGACTGCTTCCCACACACATACGCAAAACCGACACTATTATCGTTACAGCTGTGACCTCTACGTACCCATCAGCTTGTGTTGAAACTAGAGACAAGGTCAGAAATTATCAGCATGAGGAGGAACGCAGCAGCCTCTCAGCATGATGCCTTAAACCTTGTCCTCCTAAGAAACCGGGTTTAAACAAAACAATCCCACAAAACCAAAGCAATCCTAGAACAGATTACAAAATAGTGTCATCCTTGTCTATTTTAACCCAGTAAGACTACTGTGGCAAGAACCATACTGAAGGCAAGCACAGCAGGGTCTGCTCCTGCAGCGGTACTCTGCCTCTGGCTGAGGGCCACCTGGAGCCAGCCAGGGCGGCTTGCCCAAGGGCTCTGCAGAAGTTTGGCTGCCTGTACCCAAGGCCAGCTCTGACATGGTGCAGGTCTATGACCCAAAAAGCTGTGAGAAGCCTTGACTGGGGTTCCCCATATTGCTCCGGGGCTCCGGCACTTGGCCCCAGACAGAGCAAAGCCACAGCTACGCCCGTGTCCATCTATTTTCCCAGCTGAGCCTGTCCCACTGACCCAACTCTCTGGCTTGACCTTGGGTCTCACTACAGCCCAGACAGTGATCACCAGAGCACGGCTGTCCCCGCCTGCCACCGGTGGGCTCTGCTCACCTCACTGGCCATCAGGGAGGCCCACGATGCCTGCCCGCCTTGCCCCATGGGGCAGCTCCTCCTTGGTGGCTTGTCGCCATTCAAGGTTTCCTCTGGGCCTGAGTGTTTCCTCGCACTCCCTAATGGCAGCTTTGCTGTGCTACAGTATAAAGAAGACTTGGATAGGGCTGGGGTTTGGTCCTAATTGCTCAAAAAACTGATCTTCTGCCCATTCAAGCTGGTTACCAGTTTGCTGCCTGCATACCTGAGACCTGGTACCAGCAGACCAGAGGCAGTTGAGCACCTCTCCACATTTACTGCTTTGCATCATTATGACTAATTGAAAAACTAAGTAACTGCAAATTGAGATTACTGAGGCGGCAAGCTTGTTGTGCAGACTGAAAAGAAAGAAAAATACTGTCTTACATCAAGCACTTTACGGCAAGCATGGACTTTACCCACCAATTTCGCCACTTTAACATAGGGACCTTACTTCAAGCAACACAATTTTTTTTGCACTGTTTTTTCTTTAGTCTCAGATTCCAATTTCCACCTTAATTATCAGAGGAATTTCCTAGAGCAGAGTGACTTAAGTAGATGGTTATATCCAGATCCTAGTACTCTGCACCTTGAATACACTGGGAACAACAGGGCCAGAGGTCAAGTGTCTTTATAGTTACCTGCGAAGTGCAGTCATTTTTAAATAATCTCCCTTTCTCAAAGTGGTACTGATTTTGCTGGATTTTACTAGGAAGGAAGGATGAGAGATCGTTTAATTAAAGAGCAGACTTGGATGCCAAGACCCAGCGCCAACCTCTGCGATCAACCTCCTCTAAAACCTTAAGTACATTCCACCACGGCTCTGGGGTTAGCTAGACTGAAAGTAACTGATATTTTGTGCTGGACCCAATGCATGCTACCTCATTTGCTTGTAAACACCCAACTACTACTAAAATTTGAACTCAAATCTCAAAATAAATCATTGGCACACGTGCACTCAAGAGACCATGCTCAGAAGAAGATTAACATTTCAAAACTAAGCTCTCGGGAGCCGAGGAGTGCTAGCATGAAGGTTGCCCATGCAATCACATTTGAGCCCTCTGGTGCGTGCACGTAAGGATATAGTCTTTAATTACTGAATTGCTTTTGCGCCAATACTTCATTCAGCATTCAGTTTGACATACTCACCCAAGGCATAGCAATTCAGTATTCATTTTTCCCTGCCCTGGTCAGAATGTGGCCAGATGCATTATTTACTGAATATTGCTAAGTCCCATCTTGAAGTACAAAAATTCTTTATTTTGTTGGCAGCTTTCCTGTGCCATACAGCATTAAGCACCTGCATATCTCTGAAGCAAGGTTATTTATTTTCAGCATCACTCTTTTGGTAAGAGGAGGGTATTTCTCCTCTACTTGACAGGTAAGAAGTGAGACTGCATAGACACAGTAAGGCCAAAAAGTCTCCACTAATTTGAGGTATGCGGCTTAAGGTGTCACTGGTGTCTTTTTTTTTTTTTCGGAGCGCTCTGCATTTCAGAGAAGTCTTCATCCTCAAAAGGAACCACAGCCTCCACTGGCCTCTGCCACAGCAGACAATACTCCACAGTTTTGCAATGCATACCCACATGCAATTAGAGAAATGTTGTAAAAACCCGTCATTAGTGATTCGTACAGCTTCACAGTTTCTTTTTTTGGCAGAAGAAAACACAAAATCCAACCCCAGCAGCCAACAGTCAATTTCTCTAACCATGAAAACATCCTCTTTTTTTTTTTTTTTTTGCCATATAGACCCTCTGCATTTCTGCATCAAAGAATAAATGGTTCTACCAGACAACACCCCCACCAGCAATTCATCGCCTTGAAAGCCTCATGCTGTGCACTGAAGACAACATGCACGCACACAAGAAGTGCCAACTAACTTGTGAGCCCCTTAAAGAGGTTCTCTCCCTTTCAGGTCCTCTTCAGTCATAAAAGGTAAAAGTCCCCCACCTAGAAGTTTAGAAGATTAAAGAGAGAAAAAAAAAATAAAATCCAAGTCATCGCATTTAGGCATTGCTGCTGAGTAGTACCTCCCTCAGAAACTTCATTGGCACTTCAAAGCTTGAAATGCTTTTGGTCCCATCAGATCAGAACAGTATTTCAGTATTTCCACAATATATTTCACTATTGAGAACTGTAATGATTCCGTGTAAGTCAGGAGGTCAATCAAGTGTTACTGCTTCAGTGAAACTGTCAGCCTTCCCTATAAATATGGTGTTCAAATAAATAGAGACAATCAATCAACATTCACATACTGTACCTATTTCCAGTATAGAAATACAAACTGTAAACACAGGAGCTACATACAGCACGAGTAGATATTACGCAGAAAATATTTCAAATTCTTTAAGTAGCTGCTCTTGCCGAAAAGTAAACCATCATCAACAGCTTTACTGCCCAGGGATAAGCAACATGTACTTTATGAAGATAATTCAGAACTGATTAATAAGCTGCGGTTTTTAAAGACAAAACAAAATAACTGCATGGGGCACGTACCTAGAATCAGCTTTGGCAATGAAACTTTCAACTATGCAATAGCATTTTTACTGACACAAAGCACCAAATCTCAAATACCTTGCAAAACATGATAGCAGCACTGTAGTTATTTGTGTTTGTTATTCTAGTTGTCCTGATAGAGGGGTATCAAAAGAACAAAGAAATAAAGTTCCATCTCTTTTTGCATATATAAGTATTCAAGATAGTATGCAAGCATACCATCTCATTACTACAGCTTTTTTCTTATCAAGAGAGGCCAGAAAAACTATTCTCAAGAAAACAGGAAAGCATACTTAAGTGAGATTAATTTGACACTTTTGTCCACTACAGTTTTAGGAATGACAACGGAGGATCCCACACATTAAGCATTTCTTTTAAAACGCATATGTATGCCTTAACAGAGAATAATAAAAAGTACAAATAGTCATTTAAGTTCAAAAAGCACAACAGTTTTACTGTTACTCTTCACTGCATAACAGCTTCAGAAGCTTCTCAAAAGATAAGTAATTCTCCATGCTTCTTTTTGCATTTCTTGTCCACTGAAAATTCCTACAGATGTAAAAGGGAAACCTAAGCAGCAAAAGCAGCAAATTACTTTAGAACAGGCTCTAATAACAGCTTGCTTTAGCATCAGTCCACAACACAATACCCTAAACTCTGAAGAAGAACTCAGTGATAAACATGTATGTACATGTACACATCTGCGCATGAACTTGCTGTGCAGGCTGGCAAGAAAGTAGGAAAATAAGCAATACGCGTATCTTATGGCACACACAAAGTTCAAAGAATCCTTCCAGAGGAGAATTAATGGCTTCTGAAAAGATACTGTCTTTTCTTTCACATATGTAATCAGAGTCATTCTATCATACTTACCAATATTTTGTTATCCACTTTATCTCCCTTGGTTTCCAGCTTTACTTTCTTCTTGACAGAAATTTTAATTTTCCTCCCAATAACATCCCTGACGCTTTCTGAAATAAAAGAAAATACCTTAATTAAATACGTTCAGTATCAAAATGAGAAGGGAACAGATATCTGTCAATTTTTCAGGAAGGCTCAGAGTTATGTTGTTCAACCACTTGCACTCATGGAAGTCTCAAGCACACACACCAGTGCTAAACACAACCTAACCCAAGTAGAATTTTTGTAAGTATGTCATCTACACAATAGTTTATGTCTACTACAATAGGATTATTGATTTCATATGCCAGGATTCTAAACGTAATTTGATATTTCTTTCCAGCACTACTTACGCATCAAAAACATTCCCAAGACAAACCTCAGCACTGCTTAGCTCTCTGGAAAAATACAATGAATTCCTCACCTGCTTTTATTTGTACGTGAAAGCTTGCTAAAGCCAATTAGCTTCTTGCATTGCAGAAATTTTAGCCTGTTGTTGTTAATATCAGGGAGGCTAAATGGGTCCGATAATGGAAAAGCCAGTGTTCGCACATTTTGCACTCTACACATTTAATGTTGCAAAGCAAATCAAGCAGACTTCCAGATACTACAGCCAGACAGCTATGCAATGGATGCTATGGAAGGCAACGCTGGTCTGGGTCCGAGTCTCAACGACAATGTAGCCACCTCATGGTGCCAATGCCAAAGTTACATTGATAGCGATAATGCTTTAATACTTAAGAGGCATACACATGTATACGCGGTCTCTGCCAAGAAGCAAATGAACCAGCCTCTCCCCTAAAGGTTTCCATCCTGGCCTGAAAGGAAAGCCTACACAGGGAACCATGTCGGAAAGCTTATACAACTACTGACACTGATGTAATTGGGAGATAAACAGAGGAGTTCATCTAGAAGAGCCAATTTGGCACCTTCTGTAAATTTCACTCCCCAGCCCCCACAGAAAAGGAATGAGAAAGGAATCTTTTAAACACATTAACCTATTTCCAGCACTACAACTGGCATCTGTAAAGGGCAAGTCTCCACCCTCCCCAGACACACACTTTGCCCTAGTGCACGTTAAATTTAAAGGCTAAAATTGAAGATAATGGGCTCTTCCCAAGGCTTTTAATTATAGCACTGTGTATAGCACTTCTGTGCACAATTTTCATCTGGTAGCCAGCATGTGTTAGCACAAACAACACCACACCATTTATTAAGCCTGGACGTTTAGCCCAGGCCACAGTGTTCTGCCTGCAGGGCAGGAGGGTGTGCAAGTCAGAAACGCGCCTGGTCGGAGCCACTCTCCACCAGAAAAAGCTCTTTCAGCAGAATCAGCATGTTTTCCCCAGGAATTTTAATTTTCCTATCAGGAAACAAAAGCTTCTTGGTAGCAGCGGCTTGCCCAGCCAGAAGCCTACCCCAAGCCACAGGCAGCCCTGTGGCAGACGGCCAGCGCGGCCAGCTCCTCGGGCAACCACTTGGTCAGGAGCCAGGCTGCAAGCTCCCTGAGCAGCCAGGTAAGCAAAGCCCGGGGGAAAGTCCAGCCCTGTCCTCCCCACATGAACTATCCCGAGGCTTCCTCTCCCATGGGTAATGCATAATTCTGGTCTTGCTGCCCCTGCTTGGGAACCCGGAAGCAAGCTGACCGTGCAGTCCTTCTCATCAAGTCCTACCACCTTGCAGAAGGAAAGGTATTACTGCTGTCTCTGCTACTTTACCTCCACCCCCAGCCTCTGCCTTTTGGTTTCTCCTCTCCCACAAACAGCTCCCAGTGCCTGCGTCTAGCAAAGGACTTCCTCCTGAGGCACCAGCGTGGGGAGACCTGCTTCCCTTTGCTGTCCCGCAGAGCAGCAGTGGGAATGACTGCAAGCCTTTGTCTACAGCACTCAAACTTCAACAAGCGATAGACAGAGAAAAGATCTGGCACCTGAGACTCCTCCGCAGAGCATCAGGATCTCCGCTCCCTCCAAGGCTCTACCTGCCAGAAAGGGCTAGAAATGCTTCTTCAAAGAGTTAAGGTATAGATTTCATAGATATTCCCCATGTGACTGAGGACACTTCCTTACACATCAGCAGCAAGTGGACTTCCAAAGCAGTTTTTCAGACTGAGAGATGGAAACACAACATTAAAGCTCATATTTTAAAGTGCTTACTTTATGTCATTTTTAACACTGGACCATGAGTGCCTGCCTTCAGATACCCACACCTCAGAAGGAGCAGATCCAGGTAAGCCAACAGTAAGAAAGGGTTTTTTGAAGACTATGACCTACGAGACCTGACAAAGGTCACACGGGAAGTGAGTAACAGAACAAAAATTGCAGCTCAAACACTCCTAGCCCCAGCTTAATCTTCATGCTCCAATCAGTAAGTGCTAAGGCACATCCTTTCATCCTGTTCTCAAAACATAGGGTTACTACAAAAAGTCTATTTAAAAGGTTAAATTTAAACGCGCAGACACCAAAATATTGCTAGATATCAAACCAAACGACACGAACAGATCCCCATGCCCCAGAACAGCCCTTGACAAAGCATGCTGGGTGGGTGCAGGGAAGCAAGACACAGGGAATAATTTCTAAAATTGTCCAAAGCCACCAGAGGATGGGACACGTGAAGATGCTCGCTTTGCTCTTCCTTGTAATATGCACCACACCTCACCTATGGCATACTAGAGCACAGGGCAGAGCCACGGTAAGTACCGTGTACTAGCACCTCAATATGCCTGGCCATTTTATAAAAGAAAAAGTTCATGGTTTTGACTACAGCTACTCCTAGCACACTTCCCAGCTCATCATGTCTTAGTAGTAAGCTGTAGACTAAAGCAAACCCCACGGTTTGCACGCTAAAAGGACTGCAAAATAGAGCTATTTTGTCCACAGATAAAACAATTCTGTGACAGCTGCAACTTTCTATCCAGATTTTTACCAATATTTTATAAATGTTAAAGCCAGTTGCCCCCAGCAGCTGACGAAACTGAAGGAAATGCAACAGTGTAAATGAACTAGGAGAGGTTTTTAAGGGCTGTATTCAAAGCCACATGTACCTTGCTGCCTGACAAATTTCTGTTTCCATCTGTTATTAAGGCAACATTTTAGAATAAACTATTCATCCTTAGACCTCTCTTTCAACAGGCAAAACTGCAACTAAAACCAAAGGAAGTTTGGCCTGAGGACCAGGCCTAAAGCCTCAGACCTGTCACCCCAAAGGACACCGGCTACCAACGAACCGCCTTAATGACCCGTTTATCGAAAGCTCCCCCACAGCGACGCCAGCATTTTCGGGGACCTCTACCGTCACCTGTGATTTCCCTAAGCGTTACCATGGAACGCGGGGGTTTGCGCACACGCGGCCATAAAACTTTAATTATAAATACCCTGGCACGTACGTACATAGGAAAACGAGTCTTAAAGTACGCAAAGCCCGTGGGGGGCGGATCAAAACCAAGGAGCAGATCCGCAGCTCTGGCAGCCTCAGCCCCTGGCGCCCGGCGGACCTGCTCCGGCCGGCCTGCGGTGCGGCTGTCCCAGCCCGGGCCACTGTCAGCGCTCCCCTGCCAGGCCCCCGGCCACCCCCCCGGGCACGGCGACACGGGTACGGCCCCTGCTCGCCCCCGCCTCCCCGCCGCAGGCCCGCAGCCCCCGCCCGCCCGTTCCCCGCAGGCGGC
>VXBH01004025.1:205423-221771 GCA_013400035.1 Rynchops niger
CAGGAGCCGCCCGCCCGCTCCCACCGAGCAGCCGGCGGGCAGAGGAGGAGGCGGCGGCGGCCGGGAGCATCCCCCTCAAGGGGCCATCGCGCCCGCCCCGCCGCGGAGAAGGAGGAGGAGGGCAGCGGGTTGGGAAATTCAGCGCGGCGAGGCCGGCCCCTCCTTCCCCCGAGCAGCTCCCGGCGCTGCGGCGGGGGCCGGCAGGGCGGCGGCGGGGGCCATCTGCCGGCGGCCGCCAGTGGCGCAGCTCCCCCGGCCCGGCCCCGCCGCAGGCCCCGGCCGCCAGCGAGGTGCGTGGTAGCAGCACCATCCATCCATCCATCCATCCATCCATCTCTNCTGCACCTACAAAAATAAGGCCAGAAAGATGCTTATTGGATGAGGGTGAAGGAAGAGGCTCGTCAGCTCTGGAAATCCTCCGGCTTGCTTCTAGTAGCGATGCCTAGTTTCAGTGAAAAGATCTTTTTCACTGCAGCAGGACTGTGATTGGTCACCTTCTATCCTAAAGGTGTGGATTACTGCATAAACCTCATATTTCAAGCACTCCACAAGTGAGTGACGGATCTGGGATATCAGTCGTTTATGTCTAATTAAGGAACCTGAAATACATTCAGTGAGAGCAACAGTGTAAATCCAAGGAGAGTTATTTCGCTGGTATGATACCATATTGCTGCACTCTGTGTCTCAGGGACTACTGCATAGCCTGGTCTTCATGACTAGCAGTTTGAAATTGCTGTGACTTGTCAAACAATTTTATTAGGATTCCCCATGGCACCAGCCAGCTCTCTGAATAATGTCAGAGATGATTTTACCCATACAGACAGGATTACTAAAGAAATGGCTACAATTTGCTCTCTCTTTCCGGTTTGCTGTTTACATGTAACGAGTAAGGACATCCTTTAATAAATAAAAAATGAACTTAGTAGTAAAAGAAAACAGTAAAGGAGCTGGTTGCTTTTAATATATAGCAATGTCAATCAAATCTTATCTGGATATGTATGTATGTGTATGTATATATATATATAATGCATTGTATTCCTTTTTCACTGATGATCCTCTGCTCTCTTTTCCTCACTGTATCTATATCCTTTTCTGGTCCATGCAGAATACCTACTGATCTCTTCTTTCCTTTCTGGCAATCTTTCCTCACAGCTCAGCAGCAAACTGCATTTCTTGCTTGCTGTATACACGCAAGCTTGCTTCCACTGAGGAACACAAGCATCTTTTTCAGCAGGAAATGAAAAAAGAATTGAGAAGTTCATGTCTTTGCTAATAGCCAGGAGGGAAAAATCAGATCATAACATCTGTGTAAGAAAGGCCGGGTAATTTCATGCAGTTGCTTCCGAATTCAGTCTAATGCCTGCCTGTGTTCAGCTAAAACTTCCAGAAAGATATCTTCTCTTCTATCACTATTCACCTGCTCTGCCAAAAATGTACATTTTTGGATCTGTGACCGCTTGTACACGAAGCATGACAGTTTCACAAGCTGTGCTAAACCACGTTCTCTCTGAAAGAGTATTTGAAGCGTGCACCTTGCTTCCTTGGCTGCTGCCAGACAACCACAGGCCTCTCAGCGTGCATCAGCTGCAAAAATGATGTGTTCCTTCCAGGCCTGCCTGCCTGCAGTGTTCTGCTGGGATACTGCTGGCACCTCCTCCCTCCTGGCTTCCTACCACACAGGCTGGCCAGCACGATGAGCCCAGCATGTGTACGGGGTGGGGGGGGCAAATGATTCTAGCAGGCAGGGCTGTTTTGGTTTGTTTTGTTTTTTTAATCGCCAGCACTACAGGCTAATGAAGTAGCACTGCCAAGGCTACTGTATAATTCCTGGTTTGAAGCCTAGGAATCTGGACCTGGTTCAAGGTAGGGAAGGTACAGACTATTTGTGCCCCCAAGGCCAGGTTCAATCAGCAAAACGCATTGTTTCCCATTCCTTATTCCCTGGACAGGAGGCAGAACATGATTGCCCAGGCAGGCCACTGCTTCCTGCTCCTCCAACTACAGATAGCACCTAGGTATTGGCGCTATCACATTGTCAGTCTGGCCTGTGAAAAGAAGGGTATTTCCAGTCCGAAGGTTCCACCTCCCAGCTCAGAGAGGACTGGACCACCTTCCCAGGGATCCCAAACAATCAACTGCTAGACACTCCTGAATGGAGACTTTTCTCCGCAGTTTACAGGCAAAGCCTCACTGTGGAGAGTTTGCTGGCTTTGTAAGGAGGTGTGATTTTCTTCCTTTCCCGGTGACCCTTACTCTCCATTAGTCAGTTCAGCAGGGAAGCAGCTGTCACAGGCATCTCTTCCAGTGGCAAAGATGCTTGAAGAAGTTCAGCCCCCTACAGCCAAGTTATCCTTACCCACTTGTGGCCATTTACCACCCTCCATGTTGTGCCAGTGTGAGAAATTGCAATACTGTGTTGTAACCTGGATCAGTGAAGGCCGTCAGAAAGGGGATTTTTGTCATTTCAGTAGTTGAATTTTAATCACCTTTTATCTCTCCTGACCTACTGATAGAGGCACATCGGCACAGCTGAGCAGAACAGAGGTGCCCAAGCTAAACTGGGACAACTGGAGCAGACTCAGCTGGGTTTCCTGCCTGATCTCAGTCGCGTTCCCTTCTCAGGTGCAGCTCATGCCCTGAGCTGCTCCTGAGCAGTCCTTGCTATGTTAGCAGGGCCTCCTAGCCTCACGTTACTTGCATTGGTGCGAATGATCACAAATTGTATCATTCTATGATAACTTGGGTGCCCTGGCTGGGATCACACCCTAGTTGTGGAGCAGCTTTACTGTCAGTGCAGAAGATCTATGAAGTCATTTTAAAAGTCATTCAAAAGGTAACCGATTTGCCTGCCATGGGAATGGGAACTATGTGGGTTTGTTGGAGATATTTTTTCTCTAAAGACTGCTCAAGTTGTAGTTTCTGGTGTGACAAAAGTGCTGATGACAGCAGTGGGTATGTGAGTTAAGTGGCCGCAGGGAGCGTTGCAGCATCCACAGCTTATACTTAAATGACAGTAACAGAGCAGGGGGGAACTGGGAATTTCAGAAGACGTTGATCAGGGAGACATTTGACACAGAAAGGGGTGTGGAGGGGGAAATGTCCTCAGAATGGCAGCATTCATGGATCACATTAATTATATGAAGCAACTTTTGATGAAGTTCTAACTCTGCCTCTCGCATGTCTAGATTATCATGGCACCTCACACCCTCTATTGACATATGGTATAACATATTCCTGTCTTCCAACTGATCTGTTGCCCTTGTCCTCCTCCTCAACCTAAATCCTGTCTTCTCTTGCAGATAAGGCAGGTGTCAATATGAGTTGGTGCCAAGCCATACACACTGTCGTAAGGTAGGCTATTTGTAGTCTCAACTGCTGTGTGTCCTGCCTGCCAACTTCTCTGTCACTTGGATTGTGGCTTTAGCACTAAAGAATCTCAGTCTTTTTCTTCCTGAGAAGCAGTAGTATGGTGTCATCAATGTTATGATGTGATCAGTAGCATGATCCTACTCTGGCTGAAGCCAGTGGAAAGATTTAATTTGCCAACAGCAGGTTCAGACCAACATTCCGGTCACACCCTGGAGTCATCCTGCTGCAGAGCAGGATCGTGGTGGGAGGAACCAGATGATCCAATGTGATTTGCAAGGCTGCCTTACAGCATGCATCAAAAGCTCAGAACGTCTCATGAAAGACAGGACAGAAAGCAGCTTGAGATATAAATGACCCAGCCTTGCTAGTTGCATTTATCATAGAATCATCGAATGTGTTGGGTTGGAAGGGACCTTTAAAGGCGATCTAGTCCAACCCCCCTGCAGTAAGCAGGGACATCTTCAACTAGATCAGGTTGCTCAGAGCCACATCAAGCCTGGCCTTGAATGTCTCCAGGGATGGGGCCTCCACCACCTCTCTGGGCAACCTGTGCCAGTGTCTCACCACCCTCATTGTAAAGAACTTCTTCCTAATGTCTCATCTAAACCTATCCTGCTCAAGTTTAAAATCATTGCCCCTCGTCCTATCGCTACATGCTCTTACAAACAGCCCCTCCCCGGCTTTCTTGTAGGCCCCCTTCAGGTACTGGAAGGCTGCTATAAGGTCTTCTCGGAGTCTTTGCTTCCCCAGGCTGAACAACCCCAACTCTCTCAGCCTGTCTTCACAGGAGAGGTGCTCCAGGCTTCTGATCATTTTTGTGGCCCTCCTCTGGACCCGCTCCAACAGGTCCATGTCCCTCTTGTGCTGAGGGCTCCAGAGCAGGACACAGTACTCCAGGTGGGGTCTCATGAAAGCAGAGTAGAGGGGCAGAATCACCTCTCTGGATCTGCTGGCCACGGTTCTTTTGATGCAGCCCGGGATGCAAATCGCCTTCTGGGCTGCAAGTACACATTGTTGGCTCATGTCTAGCTTTCATCCACCAGTACCCCCAAATCCTTTTCCACAGGACTGCTCTCTATCACATCATCCCCAGCCTGTAGTGATAATGAGGATTGTCCCAACCCAAGTGTGGGACCTTGCACTTGGCCTTGTTGAGCTTCATGAGGTTTGCATGGGCCCACCTCTCTAGCTCATCCAGGTCCCTCTGGATGATATCCCATCCCTCTGGCATTTCTAAGAACAAATTCAAAGGGGTGACTTCTTCCCCAGCTACGCCTTTGCGACCCCATAGATACTGTTTACTGCCCTGGCTGAATGCAGACAGAATGTGGCCATACTGTCTCATATGCCACAGTAGCAGCCAGTCAGGTGTCTCCAAGAGTGGTATGGTTTAAGGAAGTGTTACTTTTCAATCACTGCAATTATTAGGGGTGTTTAAAAGACCAAGAGGCAGCTAACCTGCCACTCTATGGAAGTATGTGAGGCACAAGACACACACTTCCAATTATGCCCAATCTCAGAAGTACACGAAGTCCACCCATCTTGATTTCCACTGAGGCTAAAAAAAAATTATCATGCTTCCAATTTTGGGCTCTCTCCAGTTTTTTGTTTGTTTGTTATAATTTTTACCCAATAAATATCTTTGTGTTCATTGTCTGTGCATGGTGATACCGTTAAATGTGGTCTTTGGGCCCCTCACATTGATCACATCTGTTCAGAAACTTGTAGATGTTCCAGGACTTAGGGATGTTTTGACATGAAACATTAATTAGAAGAAGAGCAGCAAACAAGTAGCTAGCTAATTGCACAGTAACAAATACGCCTTATATTGCTGAATGATTGGATGCCTGCTTTGGATTTCACCAGTCGAGACAAAATTGATAGGGAAAAATATGTGTTCTCCATCAATCAATCACTAGTTTGGCAAAGCAAATGGCACACTTCTAAGAAGTCTGCTGTTATCTGTGACTGAGTCTTTTCAAACCCTTTACCCTGGGTTGTTGTATGCTCTTATGATTGTTTCAGTACCGTGCACACAAAAAAACCCCCGTATTTCATCTCGATTTTAAATAGGGTGAATATAAATGCAGCAGCAAAGATGTATATTTTGATAAGGCATACTTTGATGGTAGTTTTAAGAAGAGAATTACAAAGAGCAGCTGACGCCTCATGAAAATCTTAATAAGAGAAATCTATTCAGAATAATTCTGGTTACTCTGCTGTATTATTATATCATCTATTTCCATATTCCTCTTCCCTCATTCGTTTTTAGCAGGTGTATTTGCATAAAACCGGGATCATTGTTTCTTAAGAGCTCATCTGCGTCTGCTACTTAGCTCTCACGTGAGAGCATAATCCTCTGCATAGCCCATCACATTTAGTTAGACACTGTTATAATTCTTTATGACTTCACATGTGGAACTAGAGAGCAAAAGCAGACAATTCCTAAACATGCAGCCTAAACTGGCATCCTGGTTTTCTCTGTTCTATTCCAGGCATTACTAGTGACACACGGAATATGCTTAGTGAGATACCAAACAGCAATGTAGCATTTTAAAGCATTTAAAACAGGTATTTGAGTCTTGCAGCTCCTCATCTCACCTGCACCATTTTTAGAGTCTGTGAAATCCCATTTCTCCTCTACTAGAGATTTTCGTCGTGTCCGATGTCTCATCAAGCCTCTTTTTCTTACCATTGACTCCAGCTTAATCAAACAACATGCCTTGATTGGGTTTCCGTCAGCCCCATGAGATTAACTGTCCTCTGGGACTGAGGTGGTGAAACACACTCCATAGACATTATTTGTACTGTCTGAAGTAACTGAAGAAGAGGAGAGATTTTCTTCATGGCAGTGAAGCTGATGAAATGAACCCATACAAAAATAAATCTGGAGTAGTTCTGACCTAAATTTCAAAATGAACATGATTCTCTCTCTCCTCTTTAAAAGCTTGAGCTTCTCTCTCTGAGCCTTTACTATTCTTACTTCTTCCCCCACAGAAACTACTAACAGCCCTTCCATCAATACCCATACCTTTCATTCAGCCTAGCAACCTCTACTGCAAAAAATATGTTCTTTAAATCTCAAAAAGCTTTCTCAGAAGCAGCACATTCTGAAGAGGTCAGTGACCATGTGGTATGTTAACAAAAGCCTTTAAGAGTGCGTGCCAAGCCTAGATGGTGGGACACATAACCCTCCAGCTCACAACGTGATAGCCCAAGAGACAGGGAAGGAGGGATGAGAAGTGTGGAGGAAAAGTTATCTTGGACTATACTGCCTCGGGACCAGAAAAAATTGAATATATGGTGACTACAGAGAAGACTGGCAGCAATCACAGGTTAATTTTAAATGCCAAAAAGATTTATAGCTACAGTGAGCTACCAGCTTTTTGAATTTCAGCCACCATTAGGAAAAGACTAGGATGTGGCTAGAACATGCAGGAGTCTCCTCCTTTCACACAGAAGATCTGAACTCTGATATGATCTGTGGCAGTAATATTTTGTATGGCACTTCTGCTCCCTCTGCACAAGCACAAGTCAGAGAACCTGCACCCATTTAAGCTGATAAAACATTTACAGAGCTTTGGCTGAATGGTGTTCAAGACCAACAACGTGTTGGTCTCTTTTTTCACAGATTGGGGTAGTCCTAGGCTTGGTTCAGTACTATTTTGAGGGTCTCATATTTTTGCAATCAGGCTTGCATCCACCTTGCGAAATCCTTCATTGCCTCTGGCTTCAGGAGAGCTCCATGTGAGGATGAAATCCTTCTAGAGGGTCTCCTTGCCTTTTCCATAGTATCCAGAGTTGTCCCAGATGTTTTGTAAAATAAAGTGAGAAACGTCGGTCGTCCCTGAACAACTTAGGAAAGTTTTACCAATAACATATAGAGGAATCAGCAAAGAAGGAAAGCAATGTGAGCAAACAGCAAGAACATCCTAGCTGCACGTCCCTGATACAAAACAGCATCAGATGTGACATTGCAATGTAATAGGAATTTACTGGCAAAATGAGATTGCCATATCCGGGGCTGGCCATAGCAGGATGTTAACATAAGGGTTGACTAACACAGCAAAGATGAGATCACACCAGTTTTTCTGGATGCATATATGTCACCAATAATTTGGAACAAATTATTTTAAAAAGTTCTACTCTTCCGGTTCATATAATCACTTTTCAAATCTGGAAAAAAATCCTATGCAATAGGATTATCACCAACACACACAACCTCCTTTCATTAGTGTACATGCATATGTTCTTCTGAGTAGATTTGCCTTCGCTTTTGGCCATTTACTCAGTCTTACTGAAAAATAGTATCCTTAGGCTATTAATTCCAAGCCCTATTTCTAATTCCTGAAGTGGCTGGTACGTGGGGGCAAATGCCACCACTGAAACAAACGTGGTGACAGGTTCTGGTTTGCTGAAGGGGCAAGAAACAGTTCTTGCCATTCATTGTGGCCCTCAGGTACCTCAGGGAAGTCTGCCGACAACCAACCGGCCTCTCTTCACACTCCAGTTGAGTGAGTGTTCTGCTCCGCAGCAAAGGAGAGGTAAAATTCACACCAGTAGCTCTAAAAAAGCAGGATAAAGACAGCTACACCACATATGTGAAGGGAAAGGCTGTATTTCTACTAGTAGATTGAATGGCCTAGCGAGGTTGCTGGGTGCTGAGGATGATGAGCATGGGGTGGCAAATGAGATCCCTTGGCCTTCAAAGGGATACGTGGAGCATCTGAATCACTATGCAGCGATGGAAAGGTTTTTGCTAGGCGGCATTTGGCAGACTCAAAGCAGAGAACTGTTTTTTAGTGTAGATGTTTGATTTCCAGGGGCTGGGTATGCATACTGGGTATGCACAGTTTATTTCTGGAGTATAGACTTAGCCTAAGCATGCTCTGTGTCTCCTCCCCTGCATGATGAAGGGTGCTCAGAGGACTTCTCCAGTACAATGAAATGACTGGGTGTTTTGCTGCAGAGTCAATGACCTCAAGCCAGCAGTGGCAAAGGAGCACTTTGAGAACAGTAGAAGGAAAAACACTTGTAAAATTCCTGAGATAAGCCATAAATATGAGGAGGTCGCAGAAGGAAAGCCTGCCTTGCAGTTCCATGGCACACCATCAGCAAAATCAGCCTAAGATGTTTCTGCTCACCCTATTGCCACATTTCATAGTCACTTGACCATGTGTACAGGTTTGGGCTGGGACAGAATTAGTTTTCTTCCTAGCAGTCCATACGGTGCTATGTTTTGGGGTTTTGATGAAAACAGTGTTGATAATAACACAAGGATGCGTTAGTTATTGCTGAGCAGCACTTTCACAGCGCCAAGGCCTCCTCTGCTTCTCATGCTGNGTGGAGAGCAATTGTGGTTTTTTTCCATCGCTTGTTTTTCTTGGTTTTGCTTTTATTTCTTTTCTTTGCTTCCTTTTTTTACTTATTAAACTGCATTTATCTCAACCCATGAGTTTTCCCACGTTGCCCCTCCTATTCTTTCCTCCATCCCATGGCAGTGGGGTGAGCGAGCTGCTGTATGGGGCTGAGCTGCCTGACGGGGTTAACCCACACCACTGGGCTATTGCAGCTCTTTGCAGGGCCGTACTGTAAACCAGGTGAGAAAATCCAAGTGAAAAACAAGTCAGAATATCATGACATTGAGTTGGTACTCATAAAGGGCAGATGCTCCAGAAAAGTCATGGCTGATCTTTTAACTCGCTGTGAATGCTTTAGACTACTCTTCCATTTCTCTAATCTCAAATCACCATTGAAAAGATCATACACTTGCTGAATGTACTTGTTATTAGGAAAGAATTACTCAAATACTTAGAAAATGATCGGCTATATGCAAAGCACAATTTTACGAATAAGTATTTGCAGTTTCCAATCTCCAGCTACATTTTGATCTCAATCACAGACACCTCCCAGCTAGGAAAGCAGAAACAAGACTGCATTTTTTAGTCTGGGACATAAAGATGGCAAATAGGGAACTATATGGCTGACCATAATGTTCGCAATTTGCATGCTGCACTTCTCAGCCAGTGGTATAGGTCAAATGGTATTATTTCTGTTCCTCCTCTGGATTATTTACTTAATAAACTAGCATGACAAGAACAACATATTTCACAATCAGCCTGAAGTTTGCTTTTAGCATATGAGCACCAGTTCTCATCAAGTTCAAGTGCGCAAATGATCTCTGAAAACAATTATGAAACAGTTACTCCCCCGGTGGACTCAAAATCTACTCATGAATTCGATTAGAGGTTTTTGGAAGCATTTTCCCCAGTCGTCAGTCTTGGCTGTCATTTTCTGGAGCACAGTTTCTCAAAGCACAAATGTATCAGTTTATTATGATTATGTGCGGTAAAACAAAGTAGTGTCGGGGATGAGCTTGTATTTAATTTTTTTCATCTTCATTTCAACAGAAAGGATCTAGTAGCATTTAGTGGTCTTCAGTCTGCCCTTAAGTGGTTAATTTACTGTTCAGAACAGGTTTTTATTACCCTTTCTTCCTTCCCTGCCTCACTGCACACAGACTAGCCTTTTTTTTTTTTTTTNGATGCTTTTGGTTCCTTTCACTGTGTATTATCTGCTGCTGGCAGTAATCTTAGCTCTTCAACTGACAGCAAAATTATGAGGTGCTCAGTACAAGATGACAATTTTCCTTCCCTCATTCTAATTCATTTGCGCCGCCATCAAGGAATCAGCGTCATCTTTTCACCGCGTTAACAGCTCTCTGCTGATAGAAAGCATTAGCTCCCCATTCTCCAGCAAGAGGTCGAAACCGATTTTTTGTTTTGAAACAACCCATTAAAATTTGTGCTTTGGAAAATTCCATCACTCTCAGATGTCAACTCCCTAGGCCGCTGCCTCGGTTGGCACACAGAGGGAAGAGAGGGTTTGCTGGGAGACACCAAGCGACACAGGGAGCCAAGAGCCTTTCCTAGAGAGGACCATGTTCTACCACTGGCCTTGCCTGGTTGATTACTTGCCTTTTTTGTGCGTGTTTTGCCTACTGTTAAGAAAGCCTCTTTGTTTCAGTGTGCACACAGAAGCTCCTGGCTTTTTTTTACTGGCTTAAAAAAAAGGGGGATAGATAAATGTTGCTGTGGGCTTTTTTTGAAGTGCCAAAGGATCTGGTTTTACAAAGTCTGCATAAAATTCTAGCAGAGACAAGACCTACCTAAAGTGATGCAAATAGTAAAGGTCACCTGTGTAACTTCTACAAGGTGTTCACACTGACTCGATATACCGTCATGCGGACAGTAAAAAATGATGTGTTATGTACCTCATTATGAAAAAATATGTACCTGCAGTGTTTCTGTGTACATGGCACAGCTTTATTCAGTTTTCTGTACAGATGAGCTTATCTGGGTAGACAAGTGAGTTCCCTTATCCCCAGGTAGCTTCATAACAGGATACCTTGGTCAACGTTACACACGCTCATTTACATTCAGCGTAACAGAAGCCTAAAATCTTTGTTAGACAACTTGGCATTAAATTGTTCGGTGAGCACAGTTGTGTTTCCGATGGGCGCACAGGCCCGTTACAAATCTGACCTTAGATATGCCTGGTGGCAGACGGAGGGGTCTGTAGGGAGCGTGGGGCTGTGCTGTCCTCACCGAGGTCCCCAGGCGCTGGAGCAGAGCCGGGATGACCAGCTCCATTCAAGGCAGCATGAAGCTGGCAGCGCCCCCTCTTCGTGCTGCGAGCAGACAGATGGTCCTGGGTTTTTCCTACCTCTCTTTCAACTGCAGCCCGTTTAAACACAAAGGGTAAACCTTGCAATAACTCAAACACAAAATTTGGAGAATGAGAGCTGGAAACAACCTCGTTTAAAATATCCCAGGCAGTGAGTATGCAGTACAATGTGCATACTGCAATATTTGCAGATAGGGCTGGGAGGAAGCCGAGGTGGCAAACAGTGGTTTGGGGTCAAAAGAGAAGTTGAAGAGCTAATTCAGCATTCACCCCAGCACAGTCAGGGCCCTGGCGGAGAAACCAGGAGGACTCCTAGGCTCTGCGGCAGTGACAGCAGGGCACTCGAAGGACAGGGTTTGGAGAAGAGAAACCTGTTTGTTTGGGGGAGAGGTGGACATCAGAAAAAAAAAAAACAAATATTCTAAAAATGTTGAGGAGATCCATCTTTCTCCTACCCCAGCTGCAAACAGAGCTGCTACAATTGCCATCATGGTTTCATCCCCCTCCCCAGGGAGTGTTGGGGGGCTCTCCGGGGGGGTATAGGCACCTCCTCCCTTGGCTGAGACTGACACAAACCAGGCTGGCTGCTGTGCAGCCCTTTCCAAGGGCAGTCTTGCAGGCACATTTCCCAGCAAGCTAGGAGCTCCGCGAACCTTTAGTTTATTGCTGCTGCCCTGGGAGTAGCTGTACCTATTTTCAGTTTTACATCAGATGGCATCTGAAATTAATGTTCTTTAATAAGCAGCGAGATGCGTGTTGTCAGCATCTCAGGGTGAACACAGATTTGGCAGAGCTTATTTATGCTTTACCTGCACATTAAGAGCGCTCTTTAGATTTTGTCCTATGGCTGTAGTGGATTGTTTGATTTATTTATTTAGCCATGATTCAACAAAAAAAGAGAGGAAAAACTGCTGCAAACACAAAGACTTCACTCCTCCTCACTCTTCCCAGTTGCACACACCCGATCGACTCATTTCCTTTCTCAGCAAAGGAATTAGGCCCCCATGATGCCACATTTCCAAAACAAAGATGTTCAGCCACAAAACCTTCGCCTCTGTGGCGGGGAAAATGTGCCAGATGTCCTCACCACACACAGAAAGGGGACCAGCCCAGGCACTAGCACACGACATACACCAGTTAGTTTGGGGAGATGCAATACATGCCAACGGATTTAATGCAACACGTGCCAGAGCACTGAGTACAACATGTGCCAAAGCTGCTGAGTTGCGAGGCAGCAGGAGAGGCTCACCTCTCCAAGCACAGATAGTGCAGCCAGATAGGGGCAGAGGGAAATGGCAGGGGGTGGAAGCTGCCCAGGGAAGCCTTTTGAGTTCCCTACAATATTTATAAAAAGCAATCGCTCCTGAAGGAGCTCCCTGCTTCACCAGATTTAGAACGCTCTTTGCTTTTTTTCCAAGGGCATTAAATTCTCATTTTCTTCTCATTCCCTTAGAAGTCCTACCTAGTTTTTGTTGTTTCCCTTGCTGAAGTGCAGCTCTTGCTCTCCCCGGAGACCCTCCACAGAGCTTGTAATGTTTACTGCCTAACGATGATTTCCCCATGAAATAGGCTTGGTTTGAAAGAAAAAGTGTTTTCTTGGGCTGCCAACTCAGTCAAGTCTCCAGCAGTTGGGCTGGATTTCTTCCATTTTCGGCATCATCACTAGTAATCATGGGTCCTGCTGACGAGATCCGGACCCTGGCTGCGCCCGTGTGACCCTGTGGCCATCAGCTGACACTATCAGTGACAGCTTGCTGGCTCCTGTGGCTCTGGTACTGTCACATGAGGGAACTCGCTGCAGTGAAGCTAGCAGAGCTGGTGGCTGTGCATGCTGCAGACGGGTGCTAACAGGCATCACAAGAACTGAGGACAAACTGACTAAAGTCAGGAGCTACCTACCGGGGTAAAAATGCACCGTCTTGGGTCAATTTCAGAGTGTAGATGCACTAGGAGAATATTTTGCTGTGGACTGGACAGAGAGTTTTCTCCCCTTTCTGGTTTTTTCCCAACCCTGGAAAGAATCCCTATAGGGAAACAAATATGCCTCCTTTCCCCTCCAGCAAGCAATAGTACACCATGGAGCATAAATCCGTGCATATTCACAGACAACCTTGCTCTCAGGAAAGAAAAATATAGCAGAACTGAAAGAGACAGTTCAGAATACCACTAAATTACATATGCTGTGCAATTTATATTTTTCCTTATCAGCAAATCAGCGCTATTCTCTCTTGCTAGCATTCGGGGTTGAGTACTTGAATGCAGAACTGCCACTCAGAGGAAACAATGTTCACCCGGAGGACCCAGAGGGAATTCAATGTTCATTAGCTGTGGTGAAAAGGAAAAGCATCTTTGCTATATTTCAGCTGGACTATTAGTGCTCTGTTAGGATTTCTGAAAACAAAAATGCTGTTTATACAGCATCAGTTGGCAAGGATTTTCATTATTAAAGCACTGTTGAAAAATCTAGCTGTTTATCAGGCATTTAAATGGTGCCGAGCTTATTGAAAGGCCGGCTTTCCCTTTTCTTTTTTCTCACTTTTTTTTCTTCTGTCACTTGTTATTCAGAAGTGTTACATGTCTCTGTATGTGCTTCTAGAGCTTTCTCTTTTCTCTTAATCTTTTAACATCTTTGTTAAATAGAAACCTGTTGGAGGGAGAGTACAACTTTTTAACATATCTCATCAAAACTAAAATATTGCAGAAAAATAATAATGGAAGTGAGTTTTGATTTAATACATTAGCTATGCAGGTGCAGCTGCCTGTCTAATACTACAAAGCATGCATGTGATCTCCTTACAAGATGAAAGGTGAAGATTTTGCTGTTGAGGTTTATGCTCATCCTTTGCATTTACTGCCTTTTCATTTTCTGTCTCCTTAACTGCCATTGCTCCTGGAAGAGACGTAAACTTTGGTACAGCTCTGCTTGAGAATAATATACCAGCCATTAGTTCTTCTTGTGAGTAAGGATTGACACCTTGTGGCCAGAAAGCGCTAAAGAAAAAATAATCCTATTGCATTATGAATCATCTGGCCATTCCCTGTAGGGCAAAGTTTTCTTTAAGCATCATTTATTTAGCTTTTTAGAGAGTCACAGAAATATTAGCATAAGTATGGGTTTGTTCTCTTTCCCTTATGTTTTTATATGGTTAAGAATTATTAAACTTCACATCTTCCAGGGAGAGAAACTACCTTTAGAGTCTTTCCTCTTCCAGCAGTCAGGTAGGGGTTTTCTGCTCCAGCCAGACTATCCTTTAGGGAGAGGATAGCTCAAGGAACGTCCCACTGGGAGACTTCACTCCCAGTCCTTTGCTGGAATTTGAGTAGTAATTTTTCTCCACTGGAAGCATTTGCAAGACCTGGGTGAGCACGAGTAGTGTGATCTCACAGTGGAAATTGCTGAGACTGTTTGCCATGGGTCCCCAACCCCTCATCAGCCTGTTTCAGACCAGATTTCAGCCTAGGGAACAGAGGAAGTGTCTGAGAGGACCACCATAATCTGGGGACAGGATGAGTCAGTATGTTGTTTCTGCTTCTACCATAAAACTTCCATGTAAACTTTGAGATTCTCAAAGGGTAGTTAGACATCGTCTCATGTCCTCACTGTCTACATAGTGGACAAGAAGCATCAGTTAAACAGATTAAAGGCAGGGATGTGAGTTGGGAAGACAAGGCAATAGATTGAAAGAGGGAAAAACCAAACATTTCTGCTCAGCCAGTTTCAGTGATATCAGATGACAATGTTTTTGTCAGCATGGGAAATGTGAAGTTTGAGCAGAAATATCAAAGAGGCTGTGTCTAACTTCTTCGGATTTTGACTATTTGTCCATGGTGACAACGTCAAAGATACTTTAAGCTGTACAGCATATTGAAGTCAGACTGTTACAGATTCCCAGCTCTGTTGCTACATGGGCTGTAAGATCAGGCGTGTGTCACCCTTTATAAACCTAAAAGCTGACAGACTTATTCAAAACTCTTTCCTAGTTAAGAGCAAAGCCTGTTCTGAACTCTCCAGTACAGAAAAAATTGCTTTGTGTGAACATTTATCTTGTGCAGGAGCCCTCCTGGACATCATGTCTCCTCCCAGCATACGCCAACCATGTCTCAGGTTGGTAGCAGTAACCCAGGGTAGTAAGACCCTGTTTGCAGGTAAATTATCCGTTACCTTGCACGTCATCCTCTTTATTTTCTCTCTGCAAGGTGATGGCAGCTGTTTCTCCACTCACCTATTGCATCAACTAAGTCAGTCCTCCTGGCTGGGGTTACCTCTGCTCAGGAGCTGATTAACATTTTGGAGCTTCTGATAAAGGCAGATCCCAGCACTAGGCTATTCAGCTGCAAGAGGCTGGATGTTTCCAACACTATATCATGCTTTCACATATGCCGAATCCCATGTCAATGTAAATTTGTGGGGCTTGCATGCGCAACTGTATTTCTGTCAGCCCATCCAGATGGTGTTGGAGGGATTCAGAGCCGCACTAGCAGAGCCATGGAAATGGTACCTGACCTCCCAGCAAGTCAGCTGGGGTAGAGTTACCCTACCTGGGCTCTGGGATGCCCCTTTAGAGGGCACACTTTCTTACTGCTTCACACAGCTTTAAAATATTTGATATGGTCCTAGGTGCCATGAACCAAAATTTTGTCACAAAACCCTGGCCTGAGAAACTATCCTCGACCTCCACAGAAGATGCGCCCAGGAGGGGGTTGCAGCATCCCCAGTGCAAGGGATGGAGAGGCACAAGGAGGTCCCATTTGACGCCGCAAAGGGGCACACAAGGGGCCCTACAGCTGCAGGGACATCATGCATCCTTCCACCTCTCCTGGCCTTGCTGTGCAGGAGATACTCCTATATTCCCATAGGAGTTGGTGGCTTTGTCTTGGCCACAGGTGAAAGGCTGGCATGCAGATGGCTCCCGTATGTCCCCACCTTCCTCATGCTGGACCAAAGCCAAAAAAAAAAAAAAAAATTATCCATGTTGTAGAATAAATCCTTCCAGGATAAATCCTGGTAGGCTGCACTGTGCCATATGCCAGCAGCAGCAAAGGTCACCTGAGGCTGTGCCACTGCACCCCACAGGAGAGGTGTCACCCATTTGTCACACACGATTATGCTCTGAAAGGAGGACAGAGGACATGTCACCTCTAAACGACCAGCCCAGGGAAAACATAATGATGTGGAGTTTGGGTACAATTTTGGTTACGGACATACCTGGAGGGGGAAGAGCCCTAGCATTTAAAAAATAGGTCTGTGATAACAACCTAGTTTTCAGGACTGAAAATCTGCAGGCCTGACTTT
>VXBH01004025.1:221852-286612 GCA_013400035.1 Rynchops niger
ATATAAACAGATAATATATATATAAATAAAATAAAGAGGACCTTAGGTAGTTGGCACTGCTTTCTTAGCTTAATCCTTGGAAACTTTTTGAAGCTCAGCTGGAGAGGGCCCTGAGAAACTTCATTGGATTCTGAAGTTGACCCTGATTCGAGCATGGAGTTGGACCAGGTGACTTCCAGAACCCCCTTCCCATCTCAGTTTTTCCATCATTCTCTGAGTTATAGTTATCCCAGCGTAACATTTCAAACTAAGCCCCAGACCAGATGGCTTTCAATAAAGCTGTGACCAGGATCTTCACTTTTAAGAGAAGCTCAGGCCTAACTCATGATGCAAATGCTACTGCTCCACTGGAGACACAGGATACCTCCTCTTGCAGTTTTATTACAAGTGTTTGGGATGTAATTTTCAAGTTTCAGCTTTTGAAGCCTGGAAGTTTCACAATTTCAGGAGAAAAATGAATGTGCCTATGGGATCGAGGCAAACTACTTTTGCAGCATGACTTTGCAGACTTAATGATTTTTTGTATTTTCGGATGACCACCAATGCACCTTCACCAGTACACTGAGTTAAAGTCTTTGATTCTCTGCAATAGTCCCTGGAATAAGCCTAGAAGATTGTTTTTATACAGGCACTTGTTTTGGAAGGGGGGAGAAACAATGCCCAGAAATGTTTCATCTGGCATGCTTTTCTAAGGCAGTCAGTGAGTAAAATCATCTGAGTCATGAGCAAGTAGAAAGGAAATTTTGTGTCAGACTCCAGAGTAATTTGAACTATTTCTCTCCTACCAGATCTCTTGTGCAACCTCAGTTTGAGAACACAATAAGTTAGAATACAGGTTTACACTTTTCTTTGGCTTTGAATCCTGCCGTTAGGGTCTCTATCAGCTTTACAAAGTCAGAAATCATGAAGGCACATCTCTGCACCGGGAGTCTATATAACATTAGCTGCAATAGCTTTGTTTACATCCATTCGAAGAGGTGAACCGCACCTTCTGACAGGGCTATTAAAAGAGATAATTTATCTTAAGGGGGAGTGGAAGTTAAATAATAATTCATCTTTAAAGATATTATTAGTAGTCTAAGTGCTACCTCTTTTTCTGGTTTAAGTTAAGCAGATATGTTATAGTTATATCTAACCATTCCTTATTCTATGGGGTAGTATTAAAAAATATTGCAGCATATTAACACTTTTATATAGATATGAAATCAGAATCCTAAGAAATAAGTTTACTTACAGAAAGTCAATTGTGAAGACTGAAAAAGAGGGTGTGAGCTTCCTTTGTGACTATAAGCCTAATGCTTGCAAAAGCATAACTATACAGAAGAACGTAAATTTCTGGCCCATATAGTCCTTGTGAAGCTCCTGGAGTCACGATTGCCAAAACGTAGCTTCAAAGAGAAAGATGCAGAGTAATAAAAAATACAGTCAGGGCAATAGAAAACAGTGATGTGTTAACAATCAAAACATATTTAAAAAGAATACTAAGAAAAGCAAAACATTCAGGAGAATATGGAGTAGAACTAAAACCAAGAAATACTAGATTAAATTTGTAGAGGAGATGATCAAAGGACTATCAGCAATTATACTTGAAATAACAAAGTAAGGGAACAGGCTTCAAAGGAAAAGACAGAAAGCAGGTCAGTAAATTCGAGAATGGATATCACTTAAAAAGCTTACTTATTCTTAACTAAGAGCCTTTTTTTTATAGTAAAACATAATTATCCGAGTAAAACATAACTACTATATCACTGTAATAAAGTGTTCAAAATGTTCTTACCAGATACAAATCTGTTGTGTGCTTTTTGGTGTTTTGCCTAGGTACAGCTTTTCAAGGAGAAAGACAACAATAAAGTCACACTGGGAGCTTCCATAGGAGCTCTGCTCTCACAGCAGCTCCTGTTTTAGGAGTTGTTCTGTTAAAAAACACCATCCCATCCACCCTGAATTTATCCATCTGAAAGGGTTTAGCAGTTGGTTTCGCTCTCACACCTGTGGAAGTCTAGATAGCCTGAAAGCTCAATGAGCAGGCTTTATTGCACCAGGTAGCTCTCTGCAAGTGAAAATAGGGAAGTTTAGGAAAAGATTAAGGAAACAACGGAATTATGCCTCGAATACAATATTTATTGACCCATAAGTGGTGCAGCTGTATTTTGAATGTTTGATGGGAAAACGCTAGGATAAATATTTGAAGAGGTATGACTGTTATTTCTCATGCTGTTATGCTGGGCCAGCAATTTGGCAATTTATCCTGAAAGCTTCTTCTTTTTTTTTTTTTGTCAGAGGTGAGCTTCCTGCAGTGTTTCTGACTCAAATCTATGTATACAAGTGGGAAATGTTGGTTTATTTCTAAATTCTAAATATTTGATGCTTTGTGTCTAGAGGGTGTACCTGGAGGGTAGTTGAGCCTAGACCAAGGAAGCTATTGTAGTTACTTGAGAAACTTTCTTCCAGTACAATGGTGTGCCAAGTTTATTGGTGGCATAATCCAAACGCTTGCCAACAGCTGAAATATTTTCTAAAAATATTTAGTAAATACGTGATCATCCAGTTGAGATTTCTGGAAATGATTAATCCAATTAATTTTAGACGAAATTGTCCACAGGCCAACGAGTAAAATGCAAGGAAAAAAATTAATTAAGATCACATATTGAACTTTGAATAATTAAAAAGAAAACACCGTGTCCCCAAACACAAAATTTATGCGTGATCCCTTTGTCAGCCCTTTTAAAGAGTGTATGAAATTTCCACTATGCTGTAAATTAGGCTGAAGAAACCTATCATCCCATCTTCCGATTTTTACCTTTCTACTGAAGAAAGAATTGCAAGAGGCAGCCCATTTAGCAAGAAAGAAAGTTGAAAGCTTATTTTCCACATATTTTTAAAGATACACAGTGAGGTTGTGGCCCCACTAAAATGTGCAGCTGGAGGAGAGCACAAGTGGGAGGTAGAAGCTACAGCTGGAAGTAACTTCTCCAGTGTCACGCCCTGGCCTGGCCAAGGCTGCGTTGGCCCCAGAGCAAAGCGATCCATTAACACCACATGTTGAAAAGGGTGCCATTTCATTATGAGAAGCTCTGGAAGGACTACCTGCTCTGATAGCAGCCTGCACGGTCCACTGATGCTGTTATCCTGGAGAAATTCTTGATTGGCGCCACAGTCATTCAAGACCCCCAATCCCAGGCTTGTCACATCAATGTGCCACTCTTTACAGGTTTCTGTCACTTCTTGGATGGGGGCTGGAATAACTCTTTTTAACCTGAACCCTTCAGAAGGCTGACCGCCACAGGCGGAGTGAGGAAGACAATGGCTATCAAACATTTGAAGAGCGATAGCAATATCCAACGTACTATCAAGTGTTAAAGGCATCTGGCAGAGCAACTCGCAGTGTTAGGGCACCCTGCCAATCTGGGTTTTGTCTACCCAAGATAGGTGCAACCAGATAGCTTTGCAGCTCAAATAGGGTATGTGTTTACCACCTTGTAAGCGCTTCAGGAATGTCCCAGGTGGGACACACACATTCATTTAGCCATTGCCTTGACTTTTGATAACAAAGCCAAAAGTATTTTCTTAATTCTGCAGAGTAGTTCCTGGCTTCAGGGGCTTGGAAAGCCAAAATAAAAGCACTTCTCTATTAGCACAGCTGGTGGGTGAGGACCTGCAGCCTGCATTTCAATACCTCTCCCTGGTACGGGAACGAGAGGTCAACCCCTCGCCGTAGCTCAGCCATGTCATGAAAAGCACTTATGGACAGACAGCAAACTCTCCAGGTAGCTTCCGCTTTTGAACACCTGTGCAATCATAATGATTTCAGCAGGGAATTTACATATTGAAGTACAGAAAGCACCATCAGATCTGACAACACAGACCATCCCATCCCATCCCATCCCATCCTTCTCCTCCTGAGCCAACTAGTGTAGGATAGAGTGGTTCAGCTCTAAATTAGAGCTTATTACCAAGGCATGAAGACTGACTGTATTCACTAGCTATTAATTGCTTGGGCAAAATCCAACATCAAATATTTGCATTTAAAAATAAACTGGAAAACGTTCCGTTTAGGGAAATGATGAATCAGAAGATAGGAGGACCGGTCAGCAGGTGGCACAAGAACAGCGCAGGACTGCGCTGCAGTATGAGAGCTGAGGGGCCAGGGTTGTATCCTGAGGTACCAATGCTGACTTTCCTCCCCCCCGCCCCTTCCCCCCAGTATCTATAAATCCTGTTACACAGTGATTTAACTAATGGAAACATTGCACTGAAGCACAGAGAGTGAGTGGTTTAAGTGGAAATTCTCCTTGAAATGCTACTCTGTCACTGGGTGCACTGTGTACTCTTGACTTCTGCTAACATCACTACACCTTATCAACTGCTTTCAAGCATTTCATAAGATTGAATTCCACTGTACATCAAAATAGATATCTGACATGCCAAAGTACAATGCTGTGACGTTTAGCAGGCTTTGTTTGCTAACTTGAAAAATGATTGCTTTTATTGCAATCAGAGTATCTCAAAGGCTTTAAAAGAAGTGGAGGACCATAGCCCCACAACAGGTCCCCTTTGCTGATGGAAAAGGTTCATTAAGCGTGTTTATCAGCAGCATGTTAGGGGAAAAAAAACTAGTAGAGCCACATGTTAGGGCTTCAGGCACCAATTTGTAGCCATCGCGATCTGCAGGAGGCCTCTGTCTTTCTAGAGGAATAGCAGCAGCCGCTAGAAAACCACATTGTGCTGGGAGGTCAATGACGAGCATCGGATTGAGCGGTTATATTCAACCTTGGAAACTCTGCGAGGACTGAAGGCTGTTGCCAAGGTTTTTCTTGCTGATTAGAGCTACAGGAGCAACATGACTAGGTGCAAACTGCCTCAGCGGTTCCTATTTCTACTGTGCGACTGCATGTCTCTTCCTCTCCACCAAGATTTTAAAGTAAAATAAAGCGAGACACGTGTACTGGGTGTCCTGCCTTGTGACTCTGACATGTCATCATTCATTTACAGAAAATGAGTTGGAGGAAAATTGGAGGGGGGATGGTGTGGAAAACGATGCGCATAATTAAGCTTTTCTTCATGTCTCCTTTGCACTTGGGTGCCAGATGACTGCATGCAAATCACTCAGAATGTTATTTAGACAATAATAATGAATTGGAGCCAATCAAGTGTAAAAATGATGACTTCTGCCTACTCTAAGGTAAAAATGTATCTACAAAACCTTATTCTGAGCTTATGTGTGTTTGTGTTTAAAAAAGAACATAAAAAGGAGGAGGACAAACATCAAGTACTGAGAAAACAAGCTATCACCAGCACAAATATACTTGTATTTTCCTTTAACAAGCAAAATTGAATGCTACATAGCCAGTCTTTTAAATTATTCTTATTTATTTGTCTGTACGATTCTAAAAAGACAATTATAAGCACTATTTAAGCATGAAATACACCAAAACCATCATACCTTTCTCATTTCAGATCTAATTTCTATTTCCAGCCCACACATACCTGCTGTTATATCTCATTTATTGCTGTAAATTATGTGCATCTGAGTCACTGCTAGTAACTGATGACACTGGGATCACAGCTGTGCTGAATTCTAATCAAAAAGTGACTCTTCACCACTTGAAGTCCCCTCAACTCATATTTCCTTATTCCTCAAGTAAAAGAGGGCAGGAAGCCTAATTCTGAGATACAATTTATTAAAGACTGGAAATAGGCTGGGATTGCCAAGACAGCTGGAGACTGGACGTGGTGACCCAGGAATCCCTTCCAGTCTGGTACATCAATGGTTTCAGCAGACCCAAAGCATCGTATGATGAGTTCTTCTTGATAGGAACAGAAATAGGTGAAGATGCCCATTGAAATACTAGAAGCATGTCAGTGGATAAAATAACCTGTGTCATCTGCTCCCTGTTACACCAGCAGTGTTGTCCACCACAGTGTGTGGCTAATTCACTCTGACAGGTCTCAAAATGAAGTTATTGCACAATGACTCAAGACTCAAAGCAAATTCTTCATGAAGCTCAAATGCACCTCCTGGGTTTTATCTATCATTACAATGAGAGCACAAGATTTACCTGCCTATGTTAGACACAAAAAATCGACGACAATGGCCCTTTGGATGACCCTACTATGAGATGCAAATGGCAAGGCAACATGAAACCCACACCAGCCACCGCTCTCCCGTTAAGCTGGTGCATGTGGCAGGGCCTGCCAACCTCCCATCCAGCCTTCACAGAATCACAGAACAGTAGGGGTTGGAAGGAACCTCTAGAGAACATCTAGTCCAACCCCCCTGCCAGAGCAGGGTCACCTACACAAGTTTGCACAGGATCATGTCCAGGCAGGTTTTGAATATCTCCAGAGAAAAAGACTCCACCACCTCTCTGGGCAGCCTGTTCCAGCGCTCTTCACCCTCAAAGTAAAGAAGTTTTTCCTTATGCTGTGATAGAATTTCCTGTGTTCCAGTTTGTGCCCATCACCCCTTGTCCTGTCGCTGGGCGCCACTGAAAAGAGTCTGACCCCATCCTCTTGACATCCACCCTTTAGATACTTATAAGCATCGATGAGATCCCCTCTCAGTCTTCTCTTCTCCAGGCTAAACAGACCAAGGTCTCTCAGCCTTTCCTCATAAGAGAGATGTTCCAGACCCTGATCATCTTCATAGCCCTCTGCTGGACTCCCTCCAGTAGTTCCCTCTCCTTGAACTGGGGAGCCCAGAACTGGACACAGTACTCCAGATGTGGCCTCACCAGGGCAGAGTAGAGGGGGAGGATGACCTCCCTCGACCTGCTGGTCACACTCTTTTTAGTGCACCTCAGCAGACCATTGGCCTTCTTGGCCACAAGGGCATATTGCTGCCTCGTGGTCAACTTGTTGTCCACTCTGAGGTCCTTCTCCACAGAACTGCTTTCCAGCACATCAACCCCTAGCCAGTACTGACACATGGGGTTATTCCTCCCTAGGTGCAGCACCCTACACTTACCCTTGTTGAACTTCATTAGGTTCCTCTCTGCCCAACTCTCCAGCCTGTCCAGGTTTTGCTGTATGGTGGCACAGCCTTCTGGTGTGTCAGCCACTGAGTTTTGTGTCATCAGCAAACTTGCTGAGGGTACACGCTGCCCCCTCATCCAGGTCGTTGATGAATATGTTGAACAAGATTGGACCCAGTACGGACCCCTGGGGAACAGAGTGGTCTCAGTAGCCTCACAGCAGGACCTGCCATAGGGAAAGGCTTCAGGGATCCTGCTGGCCAGGACACTGTCTATGGGTTTACAACACAGCTCGTGTGCTCCAGACCCACTTCTTAGCTTTGCTCTTGTCTCGTAAAGGGTGTGCTGGGGGGGTGTGTGTGTGCAGTAATCTCTTTCTTGTGATCTAGGGAACACTTAAGGTAAAACCCACGAATGTATTTGCTGAGCCAAAGCTTATACATATGAGATCAGGGGCCTAAATTGTCAAATCATTGGTGGAGAGGCCATTTTGTCAGATTATGAACAAATGCCTTGGACAGCAGTGACAGGGTTATGAGTGCCACTCTGGGGATTACTGTAATATCAAAAGTGAAATTAGAATACCAGTAAGAAATGCTGATGCCCCCTACCAGTGCAGTACTGATATGAACATGCTAAAGCTTTATTGCTCTCAAACACTCTTAGCACCCCTGTTTCCTTGCATTGCAGCAGCGGGGTTGAGGTTTCAAACACAGGCCATGGTCTTGTGAGCAGACAGCACATGGATTTTTGTAGGGCATCTTCATATCCCTGAATTTCTTCCCGCTCTGGGCTCCACACAGAGCGCGGCACCTGTAGACCTGCCGATGGATGAACTTCAGCCGATACCGCAGAGGATGAAAAAGGCCCCGTTTCTCCGACGGGTGCCTTCCCCCACCCCGGGAACGCCACAGGCTCCTTGTTTCCCCCTGAGCTCGCTCTCCCCAGGGACCGATGCCGTGGCTCCTCCGTGCCGCCGGAGCTCAGGTACACACTGGGTGCGGAGAGTCAGGATGAAATTACGTGCCGTCCCCTTCATGCATAAAAGATGGCATGGCGACGGAGGGACAGGAGGGCCTCGGCAGCTGCCCGCCACATCCTCCCGGCGGCCTGGGGCTTGGCCCGGGGCTGCCGCGGGTTTGCCCAGCGGGGAGTGGGCCGTCCCAGTTGGCCCCGGGGACGGGCAGCCCCTGGAGCCATGGACCTGTCCCCGTGCCTGCACTGGGTGCGGACACGGCTCTGGCGATGCGGAGCCAGGCGGCGGCGGTTCTGTAGTAAGTGTCGCGTCCGGTCTCTCCCTTCCCCTTCCCTCTTGTCCACCCTCTCGCCCTCACCATCTCCCACCCATCCCACCATGTGCACGGGACCAACATGGACCAGGTTCCCATGGCCCACCCGCATCCCCAGGTCCAGGGGTCTTTGCTTGGCTGCTGAGGGCATGGTGGGAGGGCAGGGGCATGGCCATGGCTGGCTCTCCCCTACAGCCCTGAGATGGGGGAGCCCCTGCTGAGCAAAGCCCTACGACTGGTGGACCACCTTCAGGAGAGGCTGGTTTGAAAGGGTCCCTTCCTAACACAGCTAGGGACTTTTTCGCATTTCTAAGAGAGTTTTAAGAGGGGATGGTTTGTGTGTTGGAAGGGGAATATGGAAAAATGCAGAATACCTGCCCCTCTGTTTTTGACCAGCTGCACAAATCGAAAAGGTTGGATTGAAAGGAACATAACCAGATCAGTGGCTTGTGAAATGCCACAGTGCAGAGAATGTCCTGAGCCTTCTTGCTTCTTTGGCTGGTAGAAGCTGTGCACATCACTGAGCTAATGTACTTATAGCCTTGCTGCAAGCTGATGGGGTACATTATTCACCATTTCACCATGGTTTTACTGGAGGTAGTTGGCTTGCCTTCCGTGACAGACCTTATGTACTGCAGCAGGTGCTGCTGTACGGAGATCTAGCCACTTCTAGCTGATTTATTCAGGCTCCTTTTCAGATGGAACCTTGAGAGAAATGCTGCTGGTGGTTCTGCAGAGACTCGGCAAGGGTAATGCATCTGTGACAAACTGGGGAAACAGAGAGGATTTCTTTGGTTCAGGCAACTGTAACGTCTAATCACTCCTAAGGGTTTGCAACACCGTGGCCCAGGAGGATGGGCTGGGTTGGCTAGCAAACCGAAGCATGGTCTCCCCTACCAAGGGGCTGATATATTGTAAAAGGGATCTTGGAATGAAAATGCCAGCAGAGTATGCTGCAAAAGGATAAATATGATAAAATGAGTATGCTGTCTGCCAACACCTCTGCCCAGAGCTCACGTCATTTCATTATCCTAGTTTATCCACAGAGATACCACAGTCTGTTTGAATTTTTCTACCTCATAGCGTCGCAGCATAGACACCCGGCTCTCATGTTTACCTTCTTGAATGTTGTTTTGTCATGAATTCAACTCCAGTTTGCCTTTCAAATTCAAAATATTACTGCTAGATGTCAGAAAGTCTGCTTTTCCTAGTTGTTGTTGACTGTGCTCACTGGGTTTTGATGCTTGCAGCTTTGTGATTGTTTTAGTATGCCAGAGCTTTATGATCCATTTTTCAATTGTTAATGAAGTAGAAGAAAATAAACAGTTCTGTTTCCTGTCTGCTTAGGGTTACATTTACCTTTTCCATTTGAAGCTCTCTACTCTTTACAAATACACATTTGGCAGATAGTTTGAGAATGTATATGGAAACTCCTTACCACAACTTTCACTTTAGACATTAATTATCCTGTGATTCCATATGTTCCTTACTCGGGCTGTCCTCTGAGTTAATAAGAACTACTGCCAAATGCATGCAGCATTAGCTCAAGCTGTAAGAATGGGAAATCTGAGAACTGCAGATACTCTGAATAATTGAAGGAGGTTTCTTTGGTTGACAATGGTGCTATCTTTGCACATCTCTCCCTGCCCATCTTCTTATCTTGCCTCTAGCTTAGGGAAACACCCACCGAAGCATTGAAAAAGAAGAAAAAGAAGGATAAAGATTTCTTTTTTTTTTTTAAAATGAGTCTGAAAAATACTAATCCGTTTGAAGAGTGTTTGTTTGCTTTGTCACTAGAAATAACTTCTGTCATCTTTAATTATATTGCTTTAGCCTGCATTGGTGAAAGAACCTGGCTTTCTGTGACCTGGCGTGGCCATGGCTGTTGGTGAGGCCAGTCATGAGGGTCTGCTCCTTGCAAGTTCCTCGTGCCCAGACTCAGCTTGTCCTCCCTAGCTGCCTTCTGCTGAGGCTCTGCAGCAAAACTGCTGCTACTACAGGAGACGTGCTACTCTTCTGTTTATAAATGTGCAGTTTAGAATTAAAAAAAAAAAAAAAAAATTTAGTAAGGAAACTACTGCTGGCCGTTTTCCGAAGTCCCTGTGAGCACAGGCTTCCACTGTACCTTCTAGTTAAAGCAGTTATTCAAAGGAACAGCCGGAGGACTTTGCAGTCCTCTGTGCCTGCCCTTGTGGCCCCATTTTACAGCCGAACCCCCGAAGGAAGCTCCTTGCAGGCACATGTGCTCATGGCAAAAACGCTGCTTTGAACAAAGGCATGTTTTCAAATGCAGAGCTACATTTTCCTCGCTGCCTCGCTGGATGTGACTGTCCCTCCGGCCGAGGGAAAGCAACTGCAGCTCACACCAGAGAAGCCCTCTGAGAGGCTTTTGACATTTGCAAAATTGACTCTCTGTTTTTACATCGCAGCGAGGGCTGGTTCCAGTACTGTAGGAGACACTGGACAGTGAGGGCAAGTTCATGATGCTGCTGTAAAAAATGATACTGGAACTAATGAAATCTGCTTTCCTGCCGGATGCTCCCCTGTCCGTGTTGCAGAGCTTTCCTGGAGCGGGGCATTCACAGCATCTCCCTCTTCCTCATCCTTCTTCTGGGGTCTCATACAGGTTGACCTGCTATTTCTTTCACTTCCCTTGGCCCAGCCATGCATGGTTCATGAACCTTGTAGAAATTTGGGGTCTCCAAGACTGCTGCCTGGCTGCTAGGTTTGATTGAAACTGGCCAGTGGGTTAAAAAATATTAATGATCAGTGTCATCACATGTACAATGTTTCCTTAGGAAAGCAGGCTAAATGGTCCTGCTCACGCCAGGGTTGGAAGCCGAGTTTGAATCATGCTAGTATTAACTGCATGAAGCAAATCTTAAAACTGTGTTGGGAAGAGTCTGAAAAGCAGCTGTTTGCTGCTACTCCCCAAAATGTACTTGGCTTCTGGCTACCAACACATGTTAAAACCCTGGAGATCTGTGGGGAGGAGGTTCCTCTGGGTTATCCTGAAGTGTAACAGATGGGGTTTGCACAAAAAAAATGTAAAACTTCACACAGAGAAAAAGGATTGTATGTCCCTGACGCAGGATGGCAAATTGGGAAATTCTGTTGTCTGTATGGCTGAGGAACATTTTGGATGGCTTTTGCTGGCTTGCCATGCCAGCCTGGTGCTCAGAGGTTGCGAGGTCTTGGGTGGTGTCTGCAGCTATTCTGTTACGTTGGACCCGTCTGTACCTCTTCACTGTAAGCATTTGGTGAAAGGGAAGAGGTGGGGAAGCTGCAGCAGAAACATTAAGTGGCTTGTTTAGAGCCATAATCACAGCTGGGGCTGGGAGGCAAGACATGGGCGAGGTGGGGGGGCATCTGCATGTTCATCCCACAAGCCCCAGCCAACCCCAGCACCGTGTTGGGTCTTGTTCTGGGTCTGGGTACAGGTTGAGGTCCAGGTCTGGGTACAGCCCTTGGGAGCACCGTCTGTCACCACCACAAACCCATCCTGGGGCATTGCCATGTATCAGGGGTCCAGCCGTAGTGTTTGCCCAGCAAGGGTGGGCCTAAAAAGCTATATCCTTCTGGTGCTCATGTAGCTTTCACAGCCTGTAACCCTTAGGGCAAAGAATTGATGGTGAGCTTTGATCTCATCTCATTAAGTATTCATTGTTAGGCACTTTTTCTCCTCACCAGCAAGGCCTACTAGAGTAATGTTGTGAACAGCCCTTTATTATTTCTGCTCCAAACTGGCTGTGCAATTTAGACACGAAAATGTCTGCTGTGCGGTTCGATTTGTTTCCAAGTGAAAAAAAAAAAAAAAAAAAAATCAATTGCCACCAAATCTAAGAGAAAAGCAAGAAACCAGGAACAAAAATGTCATCTGGAAAAGAAAAATGGCAAAAGCTCAATTTGTACATGAACTGCATAGCCTCACACAATATCAAAAGCTACCATATTTTGTGGTATTCGTAATTCATTCATAGGAAAAAAAAAAAGTACTTATACAAGTCACTGGTGTTAGGGAAAGCAGTACAGAAATATTGTTCATATTTGTAAAAGGAAATAATCTTCTATAAGCTAACAGATGAGCCTGGCTTCAAACTACCCTTAAGTGGCAATCAAAGAAAAAGTACACTGTTTGTCCTGCTCATTCTTGGTAATAATGTAGTTTTAAATGGTGGTTTTGTTTTGGGCAGGGAGGAGGAGATCGCTGTCGTGCAGAGGAGTAGGCTTTATGCAGTATCAGATACAAGAGCTATATTTTGCCTCTTACCTCAGGGAAATGTTCTTTGGAAAACATACTGTAACGTACCCGGCAGCATGACACCCCGTGCAACGCTGTGATACTTGCGTGGGCAAAAAGCCTTTCCACTCAGAGGGGTCCATTCAGGACCGATGGAGATTGATGGATTTCAAAACCATCCAGGGCACAGCTCTTTGTCTGCTCGAGCCTTTAACATGTGGAAAGAAGAATATGCAAGTATGACTAATGTTCACCCATTGCTGTGCAAAACCTCTTCCCGCCGAGCCTTTGTTAGCACTGTAGCCGTGCCATGCTTAGACTCAATCCTTCAGTGACTGGAAAATCATAATAGGTTTCCAGGTACATTTTGCATACCAATTAAAATACCAAGAATTTCATGTCAATTCTTTGAAGTCTTTGAAAACAACCAACTTAACGTTTGCATGGTTCGTTTCGTTTTTCTTAATATCACACCCCCAGCCATTCTTTTTAGGTGTGTTTCAGAGAAGATGGAGCTGCTTTGCCATTACTCATTACAGCCGGGGAACCTGACAGCTTAATGGTGAGCCTGCAGCAGACCCCTCACAGGGCAGCTGGCGATGAAAATGTAGTAGATAACGTTTGAATAAAGTGTAATAGTTCACAGGTGCCAATATTAACAATTCTTAGCAAATGGGTGAATTGCAATTCCCTGAGGAAGACAGACAAAAACTTTAACTTAAACCAGTAGCAATAGTTATTTTGTTTGTTGTGTTTTCCCCCTTCCTTTGAAGGGTTATACTCTGCTTTACAGTTAGCATATAAACCCCCCTCCATTTCATTCTTTTGGATGCAACAAAACTTTAGGAATTCTCAGCTGAATTATCAGCAAATCTGATAACGCTCACGCAGGATGAGAGCGATCTCATGCTCAGCATCAGTTAAAAAGTATCACACTGATGCAATAGCTTTTGTGACTGCATCACTGCTCCTCACTCTTACACAACTCCCAATTCCAGGTGTCCTGAGAAGCCTTGTCAGAGATGCCTTGACCTTAGAAGACAACTGCTGACTGAAAGGGAAATGTTCAGCCACTAACCCTCTCCCAACACTTGTGGGACTTACAACAAGTTTCATCTGGGTATAAAATAATACTGGGGGCAGTGTAAGGAAGTAACTCCGTCCAACAGCCAAATGTTTCCTTTTTTTTTTTTTTTTTCCTTTTTTACATTCATAGAGCGAGGACTGGAACAGGTTCCCCAGAGAGGTGGTGGAAGCCCCATCCCTGGAAGTTTTTAAGGCCACGCTGGACGGGGCTCTGAGCAACCTGATCTAGTGGGAGGTGTCCCTGCCCATGGCAGGGGGGTTGGAACTAGGTGATCTTTAAGGTCCCTTCCAACCCAAGCCATTCTGTGATTCTATGACTTCACCTGTCTCCTCAGTATCTGGAAAACCCACAAGCCCCACGTCTTCAGAGCGGGCTACGTTACCTAATGCCTTGCGCTAAATGGCTTTGGTATCTGCTTACATAAAATCCAAAGGAATTAAATCCTCAAGTGGGCCTAGGGCCAATCTCACTTAAATCCCACTTAGCCTGTACGTTGATGAGGTGCGTGAGCCTTGCGCTACACGGGGGACACAGGAACTGCCCCACAGCATCTTCTCCCAAGCAGAGGGCACAGCACGGCCCCCGGGTCTGAGCAGAACACCCTCAGCTCCTGCGCTGAAGATTAAGGGAATGGAGCAATCTAGACATTTTGTACTGCTATGCCACTGCCTCCTGCTGAATTACCCCTCTGGTGAGCCTCACTTCCTCCACTCTCCTCCCTGAAAACAGCACAGTCCCCAAACTTTTAGATGGATAAAATTAGTCAAGATAAATCCCCCTCATAGTGATCTTCTAAAGAGAACTTCAACCCTAATTTATTTTCAAAACAGATAAGGGTTTAGCAGTCAGCTGAAAAAAATAATGAGCTGGTCTGAAGCTGATCATTTTAACAGAGTGGTTACAGCATCCACAGCATAGGCGCCAGTGAACCTGTGCCAAATATAATGACTGCTCTACTTAAGCTTTTTAGCTCTGTTAATCCTTTCTATCTAAGTAAGGAGCGACATATTGGGAAACTCAGCTGGAAAGCAAAGAGAAAGTGATGAAAATGGACAACAGATTATGCCTGCGCAGAGTGGAGGACACCAGGGCTAAAGAAATGCAAAAGACACGTAAGAGCCTTAAAAGCATTAGTACAGTCACCAGGCACGGAGTGGTCATTTCCCTGAGAATCTGGTTTGAGAAGTCCAGTTAAAAGCATGTAACTTATATTTTAAAATATCAGACAGAACCAAACCTAGGTCTTGTCAGATGAAGTTTTAAACCCAAGCAGGATAAATTTGTCATTGGGATAGATGCTATGGCACGGTGTTCATGATGAAGTGTTTTTTAATACCTTGCAGATTATGATCCTGTGCCATAGGCTGCAGTTGCATTTGCCAAAGCTTCCGAGTGCTGGTGGCACCTTTCCATCAAAGTCACCGGGTCCTGAAGTCCTCTTTGCAAGTCACCTTCAAGAGCTGGCATGGGCTGTAGTCACCCCTGGCTGAGCACTAGTAAATCTGCAAGAATTAGGTGTTTTTCTTGAGGAGACACCGAATTGCAGAAGTATTTGTGAAGCATCTGTATTAAATCATGGAAAGCAGATACTTACTAAGTGCTGGACAGCCTTGGGAATATCAGTATGCATCACACAAATTCTGGGAGGAATACAGACCTCCAGTGAAATATTAACATTGCGCTATTAAAATTAAAAAATACTTTTCATTTAACTTAGGGTTGCCAATTTTTTTGAAGTGAGCTCTTCACTTATAATTTTCACATCAATTGTTCTCCAACATACCCGCCAAAAGGTGCTTTCATGTATGGGACAAGCAAAACCCTCCCCTTTCAAAAATGTTACACCACTTGCTCTGATTCGAAAATCAAACTGCTGGGGTAAATTCTTTGGATGCAAACTAGCATATTCAAAACAAAGAAATTAAGCTCAAATTTTCTTTTTTTTTTTAATATCCAGATTTTAGACCATTAAGACAAAACTGAAAAAAAGACGAATGTATTCCAGGTATTAAGGAAACAGTGTCCAGTAAAATAAAAGCAATAATCTTGTCACCAAGTTTGCAAAACTGCTTAGCAGAAGTATTCGTTATGTACTTTGGTGTAAGATGAACAGCCTTATAATGCTTCAGTGAAACTAGGCCCTTGTATTTAATATAAAATCTGAGATAAAACTTGAACACTTACATTAAAGCATCTCTCACATTTGCCAAATCTCGGCACAGTAGTGGTTAGACCCATTTACAGAGGAGAGCTCCGCAATGCAGAAGTGCCTCCATTCTCCACTCCTGATCATCCACAGAGTGCGAGGAGGTCGGCATCACCTAGCAGGAGAAAAACACAACCAGGGACCTGAGACCACAGCCAGTTCAGGGGAATCATCGGATGAAAAATATGGAAGATAAAGTAGCTCCCACAACCAGCTTTACCCTACTTATCCTTTCTATTTAAAACCTGTGGTGAAGGGAGCTGCGGATCTGAGAGGGTTTAGTTTTGGGGAAGGGGTGGGCTGATTCATAATTGAATCATGTCTTGTTTGGAGTAGCAGTACAAAGCCAGGCTCCCACACTGAGTTCCTAAAGCCTAACCCAAAAATGTCAAATCACCTTGAAGTGGAAAAAAAAACTTCTAAGAAAACATAGACGGAGCAATTCAGTTTGCCTTTAATTGCTTGTACTTCCTTTGCTTTCCTAGTACAAGAGTGCTGGATGAATCCAGTATAGTTTAAAACTTAGTAATTAATATTTTACCTACACATGCGTATGGGCGTTTTTTAAATGCTCTTTAGAAACACCTAACTATTTCAGCAAGTTTTTCAGCAGGAATTGAGAAACTGCAAAATCTTCTTGATGCTGGGATGATCATTAGCTGATGATATCTCTGTAATGAAAATTGTTATTATATTAGAAACCCACTCCTTTTTAAGCACATGAGGTAATCCCACAGCTGCTGAGTGAACTAATTATTGCTCATTAACGTTCTGCTTGTGGTAATAGGCTTGGATAAGCCATTTCTGATTGCCCTGTGTACAATTTCATGAACGTGTCTGACTGCTAACAGGGTCTAGCAACACTTGAATTAGGCACATACTTTAGTGCTGCTTCCTATGTACCTGTAATGGAGGGAAAAAAAGAAATTATTGCAACTCCAAGAAGACGGAGATGCTGAATAATGACAGGTGTGCTGCCATGGCCCTAATAAGAGTGACCTAAAGGGGATTGCACAAAAATGCTGTTTCTGTGTGATATGCATGTGGGATGCAGAGCTATCAGTCCAGCCCAGCAAGCCTGGGCTCCCTCTGGCATGCAGCTGAAAAGCTGTAAGCTGTCAGGGGACAGAGGATAAGGAGAAAAGCATCATGGCCTCATGGGCACCCCTGCCCAGGTGACCGACATCACAGGGAGGAGTCCCTGCAGGAGATGCTTGGTTCCCAGTCCAGAGCAGTCCTGTGTGAGCCTGCCATGCTGCCCTTCCCTCCTGGCTGCTGGGCCAGCTGGTGGTGAGGAAGAATGGACTTCTCCAGGAGATGCCTGTAGTGATAGGACGAGGGGCAATGGTTTTAAAATAGAGCAGGGAAGGTTTAGATTAGACATTAGGAAGTAGTTCTTTACAATGAGGGTGATGAGACACTGGAACGGGTTGCCCAGAGAGGTGGTGGAGGCCCCATCCCTGGAGACATTCAAGGCCAGGCTTGATGTGGCTCTGAGCAACCTGATCTAGTTGAAGATGTCCCTGCTTACTGCAGGGGGGTTGGACTAGATGACCTTTAAAGGTCCCTTCCAACCCAACACATTCTATGATTCTATGCCACTCCTTGCTCCAAAGTGAATTGCCATCTGCTTAGGTCATTTGCTAGGAAACATTTTATATGCATATGAGCTGATCATCTCACCTCCTTAGCTCTGTGTTTCTGCAGACTGCGGGGCAGGACAGGCAGCAGAGAAAGGACCACTTGGTGCTCGCTGGGGACATCTGTACTGCCACCTCCCTCAAGCAGCTTATAGCTTGGGCAGATGTTGCTTCTTGGTTACACTCTGTGAATAATTCAGCAGTTTACTTTACAGTCAGAATGGTAAAAGATTTTGAATACATACATAAATAAGAGCTGAGTTTGCGGAGAACAAGTTGGTAAATTTTGAGACAAACAAATGCCTGTAGAACTGAGTCCCGGCCAGCCTGAATAAGTCCCGACTGCAATATCTGAAGAAACGCTTGTAACTTCTTTGGTGACATTTTCCACAGTTGCAGGGCCTCATGGCACAGGTTGGGTCTGATCGCTGAGCTGGTTGAAGCTAGTGACCACTGGAATCTGGGAAGAGAAACGAGGTCAGTGGGTTTAGATCCTCAAAAGATGTCAAAATACCAAATTCCCTTTGCAAATACCAGCAGAAGGTACCTAAATGCCTCTGATGAGCACGGGTTTGCATGCTTTCCCCTTTTGTAGTGCTCAGCAATCTAGGAGGTCCCACCAAACACAAGTAAACCATGTATTTCATTTTATATCAGGGATGTCGAGAAGGAGAAAGGTTGCCTTCCCTCTCACACTGGGGGCCAGGTTGTGTCCTGCTTACCCTGCCAAGCCCTCAACTGCTCAGCTGCCCCACAGATGTCCATGTGGGAAATCTGTGTCATGCCCACAGCTCTGCCTCAGGACAGGGGCTTAGGGAAGACGAGGAGCTTCCAAAATTAGCCAAAAATTCACCAAGAGGTTTCCTTCAGGGCAGGAGACAGTGGTGATCCTCCTCCCCTGAAGCAAGGGGTTCCTTCACAGCCACCACCTTGCCTTCTTTGCCATCAGCACATCAATATTTCAAATGAATACTCTGGAAGGAAAATGAAATGGTTATTTCTAAAATCATGAGCTGTGTTCAAGCGTTACCCTGCCAAAAGAAGGGCAGTAAAACCACTCTTTTTGCAGCAGGTCTGCGTGGCTTCTGAAGATGGGTCAGAGCTGCACTGGGAGCTTACCCGAGCCAAGCCTGGAGGATCAAGCACCTACAAATAATCCTTCTTGTTTCTCATTTCAGTATTTCATAATTGTATGTCATCAGTGCAGGAGTGCATCAGTATGTCACCTGCCCTCCAAACTCCAGCTGAGAAGTAGAAATATCGACCCATGTCACTAACATTTTTTACGTTGATTGGCAAAGTAAGGGCAGCTTAAGTTTAAGTAAGCATTGGTGATGTACACGCCCTTGGTTTGGTTTGCAAGGGCTGTACCAAATCCAGCTAAAACAGGAAACTAATTTGATGACCTCAAAAAAATCTGCTGTTGTGTTTTTTATCTACCCTTTCTAATAGTTCTTATCAATGTGTTTGTTACACCTCATTATTGTATAAGAAGAACACAGTCACCTATTATTTGCCAATCAGATCAGCCATTTGACATCAATCATTACTACTGAGAATGCTGTCACTCTTTGAAAGATACATTTTTTTAAAGAATGCTTTGCTCTTTGGGGCTTCTTTAACCTGTTGCAGTCAATTTGATACATGAAAATGATGGGAAAACTTCACTTCGAAGAATTTGGCTGCTATTGTCATGCTGCCATTTGTATTCAAATTTATTCATTCAAGTACCAATCAAGAGAGTCTCTGAAAAGGTCAGAGGGAGGTCTGGTAGACTAAAATCAATCATTTCCACTGTGCTACCCTGCTGAATTAATCAATTAGAAGCGTTTTCGAGGATCTTTTGTGCCATTTCCAACATTTGTGTATTGCTTGCTAGACTATATATTCAAAGAGTCATGCTGTATGAATTAGCTTTTGTGGAGGATGTGCCTTTCTTTTATTCTTAAAAAAAGACAATTTAGTTGGTTGCAGGAAATCAGTCTTGTCCCATGAGTGCTTCCCTGAGTAAATGGTTCCCTGAGTAAGTGCTTCCCTGAGTAAAGATTTATCTATATGAAGGCACCAGGCAAAGAAAATCCATACCAACAGAATTACAGATTATATTTTAGCATACAAAGAAGATTTGAAAAACAAAAGAAAGCAAGAAATGTGAGATCACTTGAAGCTGATTCTTTGCCTAATTGTGTTGCAACTCTAAGAAAAGGGACTGTTGCCATCTCTCTCTGCATCTTTATGTGACATGGTGTCCTGCACCACACATCAAAAGGTACACAGTTCTTCTCTCTCACGTTGAATTAAGCCTTGTAAAAGTATTAGTAAAGCATTATCTCTTCTGGAACTATGGCTGCAGGGCATAATCTTATTTTTCTGGCACGGAGAAATACGTGCATTACTTTTGTCCTATGACACAATTATTTTGGTATTGCCTTAATTAGCAACCATAACTGCTAATTAAAATGAAAACAAAGTGCTTTGTGTCTCAGGCATTTTCATTAAATGTAATTTACTTAAAAAAAAAACACAACAAAACCCCCCAAAAAAACCAAACCAAAAAACCAAACAGTAGCAACAGTAGCTTTTATGTATCTTCTAAGTTTAAGTTTTCTTCCAGCACGGGCTGGATGTGTATGTAACAACAGCAATGTGAGCAAGCTGGACGTGCCGGCAGCAGGCGTTGTGTGTGCCGGGGGGCTGGCAGGGTGCTCTGGAGGGTGCTCCTGTGGGATGGGTGCTCTGGGAGGGTGCTGTACTCACCACAGGAGAGGAGCGGGAGAGCAGCCCTTCTACACAGCCCCAAAAAGCCCCTCTCCTGAAATTGCTCTCTACTCTGCAGAAGAGCTCATCCTGCAGCGTACGCACCTGTGGAAGGCTTTTGCTCTGATTTTCCGTCTTTTGCGGGTTTTTCTCTTGCTGTTGTTGAAAAGCAGAAGCTGAAAACCCTCTTGCTGTGGTGGCAGATGGCATCTGGGGGGGCATTCATTCCTTGAAGGCAAAAATGTGTGTTCAACTTATGATTTCATTGGTACGGTGACCTTACAATGTGGCTGGAGCAGAGATGCTGAGGTGACTATACCAACATCCTCCAATCAAGCTCTCCATAGAAAGAAGGTGCGAAAAATAAGGGGCGATTGTTTTTCTCCATTACTTCATGAGGACTGTTCATTTACATAGAAACAAATTGTGTCTGAACAGAAATATTTGGGTTGGTATTGCAAATATCCAGTTGGAGGCAGGATAAGGCTCAATAAATGCAAACATAATTGCATGCCTGATAAATCTATATGTGCTGCTAAATCCACTTGTATTACTAACACAATATAGAGCAAGTCCAGTGGTCACAGGTCTTTGGTGGCACATTTTTGACACAGAAAACACTTAATCAGGGGTTTGAGTGGTCCAAGCCACCTGGCCTGTGAGATAAATCTTCCTCCCTTTCCTTCTGGATCCCACCGGTCCTACCAGAGACTGTGACTGCTTATTTTCCCCAGGAAGGGGTGCAGCGCAAATGCCTGCAGCCTGTCCTGCCCTCCCTGCAGCTATGCACCCCGCTATACAGGGCCCAAGTCTCCTCTCCCAGGTGCTGGGAGTGAGGACCACCAATGGACTTGCAATCAGTTCATCAAAGATGCCGCTGAAGTCCTAAAATCTCCCAAGGGAAAGTTTTCCTCTAGATCTCCTGAAGAGAAGAAGGTACTCTGGAGGCTGGGCCTTTCAGTGAGGTAGGTCTGATACTCAGCTGCACCCAAATTATGCAGAAATTAGGTACAATTTGTCAGGCATTTATGCCCTTTAAAGTGAAACAACCCAAACTAAACAAACCACCCTGTAAAGCTGAGGAAGAGTGGTGTAATTCCCCGGTCCTTGGTTTAGGTGAGGCCCTAAAAGGACTAAGGACTAAAACATCCTGCTCTGTCTGCTGAAGGTTAAGCTTGCTGTGACCTCCTTTTTAGTAATGATCACAGTTGTCCCCTTTGAAGGAGTCTGTGTATGGAGCCCACCGTCAGGAGAATCAGATTTTCACTCAGATGAAGTCCTGTCTGCAATCTTTTATTGCCAAGGTTTCTGCACTCCGTTGGGTGTATCTCCTGTGGAGACACATCAAATAACAAATTAAAGGGAAACAACCCCTCTCTCAAATCTTACATAGACTCTCCTTTCAGAGTAGGTGTCTAAGAGAGATCACCAAAGTTCGTCTCCTACAAAGAGCATTTCATTACAGGCTCATGCCCTGTTGGGCTCAAAACATGTACCCACCTCCTCACAGATGGTGTGTCCTCCTGCCCGCTAATTCAAAGGGACGAGTTTGTCTCTGTGATGCTCTTCCCGAGCCATTACGTCGGGTCTAGAGAAAAATGTTTGGGGAAAACAAGAGGATAAGATAAATGAATACATTTTTATTCAGATAATGCGTCAGCCTGTAAGGAAGGCATTTCTCATCGTGTGTGAGACGTTTTTCTGTGAGTTGTGATTTTTATAAGATAACAGCTCCCGGCTGGAGCAGAAGCATGGCTACTACTGGTAGCTGCAGAGCAGGTACTCTATGCAGGCAGCCGGGCAGGTACCCACCGCCCAGGGACTGCTCACATCACAGCAACGCCCTTTTTAAGAAGGCAGAAAAGGAGAAAAAGCATGAGGGAAGCAAAGCAGATTGCTTGGAGCAGTGAACAGCACTGGGTACTAGGGAAGGGTCACTGTTCTCCTGTTAGCACTGGCCTGACCCTGCACGGGGAAGGGCTTCCTGCAAAGGTGGAAATCAAGTGCACAGAGGTAGGCAACTGGAGGGTTACTCACACTAGTGCTCCTCCCCAGTTGTTCGAGTTGTGCCTCCTTATTACTGTGGTCAAGCTTTGGCATGACGTGGAGGAAGCTGACTTTGGTCTCATTACCTTCAGTTCCTGATTTCATGCTAATTAGCCACAATAGTTTCACCCAAGTTTTAAATGGTCTAAACATTTCCTTTCCCTGTCTTTTTTTTTTTTTNTCCTTTGTTAAATACCCAGAGATTCTATAAATAGAGATGTTGATTGATAGAACTTAATTCTTTAGCTTGTTTGAGTGATGCTAAGTACCCGTGACATTCATTAACACCCAGCTACATTTCCCTTTACAGACGGGGCTGCTGGGACCATCTGTCATTGTCTGCAAGCACCTATAGCTTTCATCTAGAAGCACCTATAGCTTTCGTCTAGAAGCGCTGAAAGTATTTTGAACATGTTGCTAATTAAAGCCCAGAGCTAGGAGAGGATTTAGGTGTGGCCAGCATCCCTGGCAATTGTAAATGTTGAATAATAAAGTGACACAGCTGCTTTGTGCTGTGCCAAACCACACGCTGGTGTGTGTTAGGAGTACCACGAGCACAGCCAGGGGACGCAGATGCTTGGGGGAATTTTTTTGTAGGTTAGGTTTTCCTGTGTGAGCTCCATTAAAGGGCTCATGGTGTGAGTAGAAGAGCGCTGATGTCAACAGCAGGGTGGATGGTATCACCACAAGGCCCACACAAATGGCGTTCTCCTGTGAAGAAGCCTTCTCCTGCTGCCTGGGGACACTGAAAACAGTCTCAGGTCTGAGAGGTGCTGAGACTTTTGGGACTCTTTGACTCTATTTGACTCTTTGACCACAGTGAAACCTTGTGTGTGTGTACTTGCTGGTGAAAATTTTCATGCCTATGACCTTTGAGGAGGTTTGGCTAGTCTGACTCTCAATGCCGCTGGTGGACTGAGGTGGCCAGGTTCCACCAAAGTTGCACTGTGGGTGCAAACATGCTTTGTTCTTTTTCGTTTGGGTCGGGGGTTGTGGGTTTTTTTCAGCCTGTCCATTATGCATAAGCACACAGGACCACACAAGAGAGCAGGTGAAATTCTTGTTTCTCAACACTTTCTGAGATCTTTGTGGTAGGTTTCTGCTATGCTTCATTCACTGTCTTTTAATGTGTCTAAACTTATGTTTGTAAAAACTCTTGTAATTCTGGAAAATATTGTCCTTCCTCCCTCTTTCCCCTCTCCTCCCTCTGCAACTTCATTAGTATTGCAACAATAGTCATGAGGGATTCAGGACTGGTAAAATTAACTTTGGATGCTCTTTGTCTTTGGAGGATGATATAAAGACAGCATAACTGGTAATCTGTGCATTTTCTAGTGACCTACTGCAAGTATATTAGTTATTGCTAAAAGACATTTTAAAGGTGCCAAGAATAAGACCAAAGATTTTTTTAGATTAGAAGGCATCCTGCTGGAATATCCTTTTTATGAGAGTAGTTTTACTTGCTAACTGCTGACATTTAATATTTAGCAATAGAAATACTCAGGGAGGAGAACCTGAAAAAGCTCTGAGGCTGCAGTATGTTACTGGAGTCTGTGGGAGGACTGGATGCCAGATACAAAATACTAACTTTGTCATTATGTCTGGTTATATAAACTGTATAATGGAGGGGTCAGGAATATAACCCAGTTCTTCTGAATTTCAGCATCTTCTAAGTCTGTTCTCTCACTGTCAGGTAGTTGCTCTGTCTGAAATAAGAATCCTCACAGGATACATGGACACACACTCACTCATCAGTTGCCATATTAAAACTGTTCAGTGCTAGCAATGATGATAATCAACAAGTTCAAAAACTTCTGTCATTAGTGGAAGTATCAAATTCATAGTTGCAGTGATACGAAAACAAAGGGGACCTTCTTTTATTCAGCTGGCAGATATAACTGAAAATGCAAAGACATGCGTTTGGGCATAGAAGCTCTTCTTCAGGTTGGAAGCAGCAGGCTTTAACTCCAAGTCACGTGTGCTGCAAGTTAAGGAGTATCTTCAGAAAACTAATGAGTTTATTCCAACAATACTAATAATTTAGACATCTCAAAATAAAAACGTGGCTTGTAACTATGGAGTAATGGGGAATGCTAGACAGAGAAAGGGTGATGAAGTCATTAGCCCCCGTAGAAGTGACAACAGGAGAGTGGGTGGTAGTTACCACATTTAAGGAATTAACTGGGATAAGAAATGGGATAATTATTGTGTGCCATGAAATTAATTTCTCTGTTGCACTTAGTATTGTTTAATATTAGTAGAGTTAGGAATTTTACTTCCAGGTCTAGTCTTCAGAAATATTTTTGTGTGCCTACCTTAGTTTTTCAGGTTTAGAGTATGTCAGGACAAGAAAGTCCCTGCGGGATGAAAGCAGAACTCAAATGCAGAGAGTGCTGATATTGCAGTGCTGGAAAGAATAACACACCGCCTTCCTTCTGTGCCCTGGGCAGACACAAGGCCTTTGGGACACTTCTCTATTTTAGGTGATGTGGTGGGCACTCATGAGAGAGGAACTGATAGGGCTACTTAACACCCTGCAACCTGTTTTCAAGAACAAGCCAACCCACAAAGCAAGAACAGTTCCTGCTACGGCTGCATCTTAAATCTCAGTCTCAAATGTCCTCAACCCCAAAACTGTCAGAGGTGGATCATTAAAACCACGTTGTCCTCTCCGAACTTTAAGAGGCCACTGCATCCCACTGTCTGAGAGTCTACAGTAGTGAAAGGTGTGCGCAACCTTAATGGGATTGACAAGGAACAAAGAATAAAGTAAAGAATTTGTATAAAAGGAAAAGAGTAAAGCCTGCTAGACTAGTTAGATCCCAAAGAAAAAGTCACTGGCTGTAATGGTCTTGTAGAAAAGTTTTTCAACTTGGCTACAACTGGGTTTGTGTAAACACAGGTTGTTGTTTGATGGGTTCAGGGAGGAAAATGGTGGTAAGGGAAGGAACGCCTGCAAATGCCTTTTCTGAGTGTTGAATTCTACCTCTACGTACCTTTAAGCAATGGGAAGATTTCCTTCTTTCCCCCCTTTTTTTTCCCTTTTTTTTTTTCTTTTTTTTTAACAAGGGTGTTGCCAAGGGGTGTGCTGTGGCAGCAGCATCCTGCAGTATGTTATTTACCTCCTTCCTAATCAAAATATTATGGAGTTGTTATTCTATATCCTTGCTGTAATTTTGGTAATTTAATCCCCAGCATTTGGGGGATCACACTCCTCCCTGCCATGTAAATTTCCTAAGCAAATTCTCTGCCAAATTTTCAAATGTTCCAATTTCAAGTTATTTTCATCTTGTCTCCGTTGTGTTTCCTTGATGTATCTTGTCTTTAAAGATTCTTTATCACAGTCAGGCATTACATACAATTACACTCAGGCTCTATGAACACAGGCCATGCAGTCCGGAGCTCCCACGTTTCATGAAGAGGGAGGAAAAAGTTACCGGGGCTGCTCCAGTAAGTCAGTTTGTGGAGAGATACAGACTTCCAGCTTCACTTTCAACTGCTGGAATTTGGCTCACCTAACTTTAACAGACGACGTGTTACACGTCTAGGTGACCCCTCTAACTTCAGCTAGTTTGGAGTATAAATTTTACACAACATTGCTATTATTTTCTAGTCTAGAAGCCACAAAGTTCTGCCAATAGAGTCACACTAACATTGGTATAAAAAAGAAGTTTTGAGCTAGTGTCCCTACGTGATACAATGACAAAAATAGGTAATAAATGTCCCTTCCTGATTCCTAAAAGCTTTCTGTAGAGGTAGGGTGTCCTGAGGGAATTCCCCCGGCAGCTGCTCTTCAGCAGTTGTTGAAATGCCTGCCATGCGTGGCGAGGGCGTTGATGGCTTGAGCTCCCTTCACACAAACTTGCCCATCTCCTGTCAGCTGCGCTGCTAAAGACGGCTCCCGGTGGTGCCTCCCGGCCACACGGCTTGGAAACGCCAGCAGAAGCTCAGGCACAGCTGCGCTGCCTCTGCTCCTCGCATATAGCTTAGTTCCGAGCTGAAGAACAGCATGTAACACCCCAAATCTTTATGCTGAGCCTGGGGCTCTTCTTCCTTAATGGGAACGAACTTTGTGTACTTTCAGATGATTTCATGTTTGACGATTTTTTTTTAATAAACAAGTTTCCTGAACCACCTGCTGTTCTGGTCTTTTTCTTGGCCATCCAGGCTCGCCAAGCCTGGTACTCCTGCAGCAGCACAGAACATTACATGACACATTTGTCCTGGTGAGGCTCAGGTGGTGTAACCCAGGGATTCATTTGCACTCACGCACTTGGAGACTTATTTTCACAGCCTGTGTTAAAGTATCCGGGATTGGCACACTTGATAGGAAGCTCACCTTCTAGTATGGCTGTTTAGAAATGTCCATAGCATTATCTTAGGTCTACACAACACTTCACACAGCAAAGTGATGTCTTACACAAAAGTGCACCTGTGTAGATGTGTTGAGGTAGATGGAGGCAGAGACTATAACCAAGAAACCTACAGAAAAATGGCTTTAGGAGAAGAGCTTTGGCACCTCTGGCCATCCCATGGAGCAGGCAGGAATGTGAGGTACTAAGGTCCCAGACAAAAGCGCACAGTAAAAGCAGAGAGCTTCATATATCTACCTTGGAAGCATTTGAGCTTGCTGCTCCAGAGCGCTGATGACACTTGGCCATGGCAAGGTGAGCACCGCATGCTCAGCCGGTCACTGAACTAAAGAAATTACTCACACACAGTAAGACATCAGTAGTTCCACCATACCACAACTAGTGAGGAAAAACTATTCATATATCCCATAAAAAGCGGGCATAGCGCCCTCGTGAAGCAAGCAGCCACAGAAATGTCCACATAGTCATTCCTAGTCACGTCTCTCATTGCCATCCAGGAACGGCTTTTTAAAAGTTTTAAAAAACATTTTACTTCAGCCATGATCTTAATAATGCCCAGAATGACTCTGTGTCAAAACCCTCCTGTGATGCTGTGGAATCAAGCAAAACGTTCACTTAGGAGAGTTTTTCTCCCCTGGGGTGTGCTGGGGTTGCTGGACCATACTTTGCAATCTTGGGTAGAGCGTTCCCTTGTTTACACCCTGCCCTCCCTGGGATTTCAGACCTCGTGCAAAACAGTGTTCCCCTGCTGGGACAGTCAGGCAAATAAACAACTTGCTGCTATTTTATGACTTCCCTTGATTTTCTCAGTGAGACTTTTCTAAGCAGCAATTAATGAAAGCAATACCACATAGCATCATCTGTTTGCACTGTTAGTTGGAGTGCTCTAGCACTTGCAGCTGGGCACTGCACATTCCTGAATGAGTGCTGACTTAGATATGAACCTCTCTGCCTTTCCTTTTTTTTTAATTTTTTTTATTACTGGTTTTAATAAGCCTTTACTTACGTAAACTATTTCCTTTGCTTGTGAAAACTACCAGCGACAGATGATGTGTGATGCTATTTAGACAACCACCAGCGACAGATGACGCGTGATGCTATTCAGCTGAATCACCCCATTCATTCCCCCACCACAAGTAAGTTTTGCCCCTCTTTGTCATGTACAAAAAGAGTTTTTCCACCAAGACCAACTCAAAACTGCTTCACGGCTTCTCTGTGCCAGCAGCTTGTTTCCCCGTTACGCCTCATGTACAGCGCAGTATCAGATGCTCACTAGCACGAGTGGTCGGCAACCAGCAGAGCTGAACTGGTGCCAAGCGCGAGGGCTGTGGCCACACTGAAGCATCCGAAACTTCCCCTCCTGGCAGCAACAAGTATCAGGTGTGGTTCAGGCTCCTGGTGCAAACCCAGCTGTGAGGTCAGGGCAGGACAACGCGGGAGGAGGCCCTGGCAGGGCACGGAGAGGCACTGGGGATGGGGGAGAGATGCTTGTGGGCTGCCAGGCAGCACCGCACTGGGGGACCTGGAGCAGCCATGCCTTGGTTTCAGCAAGGGGCCCGCTCACCTGCTGCCCACCCGGTTGGGGTCCCAGAGCCAGCCACCCCACAGCGAGCCCAGCCGGCCAACCCATCGCATCCACCCCTCGGCATAAGCCTAGCTGTTTCTGCTCCGCAGCCCATTCCTGTTGTAAAGCTGAGGGTACGACATGAAACCGCAGCACTCATTTAACTTCAGAAAGGGGACCTTAGACTCACAGCCATAGTTCTTTTTGACACCTGAATATTTTTGTTTCCTGACTCAATCTTTGCTTTTGTGTCATCCCTCTGACAACTGACTGTCAACAAGGAATCCAGGGGAAAGGCTTGAGATTACAGGCTTCCTAAATATCTTGCTCAAGAAAAGTAAGGAAAAAAATCCCTAATCAATATATTTCCTTTAAAATGTAGTAAATTCAATATATTTGCTAAAAGGTAAATGTTGCATTGATAATTGGTCTTAAACTGCAGCAGGATAGAGCTGGGTTAGACTTCAGACAATCTTTATTAAGGGTGGGGACCATGGAGCAGTGGGGCAGGCTGCTGGGAAAGGCCCAGATCCCCATCATCCGAGATCTTAGGGAACAATTTAGCCAATATCTGTCTACAGTGGTCTTGCCTTGGGGTAGGAGAATGAACTTCTGCAGGTCTCTTCCAGTCCTATTTTAATTTTCTACACTTCTAGATTTTTCCCTCTCTACCTCTGTCCTTAACTGATGTCCTGGTTGGCATTGGGTGTCACCCACCAGCAGCTCCCGTCCCGGTGTCAAGGGGGAAAGCAGGTGCCCTGTGGGGTTCGGGGGGAGCCGGGAGGGGAGCTCCCAGGCTTTCGCCTCCTCCTGGAGCCACAGGGATGGCGATGGGGGCAGAAACACCATCTTCTGCTGGGGAGATGCAGCTGCTCTGGACCATGCGTTGCAGGCTGGGAGCCCATCCCCAGCCAGCACCCAGCCTGGCTGGGCTGCTTTTATAATCAGGCATTTGTTATGCTAAAAAATGAAGACAAATACCAAACCGTTCTCCTTTTAAGTTATACCATTAATAAGACGGTCAGCTTTTAGTGCCACTTTATTTTCCTTGTCTGACAAAAATCCGCTGACAAGGAGAAGAGCTGAGGGTTTATTTTGCGACAAGAGGCCGCACAACGTACAGCACACCCTGGGATTTGCATAAGGCAACCAAGCACATGCTGCAATAATTTGTAATTATTTTATTGTGTCATCTTTCAACATTTTTCCTGCTCTTTAAAGACCAACTTACTGCCGGGAGGAGCAAAGTGTTTTCCATGAGACAGAGGACTTGTTGTCCCACAGGAACCTCCTGGCAATTGCGCTACCAGAGATGACACTCGCCACGGTCAGGTTCCACACTGAAAGGACAGTTTGCCAAGTAGCTTCATCAAGAAATCTGTCTTTTCCATTCACTGCCACAGATTTGTCTGATGAATTTAGTTAAATATTTTCCTGGTCTGTGCCCCAGTTTTCTCAGCTGTCAAGTGTTCATGAGACTTAGGTGGCTGTTGAACGTTTGCTGGTGAAATGGGCCCTACCAACTCCACACAGGACCACAGTTTTCAGACTGGGTGGCATTTATAGCTGATGGTCATTTCTGCCTCTACGAGAAGTTGCTTAACTTCAGAGATGGTTTTGCAAGATACAAAATTTCCTGTCAGAAAGTTACTGGGGATCTTCTTCAAAAAAGAGATATTCAACTTCAGGTTAACTTTAACTTTCATTTAGGATTTCAGCATCTCTTTCTGGAAGGAAGTGGCTCTCTGAGGTCTTCTACCCAGCTGCCAGCTCTCAGATGGGCCAGAGGCTTTATATTTACCTGCTGTTAGGTGACTAGTTCTCCAAATTCCTTCCTTCCTTGTCCCTTTTGCCTTTCCTTCAGGGGAAAAATAATGCATGGATGTACCCATGGCTTAGCTGGGGTAGCCATGGGTCTGCCCCACTCTCCTTTTGTAGTTCTGTAACCCCATCACTTACCTACAAATTATAAATTGGCTTCTTGACGGCCATATTTCCAGCCCATAATCAGATTAAGTGATTGCATAGCCAGCACAAGGTGGTGTTTGCCTAACGAGAGTGTGCTAATGTAAGAAGTGTGCTCACAGTTTTCCTCTGCTGGGACACTACCCTTGTCCACGAGCCTGCCAGAGCTGTCGGCAGTGCTTGTAGCCCCCATCCGAGATGCCATCACTCATAGGGCATCATAGACAGGGCATCAGCAAAGCTCTGCCCAGCTCACAACTGTGAGAGGATGAACCGTGATTTCATGGGATTTGCATTCACTCTCCAGTGTAGTGGATTTGTATTAGTTACTTGGCTTTTTTTAAAGTTACGTTTTGTATGCCTAGATAAGAATATTAACTGTAAACCAAAAAGACGTACAGTTCTGGATTCCCACCATGGGCATTTTGGAGGTCCTTTTTTTGTTGTTGTTTGTTGGCCTTTTTTGTTGGCATTGTTTTGAAGTGTAGCAATAGAAAATCTGTCTTTGGAGCACAATTCCTGCCATCAAAGTAGAAAACCAACTCCCACTCTTCAAATAGCAGGGGAGGGAACTTCTACCAGTAAAGATGTGCTCAGAAACCTATAGCAATATATTTTTATTTCTCACATAGTTCAAACATTCACTGCTTTTAATTGGGCTGATCCCCAGGCTTCATTTCCCAATTACTCTGCTGTGATTAAAGATACACATAGCCCAACTGTTTGTGCTTTGCCTCCTCCCTTCCCACCATAATGAGAGCCATAACAGGAAAAGCTATTTCTCCATCCATCTTCAGTCTGTTGTCAGCCACGAGGCTGTTTCCTACCCAGTGGTTGTGGATGCTCCAGTCGAGGATGTGATACTGTGGGTTTCCACAAGCTACTCTGGAAGCAGCTGATGTTGATGGAGCCCTCATCCTTCCCCGACCCTCAGCAACCTCTCCTGCTCCTCACTGCCACGGGTTGTGAGGCTTCACATGGTGACAGTCTTGAGGAGTGTCAGTGGGACCTCATTGAAAGCCTCCCGCCGAGGGATTTGTTTGCCGGCTGAACTCTGCACAGTGTCTGCAAGTGCCAGGATGGGCTCAGGGCAAAACCTGAGGGCAGAAGACCAGGACAGCTTCCTCGCCCTCAGAAAAACCCAGGAGGCTATCCCAGAAACAAAATGCTGACAACTGTGTTCACAGCGCATTACTGTTGGTGGGATTTGCGTTTTCTTGAGCCTCAGCATCAGTCTGTAGAGTTTTGTGTCTGATGGTTCCTTGGCCTGTCCACAGCCTGGGAGCAGAGGACCCCCCCTAGCCCCACCAGCCAGCATTCATTTTTGGTGCATCAAGCCATTAAAAGTGGGTCTTTCTGTGCAGCATGGAATGCCCAGCTTGGAGGCTCGCTAGCCTCCGGGGGACAAGTAAAGGAAGCGTTACACTCCTTGATCTTCCTGTACCAGTCCTCTCCTTGTCACTAAGATAGTCAGCAAAATAGTTGTGCAAATAATATTTTAAGAAACAAAGTGCAACAATTCATTAAAGGGAACATTATAAACATGAACAGAAGTGAAACCATGCAAGTGAAGCAGAGGAAAGCTCTAGGCAAAAAAACCTACTGTTGAGTCCTTGGCCCTTGGGAACGCGTTTCTGCCTGGGGCAGGTGGTGGCGGGGCTGTGGGACCCGGCAGAGAGGTGTGTGGAGCAGAGGGAAAGCCCAGGGCTGGGCACACTAGGGGTGAGCAAGCGGTGGAGACACTCTGGGCATTTTCTAGCCATGCTTCTAGCAGTACATCCACACAGTCTTGTGCCCCAGGATGCTGATGTGTAACACCTCCAGTGTTTCTGGGGCCACCGCGACTGACTACTGAATCACCATGAATGCATGAGCCATCTGGAGAATGTCTGTCTTCTACCTAAGGTCTTCTTAGGTCTTTGGGTCATGCCCATCCAACTGCTTCTCCCATCTCTGTGGCTTTGAGCTACCGTGCAGGTCCTGGTGGTGCTCTGAGCATCACCACCTTTTTTGTTCTCTATTCCACATCCAGACAAAACTCTCAGTACTGGCCCTCCTTGCTGAGGAATACCAATGCCGTTATCACGATATGTCTGTGCCCCTGCAGTTCCTGAATGCCACCTGCATGCTGGCCTTCAGTAAGGGCTGGTTTTTCAGGTGGTTGGGGTTTGTGGGTCTTTAGGTTTGGCGTCTTTTGTGCTAAGGAAAAGGTGAAACTGTAGGACTATAAAGAAATCAAAATGATGTATACTTGTCCCTTTTTAAACTTGAATTAAACCTCTGACCATCCCACCTGGACATTAAGGTCTGTACTTCTGTCACAGGCAGAAAAAAAACCCTGAGTGTGAACATTCCCAAACCAGGTGATTTGAACTCTACATTGCCTATACCCAAACGTAATGTCTGCTAGCATTTCATTTGGATTTGGGCAGTAGATAGTAGACAGGAAAACAAACCCAGGTCTTTCAGGTAAGGCTCAGATTAAATCTTTCATTTTACACTCTGTGCAGATTTTATCTCCTAAATATCTGATTTTATCCCTTAAATGCATACTTCCTGGCTCTTTGTTTTGCAAGTGATGAGAACAGATCTAGTCTAGCAACTGTGTATCTCCTGAACAGATCACACTGTATGCTTGTGCTGGCAGTCATTGCTTCCTGGATGGAGGAAATGAAAGAAATCAAGTTTTTCACCATCTCAATGATAAGAGAAATTCAATACCTTCGTTGCCTATGCAAGCAGAGAGTTTCCTTTTAATCACGTAGTACTAAAAGCAAATGAGTATCTCCAGATCTCCTACCGTGGATTCATAACGCCTCCCACATTCATCACATAGAATAATGAATAAGTAATGTATGAAAAATTCCTTCTAGCTATCAGTGGCATCCTTATTACAGGAACACGCAGCATTTCAGACTGGGGAAATCTGAGGAAACTCACTGAAATGAGTTCTAAAATAGCTGCCATAATAATTCACAGAAGGCCAGTATGAAATAGAAATGCCTTTTTCTCACCAGAAACATCACCAGGCTATTAGCAATGTGTAAAAAAGCTATTCTAACTACCACAGAAGCGGCAGGAGTAAGAGGCAGCCATTACTGCGAGAGCACCTCGACTGCCGCTTTGCTCACGGTGCTGCTGGTGGATTCACTGGGTGATGGGTATGGGTTCACCCTGTTCCCGCAGCCGCTTCACTCCTTGCTGTGCAGCAGAAACCCAGCCACTGGCCGTCGGTCACACAGTAGGTAGGCCTTTATTACCACGTTTTAATTACAGCATTCTCAGCAAAGGGGAACCTCCCTGTTTCTGATTTCCACACCCTCTGGATAAACTGGTGAGGAGATGTCAACCTCACGTGAAATCCTTTTGAGGCTTTAACCTCAATGGTGGCCTGGGTTTTGTTGGCATTTTTAGGTTGTGGCCTGGGGCTACGCTGCCATTGCCACTTTCTTTTGCCTCTCTCAGCCCCTTAGGCCACAAGTGGGTTTGCCCCTTGAACATTCCGCTGGTCTGGTGGGGCAGAGCCGAGGAAGGGTGCTGCAAGGAGACGCTGCCCACACAAGGAAGGGCTGCCGCGTGGGCTGTGCCTCTCAACCCGCTGCTGAGCTACTGCCTTGGCAAGGTTTGCTAGGTAGGGATGACCAAAAAAGTAGCAGAGTGGAAGTATTATAAAACCCAGTCGCAAAAAAAACCCCTACATTAGTGCGCTACATAGGGTTATTCAGTTATCTGCTGTTGGGTTTTGAGCAGTGAAAGGCAAGAAATGAAGAGTAAAATTTAGTACAGGTGATTTATAAGTCAGTTAGAATCCTATACACCTCTGTATACAGAAAAGTACTCATAGTAACTAGCTTTGTAGCACTTTCCATATTCATGAGGGTTTTGTATGTCTTCAGCAAATCTCTCTTCTGTTGGTTCATCTCTTAAACTAGCTATGCCATATAGGCATCTTATCTTCCTGACACAAGCATAGCTGCCTCACTTCCTTCTGCCATCCAAAGTCCTTGTAAAAGGAGTTATTTGTCCCCAGTTAGGGTTATTTGAGTTATTTGTCCCAAGGCCGAGTCCTTCATGAGCTTCTATTTGTATTCTGACAATTCATCAAAGGAATTATTTACAGGAAAGATGGGGAGGGACTCTCTATCAGGGAATGTAATGATAGGACAAGGGGTAACGGTTTCAAACTGGAAGAGGGTAGATTTAGATTGGCTATTAGGAAGAAATTCTTTACTGTGAGGGTGGTGAGACACTGGAACAGGTTGCCCAGGGAAGCTGTGGATGCCCCATCCCTGGAAGTGTTCAAGGCCAGGCTGGATGGGGCTTTGAGCAGCCTGGTCTAGTGGGAGATGTCCCTGCCCATGGCAGGGGGGTTGGAACTAGATGATCTTTAAGGTCCCTTCCAACCCAAACCATTCTATGATTCTATGATTTAGTTGTTTGCAATACATGCAAAGTAGCAACAATATAATATATGAACCCTTCCTGCCTTAATACACTTTAAATAATCCATTTCCCAGCTACTAGTGGGCTGTGTATGAGGAGGAAGCAATGCCACAAATGAGCACAGAGCTCACTGCTGGTGGAAAGGAGTGGGATGACCCTCTGGGCTGCTGCAATTCTGACACTTTAGCAGACAATTTCTAAACGCAAAATAAAAGGACTGAAAAGGGATCTGCCAGTTGTTGGAGTTTGCACTTGTGTTACTGAGAAGTAGCACTGAAAAATTGCATTTGCTCCTGAATGGTCGGGATGTCACTGCACGGGGATCAGATCTCGTTGGCTGAGCTTCTTTCATGACAGCCTTTGGATTGAATCATGCCAGCTTTTCCCTTACAAACTCTGATAATCCGAAACGCTTTTTTGTGTCGTTCTGGCTGAAATAAAACCCTCTCCTTGCTGAAAATTAATTATTGAGTTTTCTGCTGCTTTATAATATATTTATGTGCTCTTCGGAACCTCTCTCTTTTAGAGCACAGAAAGCATCATCTAAACACAGCTCAGGCAAGAGAAGTGCCCGGCTCTGCTTTGTAATGCCTTTACTGCACATAGTTCAGGAGGTAAAGCCATCCACAGACAGTGCTAATTTGCCCATTACCAGACCTTCTGAGCATTGGCTATGAAACGGAAGATAACCCTGATGCATAAGGGCTGCTACCCTTATGCAAAGTGCTTTGCTCAAAGGGCTTTCCTCAAACTCAGGTTCAGTGAGCACTGTGCGAACCTGCAAGGAGCTGTATTCCATTTTCTGCTGACATTCACATCTGGGCTCATGGCACTTGCCCATGGCAAGTGCACCCTTCCAGAGGCATGCCAGGTGGCATCACTGGCATCTGCCATAGCTCCCTTTTTCTCTTTTCCCATCCCCAAAGGGGAAGCATGTGCAGTGGAGTATTCTAGTTTGGTGACCTGTTTGCCTGTGGCTTGGGAGGGTTTTTTTAATGGATGTAATTATACTGCGGTGCCTGTTAGGAAAGGCTAGCTAAGGAAGAGCAGTTTGAACTGGCAACTGGGTCAAGGAAGCTCACCAACTCTTGCAGTAGTCCTCTCCACCAGCATGGGCCAGCCACTGAGGAACACGCGACTCTGTCTCAGATGGTTTTGCTCCACTCGTTCGGCTGTGGAGCAAGCAATGGAGGGGTGAGATCTCGCCTGCAGTCAGGTCTGAGCTTTGCTCTGCCTTCCCTGTTCTCAGAAAACAGGGCTTGAGCAAGCAAGGGTTGCTCACCCTTGCTTGCTCAAGCTTGCTAGGGCAAGGCAGAGTCGCTTGGCTGTGGCTGAGGGTGAGACTGAGATGAAGGAACAAGAGAGCATGGGCTAAAAGCTCAGTGTATTGCTGTTCTGATAGCTCCCGAGAGAGAGAAAAGCAATTAAGAAACTAAAACCCACAAATTCACAGGGCTGGGTCTGTCCTTCTGTTGCTGTTATGCCGTTAACATATTTTGTGATCCTCCTACACTGAGTTACTTTCTTCTCATGTTTAACCTTGACCACTAAGGAAAAAAAATATCTGGCGGCTTCAAATTTGGTGATTCATTCCACAAGTTATTGCATCTTCTGAAATGCAATCTACTCTAAAGGCTTAATTGCAGGCTTATTGCGTGCCTCAAAAGTTTCGTTTTGGCCTTGAAAATGGAACCAGCCTTACTTCGGCACACTTACAGAGCTAGGCCTGCAAGCACAGCAGTGGTGTATTGCTGACCATCGCTAAAGTAAGTGGGGCCTGGAGGGGATTTCATTACAACCTTCAAGACAAGACCATTTGGCTTGCTTTAATCGATTACAAGTCCCCAGACTCGGCACAGGAACAAGCGGGCACTCTGGGAAGAGGAGTTCGGTTGAGTTGGCATTAGGCAGCGTGGATCAAGGAGAGAAGGAAAAGAGTCAGGCTGTCAGTCAGGGAAAGCGCTCGGAGGGCAAATCTCAATAAACATGAGGAAATTAAGAGGAAAAACTCTTTGGAGATTTCAGTTTCTTAAATCCTTGGGCGAGGAGGCGCACAGGTGTTCTCTTCCCACCTCCAGCTTCCCTGCCACCCCCAAAGACACCCTCCCCACACGGCGATGCCTCTCCTTGTCTGCTCCATTCATTGTCTGTGAGTTGGAACAGTAAACATTTCGGGTGGAAATAACATTGCTTGGATGCTAAGAGAAAAAAAAAAAAAAAATCATCATTTGCTCTTAGGAAGGAAAACACAGCAAAAGCAGAGGGCTTGGACTCGCTCTATTCTTCAGTCAAGATGCAAGCCCTGAACATCAGCTCAGAGTGTAACCAGGTTTGGTTCATGACCAGCTACATACGCCTGGCTGTGTTTCAGCCGGGGGGCTTTGCCCCGCAGGGGAGATGTGTAATGCTGAAGCGAATCGCCCCATATTTCCCACAGCAGCCTCCAGCTTCACAAGGACAGTTTCCCTCCCCAGGCACCGCTGGCCACACCTGGAAACGCTAACATAAATTTGTCTGCCTAGTATCCTTCTTTAGCCTCTTCTAAGTCTTAAATTTACCGGAAAACTTGCCAGCAAGACTCAGAGACCAGATTGAGATTAATTTAAATTTTGGCTCAGACGGAGCCAGCGCTGTACTGAATATGTCACCAGCTGCCTTTCTTCTCTGCTCTGCTCCAAAAGACAGTCTATCTACTTCAAACGGGCAACCTTCGTTCTCTACGTTTCTTTCTCAGATGTTTTTGAGCAACCTAGTTTCGCTGGAGAGCAGTCCATGGGGGCTGGGGTTTTCTTACTTTGAAAATGCGAGACCTTCTGGGCATCAACTACCACGAGAGCGCCAGTCACCAAAAGCAGGAGGGTTTGGACTGTTACCAAAGCTGCTGCGGAGGTAGTTCTCCATGGGGAGGGGAAAGATTCAGAAATTGTTCTCAGCCAGCTCGGTCCACACGGTGAAACCCTTGTGAAAAGGAAATGGGCTTCCTACGCGTCAGTTTTGACATTGCCATCCTGTTTCTTGCCTGTATTTCAGCATGCTAATTACTTGGAAAGGTGGGGGGTAAAAGATCTTCTACTTAGATCTTCGTGTAGGTGCTGTTGCTAAGATGCACGGTGAAAAAAAAAAAAAAAAATTAACTTTTTTTCTTTTGACTTGGTATTTTATCCCCATCTTGCCCAACCACTGCAGAGGAGCAGGGAGGAGGGGTCCCATCCCTGTCCCCCACCAGCCCAGGGTCCAGCTGGAGGGCAGGGTGCCATGGTGGGGGGCAGCCACCAGGCGAGAGGTGGGGAGAGGGTCTCCCTGGGGCTCTGCCCTCGCACTGCAGCGATGGCAAAGGCGAGGTGCTGCGTGCTGGGCAGTGCCCGCTGCTCCCCGCACCCAGGATCCTCCATCCCTGCCACCCTCCCCGAGCGGTAGCATCTCTCTGCCAGTCTCCAGAACTGGGTGGGCAGCTTCAAATCAATTTGAGATAAAATATACTCCTCCCCCCCCGCCCCTTAAAGCTTTTTCACAGACTGTAGCACTCTCCGTGCAGAGAGCATGAAGTAGGACATGCCGGTGTGTCTTCCACAGCAGCTGCTTTGTCGCTCAGTGTAAGTCGCTACTTTGCTATCACCAATTTCTTGTCTCTTCTGCAATAGTGCAGCCTGTACCGAGACTGTTAGATCAACCACAGCACCGTTCCGTAATAGAGCAAAGAGTCTGCCCACGGGGATACACTAGTTTGTTTCTCATTTTCCCTTTGGCCAGCTCATGTTATTTTCTCTCAGCCATGAATATTATTTCTGAACTGCCTGTGGTGTAAAATACTAAAGCCCATTAACACTTGTACTTCAGACTGAGCCATTTTTTATTTACTTTAAGAAGCTAACTCCATGTTCCACCACTGTTTAGGAGAACCTCTCACTAGGCTCGATACGTTTGCATGGAGTGGTCTCTACAGAAGACTTAAGCCTGCTAGAAGAAGAAAATTCAGAGGATGCAAACAGGAAAAAAATTAATAGCATGGAGCGCCACATTTTGCTGAAACTCTTGTTGCTATTTTTATTTTTCTGTGTTGTACAGCTCTCTCTGAAGTAGCTCTCTCAGCAAACAAGGCCAGGATGAAAGACAGGCTGATTAACAAAATCAAGGCTGCTGAAGAAACACTGATGCAGTGGGTGGTGAGCTTTTCCTGAGCCAGCTAAGTATTAGTGCAGCAATACAGCAGGAGGGGACCAAAATCTTCTCCATGTACAGTCAGTGGAAGGCTTTAGATATGTTTTACGAGTGAAATTTGTTTAGGATGCCATGGTCAATGGCAACCAGTTTACATACATATATCATTTGAAGGTGGAAAAGCTGCTCTTTACTTCCCGTCTTAAACTACTGCACCTTTGTGGAGTAGGGAATTGCAGATGCATGTAAATGTTTGCAGGAATTTCCTCATTCTAAGATACTCTGTGAATATTATCATTGTTTGTCCACCCAGCTGCTAGAATTTCTCACTGGAAGATATGGATGTGGCTCTTCACTTCTTTCTTTTGATGGGCCCCAAATCCACATCCCTTCTCTTGACCCTCTGTGCTTTGCAGGGGAGAGAAAAGTGTTTCTCTTCAGTTAAAAGCAACCAAAAACACAAATGCCAAATCATTCTGCTATGGTCATGAAACTATTTCTGAGCTGCTAATCACTTCAACAAATTGCAGAAAGTGAGACACTGTGCTAAAAAAAATAAAATAATTAAAAAAAACCTCTTTTCTGTCCCACTTCATAGGAGTAAAAATGAAGCAATCCCTCCAGGAGAGCTATTACCAGCCCTGTGCACATTCAGCCCCCGCGCATGCCCTGTACCGCTTGCTCAAGGAGGAAGGCAAGCAGGGCGGGGATCCCTTGCGGTGAAGTTTCCTTTACCACAGGTTCCGTTCTCAGCTATGCTTTTATTCTAGGGCTTCAGAAAAAGGAGAAGTAAATCCTGCTGTTGCAATTATTCGGAGAACTTGATCCCAGAGTGGCACTCATGTACCAAGAGGTTGCAAAGACAAAGCGGGGACATTTTTCAGAAAAAGTTCTCAAAAAGTTGCCTGAAAGCTAGTATAGAATAGGCCCATCTCAGCTCTGCAACCTTAACAAAAAAGTTCTCCTCTGCCACCACATGGAAAACAGTCAAGAGAAGAGAGTTTTTCCATCCTTTGCAGCCAACTGTTTGTTAATTTTTCTAAAACCGAGATGCTCTGGTTTTAATACAACCTCAGTACTAACTGTGCCATGGTCACCTGTAGGGCACGGGTTGGAACAAGCAACTGGGGAAGCATCAAAAGCTTGAGCGTTGGTATTGCCGCTAATCTTGGGCTTAAATGCTCAGACTCCCCTGGGACCCCGGTCCCAGGTGTGAGTGACACACGGCCTGGGAGAGAGCATCGAAGTCAGGACCAGTATCAGCAAAGGTTTCACAAAAACCAGACTGGGCTAGAAACCAAACTTCCTCACTGGTGTCTCCAGCCTGTGGTGAAGCTGGTGTCACACCAGCTTTGCAGTTAACTGTGTGAGCTAGAATGAAGTGATGCATCCCTACAAAACTGAGGAGGCTCAAGGTTTAGGGCTGTTCCAGCTTTTGCAAATACAGAGCCTGGTAGAGGAAACTGCCAGAGAGGACCTGTGGTGTTTGAACCCTCTCTGTAACACGGTTTGGAAGGCAAAGGCATGGTCTGAATTTCATACCTCTGCCTGGAACATTATTTGCAGCAGGAATTCCTGGTGTCTGCCAGGCCCTCCTAAGTGGTGTTCTGCAAGAGAGATGCAGAATTGTGCTAAACAGTAATTTATAGCATTTCAAGGGACTGATGAAGAGAATACGTTGTGGGCGAGGGGGAAATGCTGAGACTTGACAGTGTCCTGCTGATGGAAGCATCTAAGTAAGACTGCCTTCAAGAAATGCACGCCTGCTCCTTTTGCAGCTGCCCCAGGCAGGGTCCGAGCCATCCCACAACTGAAGCTGCCCATCTTACCCACAGTTTGCGGGAATACAGAAGAATGTCTTCAAAAATTCCTTTGGCAGAAAAAAAAACCCCAAACGTTGTCTTGCAAAATGCCTGGGGTCAGTACTGTCAAGAACCATCACCCAGCAGCACAACAAACACTGTGCTGGTTGGAGCTGGAAGAAGCTGAGAAGGCCAACTCCTGAACTCCTTCCAGCAGCTGGAGAAACTGGAAACACAGGGTACACAACAAAAAGCAGCAAAGACCCCAAAACTGAATAGTCTACAAGCAGAATTAGTTTAGTGTGAAGGAGAGGCATTCATCTACAGGCACCATTTGTTTGACAAATGTGACCTGGGAGTCTAAAATAAATGACCCAGAGCTTTCACTCCATTTCTAATAGTCTACCTAGAGGGAAAGAAAGGGAACTCCTATTTTCATGGAAATATTAGCAAAATAGCGCTGTGACTCAACTTGCAATGTACTTTGCCTGGGATGGAAGACATATGGCTGAATACAGATGAGTTTCTAACCTGTATTACCTCCAACACCCAAGAAAATTAGTATTGGGGGAAAAAACATTCGATTAACAAACGCTGTGGTAAAGAAAATTTGGAATGTCTTGTGGCTTGGGCATAGGCATTACAATATGGTATAGACCTCTCTGGTTGATTTTAGAATATGTTCAAATTGGTAAAAAGATTATATAATTGACGTGTAACCCTTATTAAGACACAAGGTTTTGATGCTTAGTGGGATTGAGCATATTTGTTGGTTGTGCTAGGGTTAGCCTCAGCTAGTTTGCATGTTTTTACGGTATGCAGACCGCTTCTCTTTAAGAATTTATGGAGTAAATCCGAAATACTTCTAAGAGAAACCCATGGGGTTTAATTATCAAAGGATGAAAAATCCATCATCTGTTCTTTGCTGATGACAATGACCTCACTGGATCACAGGGGAATAGGTGTGAAAATAGCTAGGAAGAAAGAATGAAGGCAAAAGCAACCAGACGTGAAGCTTTCTTACAGAAGGAGAAAGATGGTAGGGATGCTTAAATTGGTTGGAACAGCAAAGATATTTGCATCCCAGCCAAGAGCCACTGGAATGTGCTGAACCCCTCAAGCAGTGGGACAACTTAGCACTCAGCTAAGTGTCACCGAGAAATAAATCTAACAAGTAGAAATCCAGCATTACTCAATAGCTTCTCCAACAAAATAGCATTGAGCCTAACCTCAAGAGATCCCCTACTCCCACTGCCATTCCTTAAGGCAGAACCAATTATTCTTATATTATTCCCAATAGCTACTTGTCTACTTTGTTCTTCAAAAGCTCTACGGATGCTTTGTAAGTTCAAGCAGCACTCTGATTCACTCAGCACTGACTCACCCAACCACTCGCTTTTGCTGCTTCACTGTCTTGACTGTTGGAAAGTTTTTTTCCTAACTTGCTTCTTTCTAGTTTCTGCTAGTTTGCTACCTAATTTGCTTCCTAATTTTCTTCCTCCACTCTGCAGTCTAAGTCCATGACTCCCTGTGCACCACAGAGATGGAGAAGAGGGCCTGAAGAAGACTGCTCTTATCTCCTGTATTCATCTTCTCTCCTTCAAATGAAGTGGTTCCAGTTCCTCCTATCTTTTCCTTAATTTGCTGTTTTCTAGCCCTCTCAGCAGTCTGGTTGCTCCCCTCAGGACCATCATCAAAGGGTCTCTATACTTCCTTGAACTGAGATGCCTGAAAGCTGTGTCCTGCCTTGGCAGAGGCCTTGATAACCCCAACGACAGTGACCAAATTACTTCGCGTCTCTGCTTTTGATCATACCTGATGGCACCTTGTCTTCTGTTTTCAGGTGTTATTGCTGAATCCCTTTTGGGGATTTCACACATTTGTGAAAATGTGCTACTCAAGCAGCCATCCCTCAGCCTGCATTTATGAGGTTGGTTATTCTTGCTTAAGCATAGTACTTCACAGTTTGCTCTCTTGCATTTAATTTTTTCCAGGCCACTTCTCCGGTTTGTCAGCATTAGCTTGAATTTTGATTCTGTCCCATAGTGTACATACACTCCTGCGCAGCCTGGTATCTGCAGTTATAATGACTGTGATCATATCCATTCTATCATTTAGGATATTAAAGGATGTATTGAATAATGCCAGATCCAAGGCTGAGCCGTGCAAAATCACACTTGACCATTTTCTTCTCTTTTGATAATGAACCACTGGAAACTACTTACTGAGTACAATTTTCAAGATTATATTCCTTCTGTAAGGTTTTCGTCCAGGATGTTTTGCTTCCTCCCTTTGAACTGAAATACTATTTTTCTATGAGAAGGTAATGATTTACTTTCACAGGCCAAGTGATACTGGAATTAAAAATGGCTCTCTTAGCAGAAGAAGAAAGCCAAAGTCGCCTTTGATGGGCCTGGCGGGATGTGCTGGGTGTTGTGGATTGCAGTGACATGCCTGAATGGACACACATACAACTTACCGCCAGGGCATTTTATGGGTTCACTGCTCATAACATGGCAGGGAACATGAAGGGAGAGTGCAGGGCACCAACAACACGTATGTCACAGTTCCTGTTCACTGTGATGTGCGTGTCCACTGGGTCATTAAGTGCAAGGCTGTACACAGACCTCCACCCAAGCCCCCAAACCGAGGTGTCTGAGATGTACATGGACACCAGCTGGTCTAGGGGAAACAACTTGTGGTTCTTCAGCCACCTTGGCTTTTCCATAGCTCAAGTGTGTTGAACTACATCCCAAACTGGCACCATAACCTCCCTGGCACAAGAGTGCAGTTTTCCCAGAGGCCACCTTATACACCCAGCTCATCTCCACTGTCTAATGCTGTACGGCGGTCCTTGGGAACCATCGTCCTTTCTGCTGGCTGAATGGGACCTGGAGCCTGCCCTTTTTTCAGCTTTCTGAAATACACGGCGTGTATTTTATAGCCTCATGAAGATTTGTGCATAGGGCTCCTACAGTCTGTGAAGTTGTGTGGAGTGAGTCATGTCTTCTACTGTCCTAGCCCGCTGACTCTCCTGCTGGAGAGTAAGAGAGAATTCCTCCCAAGTTTTTTTCTGGAACTGAATAGCCCTATTTAATAAAAGGCGGGGGAGGGAGGAGGGAGGGAAGTTTAGTTTTTGTTAAAAAAAATGCAAAAAGTTTCAAGAGTTGGCAAAGAAAAAAAATTATACTAAGCTCAGTCAGTCACTGACGTAGACTGTCTAAATATAATCTAAGTCCCTGGAGTCTCTGTAACTTGCAAACGTGTTAACAACTAAACAAGTCACTGTAACTCCATCCTTCAGGTTTCTGAGGAGGATGTTTACTGGGAGAACTGAAACTGCAGCAACATCCAGAACAAAACTTTTACAAGTACTTTAAATCCATGTGAACACCCCCTTTCCCAAACTGACCAGTAACTGGTATCAACCACTTTTTCCTACGTTCTCCTTCGTCCTGTCTCCACCTTAGGGTCATCTGCCCTTCCTTTATCTCTTTTTTTCCTCCTTGTTTTCTGTGTAGGTTATCCATCCGAAATGCAATCTTCACCCCCAAAATAGCCCCAGAACAAAGCAGGACACTCACTAACCCTCTGACACACAAATTTCTGTATCTCGGGAAGCCTCCTTGTGCTGGAGCAGGAGGAGATGTGAATAGGGCAGAAGCTGTTTAAGACACCTCCCTTCTGCACCAGCACAGCAGGGCAGAAAACGGCCAGCTCCTCTCTCCTGCTGCTTGTGGAGATGTTACATGGCACAATTCTTTACACTTCTTTTCCATTAAGAATATCTTGGCTTTTAGTCGTGTATCTGAAGACAAAACATCATAACACTTGATTTTTTTTCCTCTGGGTCAGAAATTCTAATAAAGTAAGTTGTAGGGGAAGAAGAGTAAGGTTGGGGTGACTTAAAGGAGCTGCCTCTCCTTGCTTGATCCGCCCTTGTTTTTGACATTTCCCCAGTCTCCCCTGCTTTTTGTTGACAGGTTCTTAGAGGATGGGTGGTGGCTTTTTTTCTGAAAGCACCATCAGATGTGGTTATATGAAAAACACCCATGTGAGAGTTTGCAGTGACTGTAAAATTGATTCGGGGTTTTTTTTTTTTTTTTGGTGTGGAGAGGGGCTCCAGTAGCCAACAAGTGAAAAGAAAAGTTAACGTGTTTTGGAACAGCTCAACAAGAACAAGATAAAAGTACTTCTTGTGGGTACAGAGAGCGAGGGGGGTGGGGAAAGCCTGAGATGCTAGAAAATAAAGCAGGGAGGAAGCCACTTTGTTAGGCTGGGTGGTTGAGACACGGGGATGCAAACTAGCAGGGCAAAATTATTCCACTCCAAATGCAAAGACAGGGCAGGGAGAAGGGGGACCCCGGGCATCCATGCGAGGTGGGCTGGTTTTGTCCATGTTAACTTATCCCGTCTCGAGGGAAAGAGCACCACGGTCCCCTGGGGGACAGGTTTCTGGAGGAACATCACATCCTGCAGGCAATGTAGGTGAAGCTGGCATCAAGGGATGATGTGGCAAACGGGAACGAATCAAAGCGACTCTTCTTTGTGCATCTGCAATGGAGGCTGAGTCATTACCATTCATCACCAGCCCGGCTGGTGTGTTCATTCTGGTGACAGTTGTTTTCGGGAGAGAGGACAGCTTTTGATGCCTTTTAATTCCCGAAAATAAAAGAAAAAAGGGCTGTCAAGGTAACAGGCATCCGGAGAGGCTGACTGAAAACAGGGGGTAAGGAAATAAAAACTTTAAGTCCCAGGGAAATGCAGCACAAAAGGGAGCTGCCACAATAACCAGGACAGCGTGGCTTGCTCCTTCATGTCTCTGAAGGATGAGGTAAATGGCTAAAACTTCCCAGGCTCAGTTAACAAATAAGCTCCCTTTGCAGGGCAACACAGGAAAGTTAGCATTGCTGTCACAGGGTATTTTCTCCGTGTTTCTTCCTTCTAGGCTGTCTGTCTGGTTTATGTCCGTCACATATGTATGTGTAGCATCGCTCATCCTGCAACTTATTCGAATAAACCCCAAAAAACCTCCCCAGAAGGAACAGCAAAGCCTCTTCTGGCCCATGCTGGACCTCAGAGACCAACTTGCTCCACAGAACCCTGGGGTAGTTTAGCCACTGACTTTACAGGTGCTCAACATTTCTCCCATCCATCTCCTGCTGTTTCGAGGAAATGATACTGCAGCAGCTGCCCACTGCCAGGAGCAGCTCTTGCCAGGAAGTTTTTGGGAAAGGTACACCCTGTGACTGTCTTTCCTTCCACACTTCTCCTTTCCCTCACCCCTGGCAATCTCACATGTTGGCCCCACCAGGCTCTGCAAGCTCAGCGGTTTCCAGCCCCAACCCTGGGAGGCAGCAACCGGAGAGGTGCCATCCCCCTGTGCTGGCCTCCCCAGATCGATGCTTTTCCTCTGCAGCTTTCACATCTCCATCTTATTATTCCTCTTCTCAAACCTCTCACTTTTTTCTTACTGATCCCCACTTCTGCTCTGCTTCCCCTCATCACCCTGTAATGGTGTTTCTTTGTTTTTACCACTGTCTTCATCTACTCACCACCATGGCAGGAGGGCCTTGCTCTCCTGTTGAGTATGGAAGGGTGCAGCTACCACCTAATCAGAGACAGTCCTCACCTAAGAAATCACTTCAAACAAGGAGAGCAGGAAAAAGGGGGAGAGGAGAAGCGACTTCCCCAAGCCTGTCCAGCAGGGCCAGAAACAAGTTGTCTCTCTTACCTGTTGGGCCAAACTGTTGTCTTTCCTCCACAAGGACTTAAACAAGTGTGATTTTAAAGCAAAGCAAAGCAGAAGAGGGGCCTCCTAAGAATGGAGTTCCTCAAGGAGGCTGGCTGCTGCAGCAGAGGAGCAACCGGGCAGTCACACCACACTGTCCCACCAAAAATCAGTCCTAGGAGGCTCTTGGCTTCAGACACAAGCAGTTAGGAAAACACAGCTTCCCGCCCCTGGCAAGGCGGCATTCCCCCAGGGGAACTCAGCCCAATGTGACAGCAAGGGAGAGGCACGAGCTCCATGGGATGCAGTACCGCTTTCCAGGGACCAGGAGGCACCTTACCCTGCGCCCAGGGGAAGCCTGTGCTTCAGCTGGGAATGGAATTTTCACCTTCCTATGATGACCAAAGTGCTGCCACAGGAGTTTCTACAGGACCTAACCAACATGGCTCTAAGGCCCAGGCTGGGGTTAGGTCAGGCGCTCCAAATGGACCAGTCCCGTCTTCTTCATCTGGACTAGTTCAAGTTGTGAACTCTCCCACTGCCTAGAAGACCAGACGTCTCCATTTTCACCCCCACGGAAACCCACTTTAAAAAAACAAACAAAAAAAAAGCCATAATAATTAGAGATGAGCTCATTATATCTGCTGGTGACTCATCTACCGGAAGCTGTAGCGAACACAACTGGTGTGCTGGGAGTCTCACTTTTGAGGGTGTGGCGACACATGCAATTAGTAAACTGAGTAATCAAAACCCAGTACAGGTTTACTGTCATTACACACTAACTTCTGGTTAGTGTGAGGGGAGATGTGAGGGACTGCAGGTGTGGGGCCCCACGCCTGTGCACATGAACGTTGAATATCCCTGAGTGGTCGGGTGAAGTCAGCAGGACTGTGAAAGGTTTAGGCATTACCTGAAGCCCAAATGTACTTTTGTGGAAGACTGGAGTAAGTTAGTCTGTAGGCATGGTCCTCTCATAAAGCGAGAGACCTGGCAGGAGGGAGAGGGAGTCACCTTGCTTTATCATATTCAGAAAATGCCGCCACTGAAGGGACCGGTGTGAGGCAGAATTAGTAGTGACACGGATGCTCAAATAATTATGCCCATTATTGACAGAAAGCAAGTTTTACTTTGATGTTCTCCTGTTGTTCACCTGATCGTCAGGAAGGTCCTTAGGTTTGGTAAGGCACCAAAGATGGTGACTCGGGAAAGCCTAAGGTCCCTGCTAGTGCATCTGCCCATGAGACTACTGGTGTCACCTATGGCTTTCCAGCTTGTCCACACACCCATTGTCGTGGGTCACCCCAGCGTGGGTGAGAACATGCCGTCACTGCTGCTATGCTAAATAAAAAATAAAATCCCCTGAACACACGGCACTGAGAGAACCCCAGGACTGGGGGTTACTCTGGTCAGACTGTCCCTGGAGTGAAAGCCAGCTGCTCTGCAGACTGAACAGGGCGAGTTGTTCCCCGGCTTTACTCCCTGCCACCAGAAAGGATTCACATTCGCCACCAGAAAGGATTCACATTCATATGCAAAACCCCTACACCCTGGGCTGACAGGGCTGCTGCTGCGCAGCGGCATCGGCTGCGACAGGGCAGGGCGCGTTTTGAGCCCATCCTGCCTGCCTCCACTCTCAAAATCAACTCCTCTCTCAGCGGTAAGGACACCCCACCTCAAAACCCAGCTCAAGGGCTGTCCGTAAAAACAAGAGGTGTTATTCATATGAATGAGACTATTTTCGTAAGTGCAGATGCGGAAGCTGCTACCACCAAAATGTTTAGGAAACTGGTGAAAGGAAATAGTCGAGTGGTAGCGTAGGAACCAGTTCAAGCACTTGGCTCTGGCTGCTCCCTGAGCTGCGTCCTCGCCGCGATGCAGCACGCCCCAGAAGATCCGACTGCGCCCGGAGAAGAAGATGATGCCTTTGGGGAAGGTAAAGTCATCTTTTATTAAACTAATCCTTCTCCAACTCAGACTACAGACCGGTGTCTAGCTTGGGTGGTATTTCTCTGGTAAATTTGAAGTTGTCTATGGGCTCCAAGGTCACAGGGTGACCAGACTTTCTTTTTCTCCTAAGAGAATGGAGAACAAAAGCACCCCAGATACAATAAAAATAACTTTCATACTGGCTCAGCAGCTTGCTTCTTCAGCAAGCAAGTTATTGCATAAGAAGAAAGCTGGGGGGACACCAAGTGTGTTTTCTACAGTGGCTGCACTATGCAAAGTAGCGTGTTCGGCATCCAACACCGCAGGTGCAGCTGCCGCTAGAGTAGTAGGGGCTCTTTACAGGGGCTAAAGGTGACTTGCTACTTAAATTATCGGAGCAAAATTAGCTGCCTCCTTTCCAACTGCCACAATCCAGGGCACGGAGGCAGTGCCATAGCTTCTTATCCCTAAAACTTTCTGGGATCAAGCTGGAGCTGGATTCCTCACTGCTGTGCCGCCGTTTATGTGTTTCCCGAGCGCTACCGGGTCAAAATAGCAGTGAGGCAAATGAGACGACCCAGAGGAGGAGGAAGAATCTGGCCCAGGGTGTCTAATTTCTGCCGCTGCTCACTGCTCCCCTTTGCACTGGAGCAGGGGCCAGAGGGAGAACTTGCTCATGCAAATCTTCTCCCGGCCCCCAGCCCTCCGCAGTTTCCAAGGGAGTTGAAGGCACAAAGAGCTGCCTGGATCTGCTCCAAGGACTGTGAACCTTTAAACTCACTTTCAGCACAGCTTCAGCAAACCTCATTTAAACAAAGCTCAGCTGCGGTTGGTATGGAAAACTTAGCAGTGAATAGTGCCAAATCAAGTTATCCGAGTCCCAGTGGAAGGCATCAACACAGCAAAGAAAGCAGTTTCAATGATGTACTGTCTGTACTCAAATACATTTCTCACGTATATATGCCCCTACTCCTCACTCCTCCAGGCTCAGAAGGGGAATGGATTTGCAGAAAGGAGAGGACAGAGCATTTGCATTCAGGGGGAAAAAAAAAAAAGATAGTCCAGGGAAGACCTGATGTCACTGGGCAATTCACCTGGCATTGAAGGTACCCTGTTGTATCCCTGCATCCTGCCCTTACACAGGTGGATGCTGCTTCCCAGGATAACCAGCTGCATGCTCTGACTCGATATGGAGATTTTCGAGTGGTCTGAAGAGCCAGTGAGATTTAGGCTTCTTTGCTGTTTCTGAAGCCTCTAGTCCATGTTCTTAACCAGAAACATGGGAGGGAAGATGAGGAATGTGTCCAGGTTATTCGACATTTATATTACATTATCTGAAGGGAAAGATACAGTGCTGATGAAATCCTTTCCAGCCTCTCAGCTAAGTTGTTTCTGGCAGGGCCAATCCAGCAACAGCTAGAGGAGGCTGGCTTTTCAAAGGCAGGAACATTTTAAAAACCTCTCCATGACCCTGCTTGGAGCAGGAGGTTGGACTAGATGACCTCCTGAGGTCCCTTCCCACCTGAGTTATCCTTTGAGCCTATGAGTTGGTTGCAGCCTCTTTAATTCATCTGCGTGTAACTGGGAACAATCTACCCCAGCTGCTCTCTCGGCCGGAGGGTCTGTTGGCTCCCAAACCAGCCAGCTGGAAAGCCCAAACAACGCAGGCACGGTGCTAGCCTTCCCCATCAGCCCCCTCTCCTCTCTCTTGCACGGGTTAGCAGGGAAACGTTAACTTTTTTGGCTGCTATTTCTGTGAGTGGCGTTGACCCCGGACAACCTGGCGCTCTCTCCGGGGCCGGGTGGGATGTGAGGGGGGAGGAGTGGCGCCGGTTTCGGTCAGAGGGCAGCCCCCACCCCTCTCATGCTGCAGGGAGGAACCAGGCGCCAGCCAAAACTTGGTGGCAGATTTTCAGGCCAGATGGAGGCGTGTGTCAGGTGCTGAACTCGGGCTCCCAGCTCAGCACAGACCACAGCTCTTAGGGTGTGGGCTGTTTTTTTTTAAATTTATTTTCCACATCTGGCTTGATTTGGAAAGCGGTGATGGCAGACCTCCCATCCACCTTTTTAACTTGTCCCAACGCTTAGCTACTGTCACAAATAGAGATGGCTACATCTTATTTCTTCCGCTGTTGATATGCCTGGGTTTTTTCGGAGTTTGTTGCCCTCTTGTCTAGGAGACTAAAGAACTCACTATTGCGTGTACATATAAATGTCTCATATAACTATCCACAGATTGTATTCAGACTGCTCTTACCCTTTGCCAAGCAGACTGCAATCAATGGCTGATTCTTTATTAAATGCAAGCATTTTCATGGTTCTTCTTGGGACCATCCCCTTGGAGATGTGGACACCAGCATGGAGCCCACCACTCCAAAACTGTTACACCAGGGACAAATCCAGAAGTTACACGATCTGTTCACTCATACTTTATATATCTATCTACCTCTATATCTATCTCAGGATCAGTTCAAGGATCAGCTAATATGTACAAGGACTGCTCGAATCCTTTTGAGTCACAGCATCCCATGAGGGTCTCCTCTTCATCAGATTTTCTTCTATAATTCTCAAGTCTTTCAGCATCAAAATTTCTCAGGACAGGGTCAACACTATCCCATAATTATGGCTTATCTCCTTTGCTCCCAGCTGTGCCCACACTAAACCCAGATGAATCAGCTAACTTTCTCAAGGAGCCTGTTCTTGGAGTGATTTACCACTTCCCCAGACACTTTGCCATCTGCATATTCAGTCAGTCACTGTTTAAAGTTCTCTTTCAGGTCACTGACATAAAAGGAGTTAAATCCCATAGGGATGGAATGAATCTATGCAGGTCCTCACTAGAAACTGTCATCTCTGATGCCTTCAGCTGGGTTACATCTGTCATTCGGACCTGTTTCGGATCCATTCAGCATGTCCCAAATTGACCTGCTCTATTTCAAGTGTCTTAGTCAGGATCCCATGCAGTACCAAGTCTTACTTCTTACAAAAGTCTATCAACACAATTATTTGCTGTAAAACTAATGACTGCCACTGATTGCATTCCATCTCCTTTAATTTTGCTTATATGACTCCTACATTAGCTATTCTGTAACGAGGCCAGGACCACTGCCAGGCTGTCGCATCATTAGTGACACAACATTAACTCATAGCTCTCTGGAAATCCTCTGGTGTTTCAAGCTTTTTGAAAAAATCACCAAAGAGCTCCTTGGATAGCTCTTTTCAAAGCTCCAGCGTAAATTCCTCCTTTGGGAAAGATAAAGGGAAAATATTTCCGCTTTGATATAGACTATAAACTGGCACATGCAAACAAAAACATTTGTGGCAAACTTCTGTATTCTCTGCAGCATTATTGATAATTCTGCCTTTTTCATCTACTTATGCTCCAATAGCATTATTTTTCCTTATTGTACATTGATGTACAGACCTGGGTGTGACAAGCTATAGTAAGCTTCACGAAAAATCAGTCTGACTCTTGCAATAGATATTCACAGCTTGGAAATGTTCACCCTCGAAGAAAATCTGTTAGCTAATTTTCTTGTTTTCTAATGACAACCTTGCACTTGCATTGTGCGATCTCCTTCAAAGGATCGGCAGAGACTTTGCGAATGACTCTTTAAGTTCAGTGAAGAGAAACTCCCTCTCCTCTGCAAAGCAGCTATTGTTTAACAGGGCACAGCTGTAGTATGCAAAAGTTTCGAGAAGGAACTATTTTAGCCTCTTGAAAGTACAGGCAGCGATATGTTTCATTTCTTTTATGGCCTTGCTCACTATGTTAACCCAATGCAAGTGACTTCAGTTAGTCTTACATACGGTCGAAACACCTACTTTAGGGAAAACGCTTCGTAATTTTTAGTGACTCTAAGTGCCTGAGATTCTGAGGTTATATTTCATTAAAAAGAAATCACTTCCACTAGCACAAGGCTTCCCCTCATCACTGCAGCCAAACAGGCGTGGGTTTTCCTTGGGTCTGTCTACGCTGAGGAACCAGGAAGGCTCCTGTGGCTCCCAGGACAAGGGACGGAGGGAGGGAGATTTGGGCACAAGTCAGCTCTCTTGGCAGACCCTGGTTTCCCCCGGGAGGAGAGGTGAGTGCTCACAGGGAGGCATGACGCCACCCCCCCAGCACAGCCCCAGACGGGGCCAGGGGCTTGGCACAGCAGGAGCCCCTGGGTCAGTGCAGACACATCCATGCACAGAGTTTGCAAGCACTCGGCAAACACGGTAAGCATGTGGGTCCAGGTATTTTGTTAGCAGTGATCAACATATTCAAACTGAGAATGCACAAGAAAAATAGAAATTGGACTGCGGTTTATTGCAGATCTTTTCATACAGCTGCTCCACACCGACCTTTCCTCACATCTCCACTCCCCGCCTCCTGTATGTGCCCTCCGATTGTACCCGTGGTAACCATGACCTGCCTTTCAGGTTTCCAAACTATGGGGAAAAAAGGCAAAGCTGTCTTTTTCATAATGTTCAGCAAGTGCGTGCTCCAGTTCAGTAGACCAGAGCCGCACTTTAGATGGCACACTACGCGGTGTCAGAGTCCCAGGGCCCTCTCCTTGCCCAGGACTGATGTGCTGCCAGGGCACACAGCCACCCTCCAGCACTGCCACCCATCAAGGCTCCCAGCAGAACTGTAGCTGCATCAGACTTTTAAGGTATGCTTCAGAAATGTAGCAGATGCCTTTACATCCTTGTAAAGCCTGCCTGCCCTTTTTAAGAGAGAAAAGAGTTTTAGCTCTGGGGTTTGCGATCAGCTTTGAGGCTTCGCTGAAACGAAAGGTAGCTGCTGTTCATGGTTATGTGCACCGCCTGGTGTATTGTAACATCGCTGCTGATGTGAGAGAAAAATGAGGATAAAGTCTTGGACGTTAACTTAAAGTTGAGACATGCTCTTTATTCAGCAACAATTCAGGTTAAGCAATCTTTCTCTTCCCCTAAAGAAATACAAGACACTATGCCTTCCTCGGACATCCAGCTGCAGTGGCTTGTCTAAAAGTCACATGGGGAGATCAGTGTCACAGCTTGTCCATGACCCACTGGACCAGGCTTCTTTCCGCGCTGTAGCTAGCCAGCCATTCACCTGCCACCACCAGCCCTGCTCTGGTGACAGCCAGCTCAAGTATGTCCCCTCCCCACAGACTGATGCAACTTTAAGCAAATTGCGTCTTCTAAGGATACTCATGTGTACATATCAGTACAGTATTCCAGCAGATGTCTCCCTCAAAGATATACAGAAGTATCATTTTTCCTATGTTTTCACCCCAAAGAGAGTTTGACATGTCTACTTTTTTCCAGCGTATGCGTGCCTAATACCTGAGAAGGCTGTAGCAAAAAAGAGCAGCCTCCCAATGTGTTAAGCATGGGAGCTTCTCCTCCTCCCCGACTGCTGGGAGGCTATGGATCATTGTCCTGAAAACTTTAAGAGGTCCCACCAGCCCTACCTGTCCTTTTGGCTTATCTCACGTTCCCGGAGACGGAGAACGCGTGCGCCGTACTCACTGCAGCTCAGAGGGAGAGAAGCCCCATCACTTCATCACCAAGGCAACAGTGGCTGCCTCAACCAGACAGATAGATCGCAGTAGAGATGTTTGGCCTATAAACTCAGATTGAAGCACCTTTCTCCAAGAGAATGGGCAGACTCACTTAGCGTGCCGGATACGGACGGTGTGGAAAAGCAGGTGTGCTCTTATGGAGCGTTTTCGCTTATTCCTGTTTACTCTAAACGCTTCGCTCCCTTGTTCATCGCAGCTGCTCCTTTTCCGTTGTGGTCCGTGGGCAGATACAGAGTTATGCAGACGGGTGAGAGAGCTTTTCCTGGTCGGAGGAGGCAGTGCGAGACGCCCGTCCCCACCCCGGTCGCCCCCGCACTGACCCACCCGCAGTGCTCCGGCCCCTCGGCGCTTCCAGCTGTCCTGGGCAGCTGGAAGGCTATTTTTAACAGGACATCCCACTCCATATCTGAAGCAGAAACAATTAAGGCCCGATATTAAAAACAAGCTGAAATGAGAGACATTTTCTGCTTTGTTGTCCCCCTATTTTTTAATTAAAGATCTTTGATCATTTTGTTGTTGCTTTCTCCGTGTCTTGAAGGCAACTTGTTTGGTTCGTGTTTGCCGACAATATTTCTAGATCGCTAATAATAACACTAGTGAGGGGAAAAAACAGATCAAATAAACAAGTGGCATTTAACCAGCCCTCAGAGAAAAGAGGAAGGTATGTACAAGCCAGAGAGAAACCACTGATTAGGTGTGCTCGGGCCACCTTCCAAGCTTGCAAAACAAGTGTCTCACCAAAGGATGAAGCAAAATTGCCTTCCTCTTTCACCCGTTTTTTCCCTCCTGTTTTCAGATAGTGTCTTTACAAAGCTCTGTGAAACACCAGCTTTTTGTCGGCCAGTCCCACCGTTAAAGTCACAAAATAAATGTGGCTCGGCTGGCGTGAGCTGGCGGCGTAAACAACTTCACCCCTTTAACAATTCGAGGCACAGCTCAGCTGCCTCTGAAATGAGCTTCCGCCCGCCTGGATGCTAAAACCAAAGCCTTGTGGTTGGTGTACCAAGGGTGTGACAGTCACAAAACAACCGTGTCAGGAAGTGCAGAGTTAAAAGGCGAGGAGTGAAAACAGTCTGAGAACGTGAATTAGAGAGAGAGGGGGAGCAGCCAAGCACTTGACGATGTCACAGAGGCACTAAAAAGTTGATGGTGGGATGGTTTGCCCGTGGTAGGATTTCTCCTATATCTCAGCATCACTTGAGGGGCGAGGGGTGTAGTCAGGCCCCATGGAATTTTAAGCTGTATCGCCTTGATCTGGCATCGAAGAGCAGGGAAATGGTTTGAAGAGGGGTCCCGCTGTGGCTGCCACCTAAGCACTCCTTCCTCGCTGCTGAAATTCACTGCTCGACCTACAGCCGTTCTGCCAAGGGATCTGTGTGTGTGTGTGTGTATTTGCACACCCCAAAAAAGTTGGGGTGGGGAGGGTGCAGGGAAACATTTATGCTGTGAAGAGCCTCTGATATTCCTGTGTCTTTGGCAACTGGATAACAGGTGAAGCAAAACTGCTACGGAAATTCTGAGCACAATAGGATTAATGCTGCATAATTTACCAGGGCTGACGTTGGCTTACTCTGGTTTAATTGCGAGTAGTCTGGGAATTAGAAAGTTCAGAGACCCAGAGCATGGATATGATGCCTAGAGTTTAAATAATTGGTAAAAAGACAGAAAGACAAGAAGTGAGGTGGCAAGAAAGAAAGCAACAGAAAGAGAGTGAGAAAATAAAGTGGGATTTTGGGGAAAGCCCCGCTGCGAGACAGCCCCTGCCTGAACAAATGGCAGGGGATAAACACAGACGGGCTGTATCCAAATCGGGGCAGTTTGAATCGCCTCTATTCCAACCTTCTCAGACATTTAGAGCCCTAACTCCTCAAGTTGGTTTCCTCAAGTTCCCCTTATAGTCAATAGTACGTGCGTGTGTGTCTGAGTGTGTGTGAGAAGGACGGAGAGCAGGGGATGGAAATAAGAAGCTCCTTCAGGTGCTGATTCAGAGCATGCAAACGGAGATCCTTTCTTTAATTGCCTGCTGGAAGAGTCTGGTTCTTTCCTGGCCCGTGGCAGTCCCCTCTGCTAGCCTGGCAGCAGCTGGTGCCCACAGGGCAGTATGCACATCCACAGGGGTGACTGGTCCCCAGGCAGGGAGGCAGCCACTGCAGGAGCCAGGTAGCCTCATTTTTGTGACAGCGAGTCCCAGTTAGGAAGCCCTGCAGCAACCGCTTACCATTAAGTTGATGGTCTACTTGTGCTTTGCCTGTAAATGGGACTCAGTAGCTAGGGTACTGCCTACACAGGGCCTAGTACACGGCAGCGCTTTTCGTTTTGCCCCGCTAACTGCTGGAAAAACTGGTGCTGCCCTATTCACTGCGGCACGCCCTCGGAAGCAAAACCCAAAACTGCCCCAAAAACTCAGACTAAACCACCTGAGGCGCCTGTAGCATCGCACACGAGGGCTTGCGACACCTCCCCTTTCCTCATGCCAGGCTCCTCTCAGGGCCAGCCCTGCCTTCCTGCCCACCCCACTTGCACTTACGTGATGCTGTCTTCGTGCCACACAATACCGGAGTGAAAAGCCCCCCAAGCTCCCCTGAGGCGCGCACCTATGGTTGGGGAACGGTGGCAGCTGAGCACGATCCTGTAGCTTCCCTGTAGGGGTGTCAGAGCCACCTGCAGCAGGAGAGAGAGGGACAGCCTCTCTGAGGCTCAACGGGATGGCTAAAAGCTCTGTCAATATATTGTCATTACCACAGACATTAAGTTTTCAAGGACTCCCGCAGAACCCTCTCGGAGATGAGCTTATAAAATCTCACGTCTTTCCTCTGTGGCTCTCCAAAGTTTGTGATTAATATTAGCCAGGGGCTAGCAAGGCTGGCTGGCATTTAGGCTCTGTGGCATAAATGGAGCTTCGTTCACATCTTTCTCACTTCGTGGTAGCTTGGGGCAGTGGAAGAGCTCTCTTGTGAACGTGGATGCAACCTAGAAGGCACCGTGTTCATTTTAGAGGGTGGTTGTGACTGTATAGAAGTGCAGTTTGCCAACCAAGAGCTCCCTGTAAACCTGAGTCCCACTCACTGGGTTTTCTCACTCACAAAGGAAAAAGTGAAATATAGGGCAGGGCCCAGGTAATGTCACAGAACCAAGAGAATTCGCACCAAGCAAATGGGCCCTTTTTCTGTCTCAAACATCACCAGCAGACCAGAGGCCACTGCAGTTTCTTAATGGAGGTGAGATAAAGCACAGAGAGAGCACAGCCTGCATCCTCTAGGGATTCCTTGAGTTATGGGGTGGCATCTGGAGAGTCTTGTCTGATTTATAAATTGAAGTTTGTGTTACGTCAGGACTAATGGATCAGGTCATAACGTGCAGCCTTTACATTGAACTAACAGATTTCCTTCTCTTGAGTGTCTTGGAGAAAGGAGAGATTTTGTAGGTATAGATAGATTGGAAGCTAAATAGCGTCTCAGATCCTCCTACAAACACAAGCGAGGAGCGCCACGCTGGCAATACTAGCATACATTTAACAAGTGAAGCCCATTTTTTATAGAGAGGGGTGGGAATGTTGAAGAGGGTCCATATAAAAACATTCTCAAAGCGAAACGAAACCACAGGAGGAGCAGAGCCCTCCAGCACTGCTGAGCTCAGCTCTGCAGCTGGATGGCTATAGCTTTTTTTTTTGCCATTTTCCCATGGAAAAGCAGGCAGCTCGGGAGGTCCTGATCTGCTCTGCCTCTTCTGTCGCTCTGGGGAGCTTCCTGCCCTTTCTATTCCTGATGCCTGTTGTGAGACAAGGAAGAGTTAGCTTAATCAGCAACACCAGCCGCTGATTAGTGCCAAGCTGTTGTCATTAATCACTTCAAAAATCACTGCGCTGAAAATAGTACCCAGGGTCAGATGGTCAAAAACTGGCATGGTTTAACTGGTGTCATTTAACCTCAGCCACAAAGCCAGGCCATGGCCCTGAAGAAACACTATTTTTTTACTTTATGTTATATATCATTTGTGATTTTTTTAATTCAAGTTGACTCACAGCCCCAGTGACGTGGCACGAAAAGCTGCTCTTCACCGTTCCTAGAGGAAACGACTGCTGCGAGTGGTTAAACGCCTCCAAGCGAAAGGCAGGCTGGACCAACAAGCAACCTGTGCGTCCCCAAAAGATGCATAGGGCCACTGGCATGAGGGTTTGGTCATGAGCTACTCCATGCTGTGGACCGCCCCCTCTCCTTTGGAATCTCGGTCCAAATATTTGGCAGATGCCCTTGGGGCTCATTACGTTACAGAGGCAGCGCGTTCATTGCGCTCCCCCGAATGGCATTTCGTGTGCGCTGCACTTGTTTAGTATTTGCTATATTTAAGTCTCAGAAATATGCGCTAATGAGGGAAAGAGGGCTGTGGCGGTATCTTGGAAGCAGGAAGGAAATGAAAATCATTCCTCAAAGCTGCAATCCTTTGCGCAGAACTGTGGCCCAGGAGAAGGAAAGAGGAGCACGGTCAGCTTGGGTCGCTGGCCGCACTGAGGACCCGCTGGGTCACCCAAACTGCTGTCTGACTGGAAGTGATTTCAGGGCAACTTTGGTTTCACACTAGTGTAGCCAAGGATGGAAATTGCTTGGAGCCTTTTCCACAGAGGACTCTTCCTGGGTTTCTAGTCCGAAAACACCACATTAGGAACATGCAGGAATGCAGGTGTGCAGCACTGTGGCGTTCGTACATGGCACTTGATTTTGAAAATTGTCTGGCATTGTTTGCTCCTTTCCCTCCACCCCAGCCTTTGCATCCTTCTCCTACCTGACCATCATTTTCCCCAGACCATGCTCTTCATCCTTCTTGCCATGACCTGTAGGACATGCTGAGCAGGAAGAAGGCAGAGGCTGTCTGCTCCTGGATGGCACAACAAGGCACGGCGAAGCCCTGGATGCTCCCGACCCACTCTTTCAATCATGGACCTAGGATACCTTTGGTGGCTACTAACAAGTCCCACAGTGTCTTGTCTCCCGTAATAACCATCCTTTGTGATCCTTGGTCCTTCCAGGCTAATTCATAGCTTGGGGTGGATGAGGATGAGGCTGGCCCAGCCATGCCTGGGACTGCTAGCCAGAATGTGCTTGGGCATGTGCAAAGACGGGCTTTGTCCTCCTCTGTGCTTCAGAGCTTGCCCAAAATTTGCCTCCCAAGTGCAGGTGAGGCTGCAAGGAGAGTCTGGAGGTGAACATGGGCTGGGTCCACATTTTAACTGCAGTCCTGATGTAGCCAGCAAGTTTCAGCAGCAGGCATTACTGCCTGGTAACATGGGTAGAGATGGCATCAATCTCTAAGAGACCCTCAAATGCTGTCATGGTGGAAGATTAAGTTTGTGTCAGGGAGCCAGATCTGGGCACTTGAGAGCCAAGAAACAGGAAAGAGCCAAGATTCAAGAGGATCCCAATGAAGAAGCTGGGATCAGATTGACTTACTGTCTACAAAGCTAAACCCTTTCCTGGAGATGCTCTAACAGGGCCTTCTTGATCTTACACATATTGGTTGTGCTGGGAAAGGCAGCCCCGAGCAGGTATCTCACGTGCCGTGGGAAGCACTGCATCCCACTCTCCACACTCCTCCAGGCAAGGTGGGAGAGAGGGTTTTGAGGTTGTCCAGCAGCAGGACTTCAAACCAGTCCATAGCCAGCAGCGTGGAAGAGGTTGTCTGACAGCCACGTTCTCAAAAAGCAGACCAAGAGCGCCATACCTCTCGCTTCAGATCTCTGATCACTACCATAGCTTTGATCATCGCACTGCGTAGCTGACTTCCAGCTGTCCAGGAAAGCAAAAATAAGTTTCCAGCAGTTTGTCGTGCACCTTAATTAGAAAACAAGGAATGCTTTTCAAAAACGAGAGGAGGGGAAAAATAAGGCTAGAGCTGCAGTACTAGACATGCCATCCACACACTTGGCACGCACTTAAGAGCGGCTCAGCCGGCCCTGGTCGCTAAGCAGTCTAAGAAACTGGAATGTGCTGCTCCCTCCAACCCTCCACAAACTCCTCCCCATTGCCACCCAAAACCTGCCCAGAAGAGGCATTGGGGATGATTTTGAAGGGGGGACAGTTCCTGGGGGGAAGAATGCAATCGGTGGCTCCTTTGTCCTTCTCCCCCAAGTTATATACGTGAGGGCAGGTAGGGTGTATGTTTGTGCATATGCCTCCTGAATTTAACTTGCTATCTTCAAATGGGGGCAGCGGGACAGACAGGCTGTTGGTGGGAAGTGTTCTTGCTCTGAAGGCTGCTATCTCAGACCACCATAAATGCAGCAAGGTGGGGCAAAAAGGAGATAAAAGAAGGATTGCCTATGGAAAACGTTATCTCTTGCGGTGCACCGAAAGCTAAAGGCAACTCCCCTTTCTGTCCCTAGCCCTCTCCCTCCTCACCCATAGCTGTTCCTTGGTGTCCTGACCACCATGCCACAGGGCACAACCACTGCGTTATACTGCAGTCACTCCCAAAGATCCAGCTGTGCTGAGCGTCTGGACAGAAGTCCCAGAAGATTGAATCCGTTCCTGAATCAGTGCAGAAGATCAGCGCAAGTAACTTTTTCCCACAAAGTGCCCTGAGAGCTGCAGGTGGAAAGCTTTGCAAAAACAACATCAAGAGAAATGAGGAACTTGAGGGTGGAGCAGCAGCACAGTGATGGGAAGTAAAAGGGGGGAAATGCTTGCACAGTGGTTCGAGGATGTCAGCAGTCAAAAACAAGTGGGTATTAAACTCTTTTAGAAGGAGAGCAAGAAGTGTTACAGGATGACCATAAGTGCAAGTCAGATGTACTGGGCAGGCTCAGCGGACAGAGAAAGTATAAATATCAGAACGGAGTCAACCCAAAGAGCAGCATGGTCAGGGTGTAGTATAGAGAGCAGGAGATTTGTGGCAACACTTGAATATGTTTAGCTGGAAAGAGTAATGGTGAACTTGCGTATGGTCAGCAAGTTAAAGCTCATGCCTTGCCCAGATTGCTCATGACAGGGGTCAGGCTCTTGTCTTTTACCTCTCCTCTTTCCAAGCGGTGGTTCTGGCACCTGCTATGCTCCCCACTCTGAAATCTGATCAGTCACCTTTTTTTTTGGACCGCATTCTCCAGGTAAAAGCACTCCAGTCTGCTGCCTGTGTTCCCACAGGAGGCTTGCCTGGGTGTGATACCTGCTGGAGACATCCCGTGGGGTGTCCATCAGTGATCTGAAGATGCCATGTGCTTCCAGGCACCCCTTTCTGAGCCAGGGAGTTACACAGAAACACAGCAAAGAAAAAGCCCATACACAAGTTGCCTTCCTTAAGGGCTAGGGCAGGCCTGATCTACCTCAGACATCCAAAGCTCAAAGCCATGGTCTACCCACCTGTCCCCCCGCCTCGTTTGGCCTCTTACTGATCTCAACATGCTAACGAGAGACCTCCATGCAAATTGCTACCTGCATGGTCTGCTGAGCATTGCCACCCACCACCAACCCTCACTTTTGGGTGAATGGAGTCACCTAGGACCAGGTTAAATCTTTGTGTCTGCATAACAAANCACCACCAACCCTCACTTTTGGGTGAATGGAGTCACCTAGGACCAGGTTAAATCTTTGTGGGGAAATTGCAGCAACATCCCACATTTTCACGGGGCTCAAGGCAGAGTCCTCCCTCAGAATATCTTCTGGGGGAAAGAGGGCTCCTCTCAGACCTCTATCCAGACTACTGAGTCCTGCTGCCCCTTTCCAGGTTTCTCTAGGTGACACGTCTGCAATGGAGCTGAAAGCCAGGGGGTCCTCCTGCTCTGCTGATTCGGGGGATTCAGCGGGCTGGAGCCTGCGTGGCAATGGGAAAACCGAAGGTCTTTTCATTGTATCCACCCCCCAGACCGGTGTGTAACTGATGCGTATCAGCCAGAAAATCCTGCTCAGCCCATGCAAGAAGCCTTCCGGGTGCCTGGGAGGAGCAGGGCATTTAGGTATTCTCAGACTATAATCTCTTCTCTGATAATCCTGATTTACTCTTTGGCTTGGAAGCAAAGGCTAATAGAAAGCAAAGTGCTCCAGCAAAGCCCGGCAGGTAATTTAGGAACTCTGGCTTAGTTCTCTCAAGTATAATGTGGGGTTTACCATTGCTGGGAATTAGTGTTTGTGAAGGTGCACTGGCACTGGCAGGGAGATGGAAGTGGAGCATAACTGGCAATTACCGGTTTGGAGAGGTCACTGTTTTCTAGCGACAAAGCCCGAATCAGCTGTTGTCACTTGGAAATTTCACTGGGGACATTCATGCTGACCTATTTTGAACATAACAGCAGATTACACTGCAATACAGTGAATAATTTATCGGAGTAGTAGCATGATCACAGGCACAATACAGCGGCAGCTTCGGTTCCTGCCTAATGATGGAGGGAGGCAGAGCTCTCTGGCATTTTCCACTGATTTAGCAAAACAAGACGCACGTGGAACGACTGACCCGAGCCTTTCAAAAGCATGTGTGTCAGGACGAATACATGTCCAGAAGGACTAAGTGGGGCAAAGATTTTATCTAGAGCATCCGTAAACCTACTCAGTCTCCTAGGAGTTCCAGCAAGCTACAGCACTGGGAACAGAGAAGTGGGAATGTGTGTAGGGTTGGGGGTGATGGAGAGGAGGAAGTTAACTTTCGGCGTTTGCTATGCAAAACTGTATTGAGAAACCAAGAGAAATAGCTCATACATCCCTAGCACATGTATTTGCATAGGACAGAGAATATTTCCTTGAAAGAGGAGGCTGCAAATGAATGAGGTATTTGCATCTGCAACCTTAAGTTCAAAAAATCTTCTGCAAGATAAGACCAAAAGGGCCAGAGGGAATTTCTAACATGGGTTACACACAGAGTAATTGCCAAGAACTACCGTAGGAGGCTCAAGATTGAAGTAAGATGCTGCAATTCTTTAACAAATTAACCAGGCTTCCACAGTGAGAGCTGCCACCCCCTAAAAGGCTGAAATGGAGTCAAAAGCATATTAAGTATGCATGATGAGACATTTATAGCTTTCAGCATTGCCACAAATATTCCCTCTCCTCTTCCCCTGGCATTCCACGGCCCGAAGCACACAGCTGCTTTTTCCAGAAAACAACTTCTCCGCCTCGGCCTCAGAGTTCACGTCCTATGTGAAACACATGAAACGAGGGTGTAGTCGATTCAGTCAGAGACACAGAAAGGTCACCCTAAAAATTTCGCCTCACAGCTATAGCAGTAGCACTGTGTCAGCAGTGGCCCCTACACTTTTTTCAGTGGAGAAGCGGTTTTCCTCTGGAAATGCCACCGCTGCGATTGCTGTAGAGCCCATCCGAACTCAGAAACCTTGGAAACGGCCCACAGGCCCCAGAGGTCTGCACGCCAGTGTGAAGAGCATCCATTTCTGCTTTAACTGAATCTGGAGTAGTTTTCTCTCATTTCTTCTTCTTAAGGCTACAGGGTGCTGTTTATTTTCAGCATACAATATAAATAACACATGTTCATTATTACTGCTGAAAATGACTTAAGACGATAGGTCAGCTGGAATTGGCATCTTGGGTTTTTCATTCAGTGAGGCTTTTTTTCCCCTGCGCCGTGCTCTGCGAAACCCCAACTCTTTTACTTTGCTCTCATTTCCTAAACTTCTCCATAAGGTATCACCCTCTGTGTGACAGGTCTGTGTGCTCCATGAGAAACATTTTCTTCTCAAAGGGTGAGTCTACCTATCCTGACTCAAAATGGGAAAGACAGGTCTATAGGGAGAATATCAGTATTGCCTCCTCAAGCCGCCTTCCAAATTGTGTCTATTTATGAACCCCACAGACTTGCCAAAGATGCCCTCTGTGCCCCCAATCCCCNCTGTTTAAGAGGCAGAAGAAAGAGCTTGTTGAAGGACTCTGCAACAGCTTTAAATGTTGGAAGATCAACAGCAAATCATATAGAAAATAGGACATGAGTGTTTGGTACTTTGCTGCTGGGTGACGGCTGATGTAAAAGTCCAGTATGAAAAAAAAGCTGCAGAAGAGAAATGAAGTCCTAAGGGCAGCAAGAAATATATGCAGAATCCTTACCTTTATAGAGAGAGGTATTTATAGTAAATAGGGCTACACATTTTGGCAAGAAGACTGAATTTGAAGAAAATACCCCACAATCTCTGGGAAAATACAGCATTCCTGTCTTTTTTTCTATCTTGGGGTAATAAAGGAAAGATGCTCAGAGGAAGAAATGTCAGCTCCATTCATTGCAATATTCTTTCCTTCCTATTCATCTCTAACTGCTGCCTTCTTCCCTCCCAATATCCAAATTTAGAGGCTGCTCTCGCACAGCTACCAAAGGCAACGGGAGGCTACCGGGAGTAGCCCACCGGACACGGGGGGAAGGGCACCTATGCCCCGGGGGACGGATCAGGGGGTTATTTTGCGGGTGTCCAATCCTTTGGCCAAACCGGCCGAGAGGCAACAAGCAGCGAATGGAAATCGGGAAGAGACCCGCCGCCGCTCCCGAAAAAGGTGCAGAGACACCGCCGGGGCGAGCTGGGGGGAGTCCGTCGGGGGGGTCCGCACCCCTCCGCACCNGCTCGGCGGTGCCCGAGGAGCGCTGGGCGGCGGCGGGCGCCGGGGCGGGCTGTGAAGCGGCGACGGGCGGCCCCGCCGGCAGCGACAGGTACCCGGGCGGTCACCGGGGGCTGGGTGGGTGGACAGANCCCTCCGCACCGCCCGCAGGGGGCTCCGCACCCGTCCACACCGCTCGTCGGGGGGTCCACGCACCCCTTCGCATCCCTCCGGACTAGCCGTGGGGGGGCTCCGCACCGCTCCGCACCGCCCGTGGGGGGTCCGCACCCCTCCGCACCGCTCCGCTCCGCCCGTGGCGGGGGTGGGGGGGAGAGTCCGCACCCATCCGCACCCCTCTGCTCCGCCCGCGGGGGGCTCCGCACCCCTCCCCACCGCCCGCGGGGGCGGACCGCGACCGCGCAGCGCCGCGCAGCAGCAGCAGCAGCACCTCCCTCCTCCTCCTCCTCCTCCTCCTCCGCCTCCTCCTCCT
>VXBH01004025.1:289076-312541 GCA_013400035.1 Rynchops niger
AGATTTTAAAAACAATAATGACCAAGAGGCGGCGTTGACTAGATTCCCCCCCCCCCGCCCCCAGGTTTTGCATTGATTGTGTCAGCGACTCCAAGATGTGCTTGCCCTTTTGGAAGGCAGAGAGAAAGAATTGGGCTCACTGTGAACTGAAAATCAAATTTAAAGTCTTTTGACACCAGCAGTAATTTTGCTCGGGGCGGACTCCACAAGCCGTGGTGGCTGGACTTTGGATTTGCAGCAGCGTAAACTAGAATTTAATTTCCTCCCTGTAGCCGAGTTGCCTGTATCACTGTCCTTCAGACAATTTTAGTTTTACCAGAGCAAGGCAGGAGGGCATTCTGTGTGCAGAAGAGCTGTGCGGCCAGGGGAGGAATGGTGGGACGGGCTTTGCCAACCCCCCGTGAGGGGGCTGGGAGGAGAGCGGCAGCCGGAGCCAACCCTGGATGCAATAAACCGGATCATATTATATATCTCTGCCTAATGTCAGGAATGGCTTAGCAAAGGCTGGGCAGCCAGCTCACTTTGAGCCCCACGGCCGGTCCTTCCCTGCATATCCCAAATCAAAGCAGAAGCGGCGTATTTTCCTGGCCGCTGCTGCCCAGCAGCTTTATGTCTGCTCCTCGGTGCAAACGCTGCTTTTGTACTCTCCTACCCCAGCCTGGGTGGGCTGGGCTGGGGCTGGCTTGCTCTTGCTCCTGTCTCACAGAGCTGGTGCTCTATCTGCTGCTTCAGGCTGGTATTTCAAGGGGAAAGAAAGCAGCGGGTACCAGGTAATCCTCTCCCGCAGCTGGTTTTACCCCCATTTGGCAACCTAGAGACAGATGCCGTGCCAAAACCTGATTGAGCATCCTCCTGCGGGCGAGCACTGCCTGTTTGCTCCCTGGAACACCTTGTGCTCTTGTTTTATTGCAAGTGGGCAGCAGTTTTATCTCAACTTTCATAGAATCCTAGAATAGTCTGGGTTGGAAGGGACCTTTAAAGGTCACCTAGTCCAACCCCCCTGCAACGAGCAGGGACACCTTCCACTAGATTGGGTTGCTCAGAGTCCCATCCAGCCTGGCCTTGAATGGTTCCAGGGATGGGGCATCTTCCACCTCTCTGGGCAACCTGTGCCAGTGTTTCACCACCCTCTCTGTAAAAAATGTCTTCCTTCTAGTCTGAATCAACCCTCTTTCAGTTTAAAGCCATTACCCCTTGTCCTGTCACTACAGGCCTGCATCCAGGAGATTTGGATTCAATCCCCCGAGTTGTGGCTCTCCAACTCTACCTTTGAAGTATCTTTGCTGCTGGGTCAGGTGCTATTGGGAAGAAAGAGAACCCCCCCTCTCCGACCAGGTCCAAGTTACTTAGGAAGCCGCAGCGAGGCTCCAGGAACCGTCTGTATCCCAGCTGTGATCAAAAAGCAGGTCCCAGTATGCGCTGCCCCGCTCACTGGAAGGCACAGAGAAGAGCAGGTTCCTTGGCGCTCTTGAGTTGCTTTTTGGCAGCATCCAGCACAGACCTTGCCTTGGTCTTTGCATCCAGGCTCTGTACCCAGTGGTCCTCCAAGAGTGACGCAAGAGCTAACTGGGTTTTTTTTTCCTGAACTTGTCTTTTTCTGCTGTGTTTTTCTGTTACAAGGGTATCCTGTAATTTTTACCCCCCAACCAGCACAAAAGAAACGAGGGATTAGCACAGAAGTATGCGAGCATCTTTCTTCTTTTCAATGGGAGGAACAAATTGGAGCTGACAGTTCCCTGGAACCAGCGCAATACATGAAGTAGTCACAATAATACATTTTATCTTCCAGCCCTTTTAAAGCAGCAGAAGCTCTCCGGTCTCTGATGCCTCCAGTAAGCTGACCTTGGCTGGCAGAGCCAGCCACCTCATTACTGCTGTCCCACTGCTCACAGCCTGCCCTCTCTCCCGGCCCTCACGCAGCCCGATTAGCTGCAGCAGCTAGAGCTTCCCAGGTCAGGCAGCCTGCTGGTAACCCTTCAGTGACACCAGGTCTGTTTCAAATAATCCCTTCTGCAAGAAACCATTTTTAAATTTTTTTTTTTCTTTTAATTCAAAAATAACATTTAGCTGCAACACCTAGAGATGTGTCAGGCTTGACTTTTTCCTGAAAGCGTCACCAACAGAAAAGCTTCAAGCCATCCATCAACTCCAAAACGCAGTCGCGGCAGTGAAAAGCTATCCAGTCGTCGCTGAGGTTCTGCTTTTAGCTTGTGCCTTCATGTCCACAAAAGACCAGGCTAGCCTGGCCCTGTGTATTACTAATTAAACCTTTCTATTTGAGCTGACCAAAGGAAGGAACTCATTTACAGTGAAATCTGTAGGAGACAGACAGGCAAATAAGCACCTGCAAATAGCTGCGGGAGGTTTGTGTTTCAACAGACGGGGCAAGGTTGAGCACCGCAGCTTCCTTTCTCTTCCCCCAAATTATCATCTCGCTGTCTGAGCAGCCAAACAGCTCAATTTGTCCTTCAGTGAGATGTCTTTCCTCTTTGTCAAATTTATCTTACTAGAAGACTGAGGCAAAACAAAGGAAAAATAGGGCTTGTAGTGAATGCTCCCCTTGAAGATGCCTCGGAAGTCTTGTGGAGAGGAGCTAATGGTTGGGGGTGCTGAGATGGCGGCGCTGATCTGTGGTGGTGCCAGAGGCAGGCAGGTGGGACGGTCGGTGTAGCTCTGTGTTCAAAGTCCGATGGGCGTTTTCTAGTCGTATGACATGAGGGAAAGGGTCTTTTCCATAATTAAGCAACCTGACATCCTCTGTTGGTATTTAATTTAAAAATGTTTGGTTTTAAAACTTTAGTTGTGGAACATAAGTAGGGACGTATGTTACAGCTTTGTGCAGTTACATCCCCGCAAGCAGTCTTTGGCCAGGGGGTTGCCCCGGGTATGGAGATACCTTTTTTCCCCCCTCATCCCTGCAAGCGCCGCTGGGTTATGGGAGCAACAGCTCTCCCTGTGCACTTTCCCAAACATACAGGCACGCCCGTGGGTGATGATGCTGTTGAAAAAATGCCACTGCTCAGTTAAGTGTATAATGCGCCAAGTCCCACGTGACTGACTGTCCTTCCCTGGTCTCACTGGGTACATCCGCAAAATACCACTTTGTTAGTTCAAAGAAGGAGTTGGGGTTTTGCACGGGGATGATTGTGGGATGGGAAGCAATTTGCTGTGAGGTGCTCTTTGAACCGTGAGGCGTTTTCCTGAGTTCAGTGTAACACTCACAGGCCGCATCTACTTAGATATACACAGAATCTTATTAATGACAATAAGCGCCCGCGAAAGTAAACAGAGATGAATGTTTAGTTTATTAGCTGTTCAGGTTAATAAAATCAAGAGCTGGACGTGCTCACAAAGTCATCTGTGCTACGCGAAACCAAACCGAAGCCATATTAAAAATGCTAAGACTTCAGCTGAGGCTGGAGAATAATCAGCTTAAAATGCTGCCTGCATATACTAAGGTTTTCGTTTCTTTGAAATTAGAGGGAGACATTGCCGTCGTCTCCCCAGGCAGCAGCTGGATCACAAAGCCTTGTTTCCATGCACGCAGGTGCTGGACTGGGAAGTGCTTCCAATATATTTGATTTCCACGCCGTATGCTGAAAGCGGAAGCTCCCTGAAGGTTAGATGGCTTTTCATCTGCACTTACCCAACAAGGGGTTGCTTTTTCCCCATTCTTTCCTGGCTCTACCCTTAAAGAGAAAATAATCCTCCTGCTTCCCGGTAGAGAAGGCACTGGTGGATCCAGTGTAACAGCTCCTGTGAGAGCAGAAGCCGAATGCTGTAGGCATGATTTCTCCAGCCACTGTATTTCTTACGGGCATGTCGTTCTGCCACCACATGAGGAAGAAAATTGCTTCCCTTGGCAAAAGGAGAAAATAGTTTTCCTTCGTCATATGAAACCATTGTATCCTCCTTTTCCTATACCCAGAATGATGGTTCATTACTGTTATGTGAATTGGAAAATGCAGAAATCTCAACAGAGAAGGAAAGGAGAAAAGAGTGGGAGGGCAGTGGAGGACAAACTGCAGGGTCAGTCCTATAAGCCGTTCGTTAGCCTGCGATGGCCCCTGCGATGGTGGGCTTTTCTTTTCAATGGCAGACTGTGGAAAAGCGGGGCTCTGCCGAGATGCATGCAGCCTTAATTTGTGCAATGAAAAGTTACACAAGATAATCTTGTAGTTTGGCAACAATAAACGCTGTCAGATCTGTTTAATCCATGCTCGGTTTATCCTTAATGTCTCTGTATCTAAAAGACTCAAATGGTAACTAATCCTATAGCATGGCTGGAGCGTATGATGTTTTAAATTCGAGATTTTTTTTTTTAATGCTCACTACAGATTAAATTTAACAATTTAGCCTGACTAGATCTACTTACCATGTGTTGAAGGGTTTCATCAGGTTTGCATTGGCTGTGTCTGTGACAGTAAACTACAGGCATTTGGGATTGCTCTCAGGCACAGACCTGCCTGTACCTGTGGCATTAAACTCCATTGTCCTCCAAAAGAGGCAAGCACATGAAGACTGCTTTGGGAATGGTCCTTGGCCCGTGCCGCTTCCCGAACCATGCCCAGTAGTTGTGTGGGAGAGCACTAACTGGCCCAAGCCAAAGCTGTGCCAGCAATTGCTCAAACAGTGTAACCTCCTTTTCCCCAAGGAGCAGAAAGCCCTTGCAGATTCAAGAGGGAACAGCTTTTCTATACTGAGAAACTTAGAATCACAGAATAGTTTGGGTTGGAAGGAACCTTTAAAGGCCATCTAGTCCAACTTCCCCTGCAAAAAGCAGGGACACCTTCAACTAGATCAGGTTGCTCAGAGCCCCGTCCAACCTGACCTTGAATGGTTCCAGGGATGGGGCATCTACCACCTCTCTGGGCAACCTGTGCCAGTGATTCACCACCCTCATTGTAAAAAAACTCTTCCTTCTATCTAGTCTAAATCTTCCCTCTTTTAGTTTAAAGCCCTTACCCCTTCACAGCAGGCACTGCAAAAGTTTGTCCCCATCTTTCTTATAAGCCCCTTTAAGTACTGAAAGGAGGTAGTAAGGTCTCCCCGGAACCTTCTCTTCTCCAGGCTGAACAACCCCAACTCTCTCAGCCTGTCCTCATAGCAGAGGTGCTCCAGCCCTCTGATCATTTTTGTGGCCCTCCCCTGGACTTGCTCCAAACATGTCCATGTCCTTCCTGTGCTGAGGGCTCCAGAGCTGGACACAGCACTCCAGGTGGGGGCTCACCAGAGCGGAGTAGAGGGGCAGAATCACCTCCCTCGACCTGCTGGCCACGCTTCTTTTGATGCAGCCCAGGATACGGTTGGCCTTCTGGGCTGCGAGCGCACATGGCCGGCTTAACTTGATAACTACTGAAATGAAATGTGATTTCAGAAAGTGGCGGCAAGGAGAGCAGTTCTCCATAAAATTGTAGGTATTTTTTCAAGCGGTTCCTGTAAACAACTTGTGTATCTATAAAGATGTCCTGCTTTTTTGTGCTCGTGGGCTGCAACCGCTCAGTGTAAAACCGCATTGAGGGAGAGGGAGCTGGGATACCTGTGCCTTCTGGCAGCCGCACGTAACAGTCACGTTCCTGGTGTTGCTCAGCTGCCCTGTTGGTTGTCAGATCTCTTCTCCGGTACCAGGGTCATTAACACAAACTTTTCCAAGAGTGACCCTCTACCTAGAGCAGACTCCCCTCACCCCTTTATCCTGCATCAAATCTCTTTCAGCTGCTTTTTACAGCTCCTTTATTGATCCTGGGTATGGGTAGAGAAGATGGGGGTGGTTTGGGAGAAGGTTAGGCTGTTTGGTGGTATTAGGTATGCACTGTAGTCTCCTATACCTTTGAGAGTTTTTAAAGATTAAAATGCTTTAACCAGAAGAATAATAGCCTCAGCCATAACTTTAAGGAAAAGTTCTAAAAGTCATGTATGTAAGTTCTTCTCTAGCACAAAATTCAAGTTCCGAATTTAAATGAACTGAAGCCGAGAGACACGAGTTACATCAGAGCACACAGCCTCTCTTGGTTGTGCATGGACAGTGCTCAACTACTTGATGTACTAGAAGAGAGCTTCAGACACATGCTATAGCCAAATATAAATGAAGTAACAGAGGACTTTTATGGCAATGCTCTTGAAATGGCCACACTTGTGAGGTGTCGAAAAGATTAAATAAATCCATTGCTGCAGTGCTCCTGTCTGGGACAAGAACATCCAGCTTTAAAGATCTTCTGTCCTAAAACCTGGAGCGATGTATCTTCACCAATATTTTAGTGAGTGATGTGCCATTAAGACAACCCTTGAAATAGAACAATCATATAAACATCCAAGGCGTTTTAAGTCACCCTAATCCCACCTACTTAAAGAGGAGCAGCACAGTCTTTGTATCTCATTAGCGACTGAAAGGATTTGACAACAATGATGTTTTACTTTCCTTTCAGGGATGAAAAGCCTATCTTATTTGTTTAATTTAGCTCACTCTTGCTTATATTAGAGCGTACCTGGAGTGGATACCAAGTACAGCTACAGTTGGTCTGTCTTGGCTGAAGCAAAACAAATAACCTCTAGAGCAGCACACTGGTTACCTAAACCATCCTACGTGTGTTTACTTGATGCATTTACTTTCCTGCAGATAAAAGGAGGCAGTAGCCTCGGCCTGCTGTCCTTGCCTGTGCTGCTGCCGTCTGCATTAAGCAAGGGTTGTAAACAGCAGAAATACGGGTGCAAAGTACTAAGAGAACACAGCACTCTTAAGGATGATTTTCTATTAAACACTGCTGGGTCCTTGCTTTTCTCTCCTGTCAGTGAGAGGGTTTTTATGTTCATTGCTTACACAGTCTGAGAACGTGAAGCCACTCCGCTGCTTACACTTGACACATGAATTGAGGTCACTGCTTAGAGGCATCACGGATTTTGCCAAAAGATTCCCACCAGAGTTGCATCTATTGACATAGATAGTGGAGCTGACTTACCCCACTTGTTCTCAGATCTTATGGGCTCGTCCAAATGTTACTGTTGGTCAGTAAGGGACAAGGGAGACCACCAGCACCACTCGTGGTTTCCGAGGCCTCCCCTGCTGCTAATACTTCCAACAGTGCCCAATAGGTCGCTCGCTTTTTGTGATCGGAGCGGACAAATTGAAATTCCACCCAATGCGTGTTGTCAACCGTGCAGTGTTCGGTGGCATATGCCGAAAGAAGTAGAGAGGTCGCCAGGCTGCTGCTAGACAGAGCGATTCCCACAGCCCGTTTTGCGTCCTGATAGTCTTACTCATTCTCACAAGATCCTTTCTGGTAGTTTATCTCCTAATATAGGGAAAGATAACAGAGCAGCACAAAGCCGTCCACCTTTACTACTGCGTCGTGCTGCCAAAATGACAGGGTGGTCCACCACGTGCGCAGGTTGCTCATGCTGAACCCCTGTTACGGATTTGGGGCAAGGTGGGTTTGAAGCACGCGGAGATCATTCTCAGTTGATTTTCAGAAATGCTTTTTCTTTAGATTATTTGCTGGCACTTGAATGGCAGGGTGGCTTTGTTTTTAATTAAACCTTTAATTGACATAAAGAATAATCAGTGATGAGTAGAATTGGAGTTGACTTCTAATCAAAGATAAATCTGCATACCGGGGTGGGTTTGAAATGAATGAACGTCAAATCCGATTAGATGGCCGGATTCTGATCCCTCAGCCACGCTCATACGTACTGTTAAAGACCAAATTTTGCTTGTCTCCACGAATGCCAGCTGAAAATGATCACTCTGTGTTCCTTGTGCTGCCGCAAGAGACGGGCATTAGGGAGGGCATGACTCGGGGTTCCTGCGCACGCTCGCTCCAGCTGCCAGCGCCGAACAAACATTGGAGCTGCAAAAAATGAGGTCAGCTACCAAGAACCCATCTGTCGTGCGCAGGAGCCATTTAGGATCAAATTTATTTTCCTGGGGTTTATTACGGCGAAATGACTCATTTGCATCTCCCTCTCCTTGTGTTTTTGGCACGTGCGGTACCAAGGGTAAGGAGCGGTGCTGTAGGTGGTTCTCCGAGGGGAGGTTAAGCAGAGGGAAGGGCAGTTTGTGACTCCCCAGCTGTGGAAATGGGGCATGTACCAAGAGCTCTGGTGAAAAAAGTAGCTACAAAAAAGGTCAGGAAGCAAGCTCATAGTGGTACAAGATGGAAGGGCTGCTGCTTTGCCTTAGCCACTGTCAGTCAGTATTTCTGTGCGAGTCGATGAGAGTTAGAGCCAAAGGCATATTTTACAGTAAAAATAAAATATGAAATGAAAAGTCCCCAGTTAGACTTTGGCACCTAGACTGGTGTGAAAGACGACCACTGCTTACTGAATTGATGGAGCTATATTGCTGTGGGAGCATCAAGTCCTATACATTTACAGCCACAGAGTCTTTACCATTTTGCTATTGACCTGGATTGTTAACTTCCTTCTTATTACTCTTGTTATTGCTTTTTTAGTTTATGTACTTCATCCAGTTTGGGTAGGAGGAGCAGAACAAACAGCATGAGCTATTCCAGATGGTAGACAACTTGTGTTTCTGCTCAGGGTGTCTAGTGATGAGCTAGCAAATACTGTAGTATTTGAGTTGAAAATGTCCTTACATACAACATAAAAAATGTTCTTACGGAAATGAGACCATAAAGTACAAGTCTTGCTATTAGTATCAAGTCTTGGGAAAAATAGTATTTGAAACAAAAGCTAAAATTTGGTACCCAAAGCTAATGTTTTCATTTATTAGGAACAGGTAACGGTGGCTTGTACTCGCTCACAGGGATTTCTGCATGACAAAGTAAAGCTCCCAGCTATGGGCTTAAGTAGAGCTATAAAAGATGCATGAGTTACATAAACACTTCTTTGTGCATTGTAAAAGCTGAATCCACCCAAACTGAAGGTATCGGAATACAACTAATAAAAGAAAGAATCACTGCAGGCGTCACTAACGCAGATAAAGCCATCAGTGAAAAGTGAGCACAAGCCTTCAGAGAGACCGCGCTGGATAGTTGGCAGCGCGAGAGGCTTGGCTTGGATGTCCATGGTGGGGGAAGAGGCCCACCTCAGGCTGCCAGTGATGGTAGGATGAGCTGCGGTGGGTTAAACTAAGATTCTTGTTGCTGCGAGACATGGAGCAGAAGTTTGCCTCCTTGTCTTGAGGCAGGAATACATGGCTACCAACATCTTTGATGGCCACCCAAGCGTGACTCAGATGCTCCCACATCTCCCATTTGAAGGAGAGGGAGCCGTCTCAGCCATAGCTCCTTCTGTGTGCAATAGTGCTCTACGCAGCCATGCTGGTAAGCCCATGTGGCTCTTTTTCTGTAAGCTAAAATTAATGTTTGAAGCTCACAGATCTACTGGCCTTTCACCGGCTGATGTAGGCTTGGGAAGTGTGCTTGTCAGTGTAGCCATATGCTGCTATTTAGGAATATCTCATAGCCTTAGACTTTGATGGAACAAATGCACATGATTTTGTTCTGGCAACCAAGAATAGTTCTTCAGATGGAGCTCACATGTCTGTACAACTCTGGCAAATGCTACCCTGCACAAGGAAATAGCAGCCCAGTCACTGGGAGCATAAAACGTGCCATGAAAGTCTTAATTCATGTAATCCAGTGGCCAACAGAAGACACCATTCTACAGGGGCTTCCAGGAGATCCTATCCCATGGTAATGTTCCTGTCACATTCAGTAGTTATGAGCTTGTGCACTAATGCCTAACAGTTTTTGTCCTAAAAATGTAAAAACTCTTATGAAAGAATTAGATTTCTAGTGAAAGTTTTTATAATGCACCTGAGGGCTCTTACCCATATATTATTGTCAAATTTTTATATTAAAAAACCATGCACAAGAATGTCTATGTTATCATCCAAGATGCATACCTCTGTGCCTTCTAGGAGTCTAGGGAACATGGAAACCATAAATTCCAGGTGGTTGTTTGGGCTACTGGCCATGCTGGCTTCATATTGCCAGGGTGATTCAATTAAGTGAGAAGGAAGAAGTTGGAAAATTAATATTAAAAATGACCAGACTTTAGGCTACAAAAGCAAGCGACACCAGCTGAAGGTGTACTGAATGAGCTTAGCATTGAACTGAGTGACTAAGTTTAGAGTTGAATTGTGCTCTTTGGGTTTATGAGTGCAGAGCGGAAAGAATTGGCTGTCTGAGAGGAGGACATGACTTCTAGGGTATAATCAGTATCTTCCCTTATTGGATTTATTCTTTTGGAGATGCACGCTCCTAAATGGGATCTTATTGCAATTTAAAATTTTTACCTTTGTAAGCTGGTCAGCTAGTGTCATAAGCAGAACATAGACCTTGACACAGATGAGAGAGGAACATAATCACTTCTTCCATTATTCAAGAAGGTACCAGTTCATTTGTTGGACATACCCCGGGTCTGCAAGTAAGAAATGTTCCTAGCATGCAAAACAGAATCAGTTGACTTCTGTAGCAATGCACTCACATCAGTTTAGTGGCATCTTAGCTTAACCTAAATAATTATCACCCAAATTTATTGGACAGCCTGCAGACCACAGATCAGCAGAAGCAACAACAAACCAACCCTCTCACTGTAGGGATTGCAGCTCCTTAGGTACAGAATGGGCCTTGAAACGTGTGTCACGCGATAAAAATAAGATAGGAACAAAGGATTATCAAGAGTGCCTTCAGACATTGAGTCCTATTCCCCATTCCCATTTAATCAAGGATTATACATAATCCCAAAGTGTCCTCGAAGCCTCTATTCCATGAACCCTCAACTGCAGACAGCTCCCTAACGCCCTCCAGCAAACCCTGGACCCAAAGCCATAACTGTAGCTGCTACAGGAGGAATCCAGGGCACCATTACCCCTCGCACATGTGTGGCAGCTTTACATGGTTGCTAGCACATGTGTAGCAAAACCAACTTCCCCTCATCCTGTGGTGAACAAAAAATATCACCTCCAGATCAGTCATGGTGAAAAAACAAAAAGGGACCGTGTGAAAGTCAATCTAGATTTAGCAAACGTGTTTCTTCCCCTCTCTTAGCTTGGATTGAAGTCCACATGGTTTAGCAAATATTTCAGCATTATGGGAGGTGGGGGTCCATGCTGAGGGTGATGAGGAGAGGGCAGCCCTGTGGAAGTGATGGGCTCGATGGTCCCTTCCCCTTTCATTAGCTCAGGCTCAGCTGTTTTCCCGTTTCCAGACTGAAAGGAGAGCTGGGAGAGGGGACTTTTATTTCCCTGGGGACAGAGACATCATCAATTATCTGCCATTCCCTGCTGCAAGCTGTCAGAGAATAGGGCAGAGAAAGAGTACTGATAGGATTTCACCTTATCCCTCGACTCTGCTGATGGGCTCATCATTCATCTACTGTGCACTTAGCATGGGCAATACTAATTATATTAATTATGCTCCTGCACAGCACATGCTTATATTAGCAGTAAGGAGACTGGTGACTTTTTAAAAAGAAACATCAGTGGTTCGTTCGCTGTATAGATTTAAAAATGTAAGCGTACTCATTGCATCCATTGCTGAGGAGGATCTCTCGAACCTCAAAAGCATTTAATACCGTTTAAAAGTGCAATATGCCTTACATCATTGAGAGCAAAATGCATACTGTATCTAGAAGACAGTAGCATTATATCACGTAACTACTAAGTGCAGACTTAGAAACTTGGTCACTGCATTGGAGTAGCACCAAAATCCCCTCGGTAGTGTTCATCTATAGGGACACTGATCAGGTCAGCAAGAGATCTGGGTAAGTCTTTGTGAGCTGAGCCTTATTGAAATTACACTAGCGACTACATCTATGCATATAATCAGAATCCAAATGTATTATTAAATTCAGAGGTTGGTTTATTTAGTTGATAGCGTGGAGGCCTGTGAATCGTTCAAGAGACAGGAAAATAAATCCCCCTCTACAAAGTGTATTACAACAATGTGACAAATACTCATCGCTCAAAGTGTATTTGCTAAATGTAGGTATGATAAATAATCCATCGACGCAGTGCTTGCATGCAACCCCTGCCTGTGTGAATCTGGGCTAAGGGGCTGCTGCTGCTAGGGAGAGCTGGCGCGATTTTGTGAGGTCAGTTGGAAATATCTGAGATATCAGCAATGTAAGTTTAAATCTTAAGAACAGATTGTGTTTGTACAATAGAGTCAACCTCTAAACTTGACAAACTGAAAAGTGACTGAACTGGGAGATTTCCTCAGTTCTGACTCCATTACCTCCTTTTATCACAGCTTGCTTCGGTACAGAAATTAAACATACATTGATCACCAAGATTTTATATAATAGAGAGAGAGAGCACAAGCCTATCTGGGCTCTAGTTTCTGACCATTTTATGCAAAAGCAAAGCAGAAGTAGCTCCCGGCAGGTCTTCAATTTGCATTTCAATTGCACTTCTTTCTCACTTCCTTCTGGTATCTTGAGGAAAGCCGTAGCTACTAAAGCACTGCAAAGCCATGAGTGCTTGGGCAAAATAAATGAAATAAATAACTAAATTCCTTTTCCAAAATTATTATTTTTTTTTAATTTCTCCACAGCAAAAGAAAACCTAAAGACTTGCAGTATGTGTGCACACATTCACATACGGACACAAAGATTTTGTTTGGAGCAAAACCCATTCATCTTTCATTCACATTAATGCAGAAGATATTCATCGAGTGGAAGGTGTTAGTGTTTTGACAAGAGCTTTGAATCTAAAGTAATTACATTTATATTGCCAATGTTGTCATGGCCAGGACCCAACTTCAAGTTTGGTTTTATTCCCCTTATTTGCTGAGGAGGAAGAGCTGGTGTTTATGCAGTTAAATCCTCTCTGACTGACAGCATTGTTTACCTTCTACCCTTGTAGGTCTCCAGATGCTGTCTGGGGGGGCATTAATCATCCTGTCAAACAGGGCAAGTGCTGAACCCTTGCAAGGGATTTTCTGCTCCTTGGCACTCTGGACCCAACTTTTAATGTGAGTCCTTGGATGCAAACGGAGGCACACAGCACACACTGTAACTGTTTTAAGATTATTTGCAAAACCAAAGGGAACTTGCTGCATGGATCCCAGAGTACTGCGATCGAGTGGTTTCTGCTTTGTCTCTTGGGACCTGGTTCCCGGTGGGGTTTGGACTGTTAGACATCAGCTGCTGTGGGTAGAAGCTTTACCGTCTCCAGGGATGCGAGGTTTGACCCTGGCAGCTGCAAAGTGGCTTCTGCCAAGTGCTGGGTATCGGGAAGCCTGAGCAGAGCTCAGCCCTGCAGAGGTGTGCTGAGAGCCTTAAGGAGCTAGGGATGGGTGTTGGGCCAAATTTGGTCTCTCATTGACTGAAGACTCGAGTATCTGTGGCTGGAGCATGTTTATCCTTGTGTGAGTCAGCCAAAGCGCGTCCTCACTGCAATTTCTCCCAAGCCTGCGAGGAGCGGCTGCTCCCCAGACCCTCCTGCCCCCACCCTCTCCCTTTCCTCCATCTCTCCTGGCCATGGGTTTCTGCCCGGTGTGGATGCTCATGGCACTGGTCTGCTTGAGAGCAGCTTCTTTATCCCAAGGGTTTATCCTCGCTGTGGATAAGCTGACATGGCTCTGAGCTGGACACGCTGTGGCCCACCTCAGCCGGGGACACGAACAGTGGAGCATCATTATCTGCTGGCCACAGTGGAGGAGAAAACTGGCCTTAATTGCATCCCAGGTGGTACCTCTGAGGGCTGTCCAGTCACAGGGGACCAGCTCTTGCTTCAGAAACAGAAAGATTAGCGCTGTTTTGGTTGTGCACTAGAGAAAATTTTACATTACCAGTAGCGCTGGCAATGCTGGGACTGGGAGAAATATTTCTGGTGGAGCTCTTGCAGAAATATTCCTGCAGAAAGCAGCTCCTCAGGCCATGCAGTCCTCTCCAGGGTGAAGCAGTAGCTCACCACCACGCCTAATGTCACCTCAAAGAGTATTTGCCCAGCCTGGCGCGGCAAATCAAACATAACTGGACAGCACACAACAATTCCCCATGTGTTTGCTTTCTCCGGTGAGTGTTTGCCATGCGGGCACCATGTAGCTCTGGTGCTTATCTTTAATAAATATGTTCGGTTGCGAAGGCTTACGTTGCAAATCCGTACCTTTCAGAAGTGGCTGGTTTTGTGGGCTCTTGTGATCATTCCTCATCTGCAGAGATGAGAGGGGGGTTTAGACTTGCTGTCACCCCCTCAGCCCCGTAGGTCACGGTTTCGGAGAGCATCAGCTCCAGCCGCTGCCACGCCATCCTGCCTCGGTACCCAGCTCACCCAGCTGTTTGGAGTGCAATGAACTGGGGGCGTGGGGTGGGACAGGTCCAGCTTTTAAAATAAATGGGGAGGGGAAAAAAAAATCTAAAAAAAAAAAAAAAAATCTTTCTTTTTAATTTTTTGTCAGGTTTTTTTTAAGCTGGCCTAGTTTCTCAATCCATTTTGCAGTGCAAGGGCGTTAGCAGCCGTGCTGGCACCCTGGGAAGGAAGGAGGCGGTGAGAGGATGGGTCCTGCGGGATGGAGGAGCCAGTCCCTGGCAGCACCTGAGGACCAGTGCCCTCTTCTCCAGCATCCCTCTTCCCTTCCCGCTCCCTGCCCTGCTGCCTGGCCTCAGCTGGCCATGGAGCTCCTCAGACGGCTCGGTGACGCCATTCCCCTCGCCAGAGGAGCACAAAACCAAGGCAGCAGAAAAATCTGCTTCATTCTCTGCCGAGGGCAGCAAGCGCCGGAAAAACAGCAGATCAAGGAGGAAAGGAAAAGGGAGGCATCCCCCTCGCCCCTCGTGGCAGCAGCAAGCTGGTGGAGCTGTTGTGAACCACAGCACTTGTTTACTATTTCTTTGCGAGTGGATTGAAATCACCTTAGTTTTGTGCAGATGCTGAGCTGGGTGTTGAAAATGAGCACATACAGAGTGAGGGCTTCCTCCCAGGGTGCCGAGCCCCCCCCCCCAACTCCACCCACCTTCCCCGAACATGTGAAATGCAGAGCGTACGGTGCCTGGAGGTTGTTGTGGTGTAGAGCATCCCTCTCTCATCACGACATGCCGTGGTTGCGCATACACCCACTGCATCTTCTTTCTCAGCAGCCAGGCGGGAACAGCCACAGGGAAAATGAGCAAGGCTCAGAGGGGAGCTGCAGGACTTGATTTGTGGTGAACGAACCCTCTTTCTTTTTTTTTTTTTTTTTTTAATTTTAATATATGTATTAACACTTCGTAGTGATGGTGAGTGCCCCTCAAGGCGTCTGCACACTCCCAAAATAATCTCTGGGATACCTCGATGTAGCAGATGGGACAGCAGGGCTGGGGGAGAAGCATGCTGGGCACGGTAGAAATTGGGGATGGCGTTGGGATTAGCACGCTGAAACATCAGGTTTCTAGGCCCACGTTCAGACCCTCTTTGTGTCTCCAGCGTGTTTTCAGTAGACCCTGCGAGGTAAGTCAGAAGTGAAAATGGGACTATTTTATGTTTTAGATGGGACGGTTTGGCAATGCAAACAGATTGGTGCCCTGGTTCGCAGCCCGTCGTGGGGTTCAGTTACCCTTTACCATGCCTGATGGACACCAGGCAGTCCCTGCCTCACCACCCGCCTCTTACCCTCCGTCGTCACTGACCTGCTTTCTGTTCTTTTTCAGGAATATCTTCCAGGCTCCCCGAAATCATGTCAATAGGATCACATTCATTCTCTCCAGGAGGTCCTAATGGGATTATTAGAAGCCAGTCCTTCGCTGGCTTCAGCGGGCTTCAAGAGAGACGCTCCAGGCAAGTCCCATGTTCTCTAAGGGGAATTTCCAAATCAGGCCCTAAGGGAGGGTGAAGGTGGAAAAGAGGCGAGAGAAGACAGCCTTCTCTCTGATTGCCAAAGAAAATCTTCTAGGCTAAAATCTCTCTCTCTATTGTTTGTATAATTAAGCTGTTGCCCTCTGCCTTAGCTACCAAATGCCTGTTTGTCTCTCCTCCATTAATGCAGGGCTTCCTCGTGTGTCTCAGAGCTGTGAGAGAATTTCGGAGAATCGTTTTAATTTACAAACTTGTGCAGTGATCTTTTCAGCATGTGAAATGTGCAGGAACATGATACATTTCCCACCGCCCCCAACTTAAGACCGTTGCTACCCAAAAGACAGTTTTGTCATTGCCGCACTGCTATGAATTCAGAACAACTCTTGTTTCCTTTGCAGGGCTGCCTTCATGCCCTGCTGGAAACTGGACAGAGCTTGGCTGCAAAGCCTTTCCTTGCACCACCATTTAGCTAGGATTTAGGGCTTTGAGTCAGGCATTTACCAAGTCAACAAGTCCCTGATGCCCCCAGGGGCTACTTTACAAGTAAAGTCTCCAGAGCACCAGTTAGCAATGGAGGAGGAACAGCAGGCAAAGGGTTGCCTCCCATCATCAGCTTAAGTCAGTGATGGTTGTTAGATGCTGACAAACCCCCAGCAGAATCACCAAAGAGGCACCTACATGCAGCACAACCATCCTCCCTGTGCCATATGGAGATGCCTATGGTCCATGCTCAAGACCAGTGGTGTGATGGTGTCCTCCAGACATGCTCTTAACTGAGCCCCAATTTTCCTTAGGAGCCCCCAGGCTTTACACCTGAGATTTACTTTTACCTTTACTGTGTTCGGCTCTGGAGCCCTCAGCACAAGAGGGACATGGACCTGTTGGAGCGGGTCCAGAAGATGGCCACGAAGATGATCAAAGGGATGGAGCACTTCTCCTATGAGGACAGGCTGAGAGACTGGGGTTGTTCAGCCTGGAGAAGAGAAGGCTCTGGGGAGACCTTATAGCGGCCTTCCAGTACCTGAAGGGGGCCTACAAGAAAGCCGGGGAGGGGCTGTTTGTAAGGGCATGTAGCGATAGGACGAGGGGCAATGGTTTTAAACTAGAGCAGGGAAGGTTTAGATTAGACATTAGGAAGAAGTTCTTTACAATGAAGGTGGCGAGACACTGGCACAGGTTTGGCCAGAGAGGTGGTGGAGGCCCCATCCCTGGAGACATTCAAGGCCAGGCTTGATGTGGCTCTGAGCAACCTGATCTAGTTGAAGATGTCCCTGCTTACTGCAGGGGGGTTGGACTAGATCGCCTTTAAAGGTCCCTTCCAACCCAACACATTCTATGATTCTATGATTATCTGGGCTCCCCTTTGCCTTTAGCACGTGGACAAAGCTCAGCCCTTCTATGGCTGTGGCTGAGCAATGTGAGGCAGGACAGGCATGGTACAAGACAGAAACGTCTGATGAGCCTCAGAATCAGCCCAGCGTTTCCAGACCAGAGACCAGCAGTCATATCTCAGCAAGGCAACTGGCACATCAAAAGCTGACAGCACGTGTCCCAGACTGCTCAGACCTCTTAACCAGTAAACAAATGCAGTTCTTTAACTGGCAGGCACAGAAGCAGATTCATTTCTGCTAGCAGAGATAATATCGGAAGATTTCTTCATGCTACGCTCCTTTGAGATCATTATGATTTATAGGGGTTTCCTCCTCTTTAATGTTCATTTTGCAGGTGTAACTCCTTTATTGAAAATTCCTCTGCGCTTAAGAAGCCCCAAGCAAAGGTGAAGAAAATGCATAATTTGGGCCATAAGAACAGCACCGCACCCAAAGAGCCCCAGCCTAAGAGGATGGAAGAGGTCTACCGAGCCCTGAAGAATGGCCTGGAGTAAGAGCCTTTATCCTTGCTTGTTGAGTGAAGCTTTCTGTGACATTTTAGAGCCTAGAGGAACATGTCACAGGGTTCCTTAATCATAGGAAAGGAAAATCTACGTCTTGGAGCCTGGTTTGTAACACTTAGGATGTGAAATAGTTGTATGGGAAACAGAGCTGAATCCCATTTCCATTCCAATTGCTAGGAAAGCTCCCAAAAGCTGGGATTTCAACATTTTTTGCCTCCAAATTTCCTAGAGTCCTGTCAGAGGCTTGTATTGCCCTTAAGATAAGATCCCAGATGATAACAGGTTTTTTACCATCTGGATACAAGAGCAGCAATTGGAAGGCACCAGCCTGTAAAATAAGCAGCAGATAAGCTGACTTGAAACTGGTTGTTCAGTGTAAAGAGAACACCGAGCTCTTAAACACAGCTAAATAAATGGCTCCTATTTATTCCCCAAAAGGCAGCAGGGAGCTGCTTTTAGGACAGATCAACGTAAATGAGTTTTTGTCTGAAAACAGATCCAATGAGGACAGCCATTTGTTGCGCAGATTTTCTTTTAGGATGGTCAGCAGCCAGCTTGGTATGTGCTGCAGGGCTCATGCCTCCCTTCTCTGGTTTGTGTTCACAGCGAGTATCTGGAAGTTCACCAGACGGAGCTGGATAAGTTGACTACTCAGTTAAAAGACATGAAAAGAAACTCACGCCTGGTACGTGTCACGCTTTTTTCATTGTGTGGATGTGCAATAAACTCCTCGAGGTGCTGAAGCAGACAGGGGCTGGGAGCGGGATATAGGGAATTCGCATTGATGCTCTTCTTTTCTTCCAGCCCTGGCTTTGCTTGTGATTTCTGTTGACTGACAAACATTACTTTCTGGTAGTGCTGTTAAGTTGCAAAATTAATCACAGTTTCATCTTCTCTGTTGCAGGGAGTCCTGTATGATTTGGATAAGGTACGTTACCCTCTTTGACACTGGTTTTGCAAAGGAGCGTTAGGATCCATACGATGTACGTAGCTGGCATGGGAAACTTCTCTCAGCCGGATCTACCATCCAGGCAAACACCATTGAGGGAGAAGTTACCTGCCAATTTGCACTCGCAAAGGAAGAAGTCCCACTCCCCTCCTCTTCCCAGGGGCTCTGGTATTGCCTGGTGCTTCCCCCAGCCAACTGTGCTCACTAACCTGGCATCAAACTTACCCCATCAGCCCTTCCCTGGGCTCTGTCGAGTTAAACTGGCTGGGTGCCAGGAAGGAGGCAGACCCCTGCCAGGGAAAGAGGGAGGTGGAGGAGTGAGACCTCCTATCTCCTGTCAGCTGCCAGCCATTAAATCCATCGCCTCATGCAACTTCACCCTGCCAGCTCCGGGTCAAGCCCCAGCTCGTCCCTGTTCCTGCCAGTTCTGGGGACGGAAAAACTGAAAAATTGAAAATATTTTTCCCCGGCAGGAAAATTTGGGTGAAACAAAAGGAAAGCTTTCAAAAACTTTTCCTGAGCAAGTCTGGCTTTTTTTCAGTCAAAATGCCAAGGCTTGGTTTCGCTGTCAAAACCAGTTTGCTGAGGAAGGGAATGGATTTTGAAATGCAAAACCGATTTTAATACAGGTTTTCAAAGTACTCAAAATAATTTTGAGCTAAAAAAGTTCTGATTTTTTTTTTTTAAGAATTCAAAAAACTAGGGAAATCCCATCAAAGAAAACCTCTTTTTTGTTCAAAAATACATTAGGTGCAGATATCGATGAGCTCCATTTTCGTTAGCAGATTAATGGTAGTAAGGTGGGACAGCTGATTCCAGATTCACGGGCAATGAATGCCTGCATGTTTTAAGGAGGAGTTTCTCAGCCTCGTGGGGACCTGAAGACCCGAGCAGAACTAGCGTGGCAATGTCTTACTGATTTATTTAAATGTGCCTCACCCTCTGCCTCTTCCTTTCCTTCAGCAAATCAAAGCGGTCGAAAGATACATGAGAAGGCTGGAGTTCCACATTAGCAAGGTAACGAGGGCTCCTATCATCTTTCTTCTGCATCTGCTCCTATGTTATTAGGAAAACAAACCCTTGGCCTCCTGCTGCCCCTCCGCTCCGGGGAGACCGCCTTGACGAAGCCTCTCCCAGATTTGGTATTTTTACTGCGATGGGCTGGTGGTCGGAGCCAAAGAAAGGGTTTCCATGTGGTTTGCAGCCCCCGGGGTCCAGCCGTGCCTCGAGACACTCCCACCCGCTTTTAGGTACAGGGAGAGAGCATAGGGTCAGACGCTTGCTGGGAAAAGTCTATCTCGCCCCATGCTTATTGTTAAACTGTAGGTAGAGAGTTGCATCTGAAAGTAATTTAATTTAGCAGTTGTCTCTACTGTACACAGCAGCTAGGTTGGGTTTGTTCCTGGATTTCACCGCTAAAGCTTTTGCTGCGTGGTTTGGGGCCCACATCCACTTGATTACATCGGTGAGAATAGTCAGTAGAGGTACTTGTGATTTATACTAATACATTTTAGAGCTGGACAAAATCCATGGCGTGTATTCTCTTACTTACAAACATATCTGCTAGCGATTAGTTGCTTTTCTGAGCCTGACAAAAGAATGAATTATTTTTGATGGATGAAATGTCTTTTGAGAGTCATTTGAAAAGCGTTTGCACAGCTTGAAGTGCTCCAATTATGACAACTCATCCAAACCTTTTAATTTCAGCCTTCTTTTACTCTTGGAGCCGAAAAAAAATATATAAATCATCAGGCGATAGACTGAAATTTCGTTCCCCAAAACCGCCTTCTCTCTGGCTGGCAACATGAATGGCAAAATTAGTGCTTAAAGAACATTTCCATTCAGGCCCTTCCCACTCCAGCCTGCTCAGAGCTAATGGTTTCTGGGCTTATAATAGGACTGAAAAGCACCAAACGCAAGAGGTAGCGCTGGTCAGTATTACTCAAGCTCGCTGGGTACATTAGTTCACTTGCCGTAACCTACATCAACAGAGACAAAAGGAACCGAGCTGTGCTGCCTTCAAGCCTACGGGCTTGGGCAGGTAAAGAAACATCTTTGTTTCTAATGACAGAGAAGGTCTTTTTCAGCTGTACCGGACTGGGGCCACCGCTCCGTACAGGAAGCAGAGTGAGGAAAAGGGGATGTGCGGCAGAGGACCCCACGTATTTAGGGGGAAAGATGAGCCTGCCCTCTCCCTGCTTGCATGGGCAGGGGAAGGACATCAGCCCCGGGTTAACACTCCACCCTGATGGCAGAGATAAATGCCAAGTGACAGCTATTTATAGCAGCTGTCTTTAGCTTGCTGACTTGCAAGAGAAATAGGAGTGGATATGACTCCCAGAAGCTTTTTTTGTAACTTTGAAATGGCAAAATGCTACCTGTGCCTCCGTTACCCTTGGCTGAACTCTTTCACTTTGCAAAGCAGTCCCTGTTTTGGTGAGAGATCCCTCAGGTCAGGGGCTTTGGCCACCGGGTATCTGAGCTAGCCTTGTAAAAGTCGACCGAAGGCTTTGAAGCTGTCCCACTCCAAACAAGTAAGCCACAGCGCTTTTTATTAGAGGTTAAGCAGGCTTGGAAAATGGGATTTGGAACATGGCTGGATCGTCACATCAGGCTCATCTCTAATGCAGCAACACAAAGTCGTAGACTGAGGAAGCCAAGGCGCTGGATGCTTTCAGAGGGAGGAACTCTGCTGTGAAAATTCACTAGTGAGCACTGAGCACCACGGGGTACAGGGCGATCGCTTGTTGTCAGAGATAACAAAGGGAAAAAGTTATTCTAGGTAAAAAACAAATACTGCCCTATCTTAGCAGGGACATTAGAAGCAGAAAGAAGAGACAGCTTTCTCTATTCCTTTTCTTCTCATCACCCTGGTAAAGTCAGGTTAGAAAACTTACATCTCCTGTATCTGGCAAATCAAGTTTATGTGAATATATGTCTATATATAGATATATATGTACAGCAGCTATACCACTGTAGACTCCAACCAAACAGGTCAGGTGGAGGAAGTGTGTACATTCAGTGCAGGGATTAGAGGGAAAAGGGAAACTAAAGCATAAGACACGTGTAAATCCATTGCACTCCAAAACCAGATCCAGGTGAGACTTTAAACAGCGTGTGAGTAGGTTTTGCAAAACTTCCAGGCTGCTTACTAAATGTTGGGTGCCTGAGCCATGCCAAAGGACTTTAAGGAGACGACTAGTAGATTATATGAATGGCTGGGGGCTGAAGTTGAAAACTACTTCCTTAATTTGACATCAGCTGTTTCTAAGCCCTTTACCTGTGTTGATTCTGATCACTCGCAGTTGCTGGAGGGTGGGCAGTGAGAATCCAAAAAAATCACTTTCTGCTTCTGTTACTACCTAGTAGCCAAATATTGCAACGGTCCCGATCCACGGCTGGCGTTAGCAATATGGAAGACATTGCTGGCCCTATTAACTGTGCCATTTAACGCGTCCAGTCCCCTTTGGCAGTGTGGACGTTGCAGTTGGTTTTGAAAGATCTCTCCACACCGATGTGTCTGAGAAGCTTGCTGCACACCTGCCCTACCGTTACGGCTGTAGGTAGCCCAGACGCGGGCAAAAGGGAGCAGCAATGGTTAAGGGCATGCAGGGCAAGCAGGTGAATTGCTGGCAGTATCTGATGTTGCTGTGATGAGATTTTTACAGTGGAAGTTATTTTTATCTTGTGTTTCTTTAGGCTGTAACAGTTATCACAGCTTCATTTGCTCACCCTTTCCAATGGATCTAACAATCTGGCCGAGTTTCCTTGTAATGCAAATGACTTCATTGTTTGTTGGTGTTATTTTGTTGGGTTTTCTAAGGTTTTTTTTTTCAATGCGTCCTCATTGTTCCCACTAGGTGGATGAGCTTTATGAAGCCTATTGTATCCAAAGACGTCTCTGCGATGGTGCCAGCAAAATGAAGCAAGCCTTTGCAATGTCTCCTGCCAGCAAAGCAGCTCGAGAGAGTCTAACCGAAATCAACAGGAGTTTCAAGGAGTACACAGAGGTACAGCCTCATCCGTTTAGTCTGTTGCTCTCGCGCTCTTTGAAGGCCGTGGGAACTTTGCCACTGATTTCAGGGAGAATTTCATCCAGATAAAAGAATTAAAAGCAAAATCAGCAAAGAGGAATTATTACTTCTGTGGTCGTCGTCAGGTGAATACCTGATGGCTTACAGAGATGGGTGACATGGGCCCAAAGAGCTCCTTGAAATAGTAATGTTCAAGCTCTATGAGAGCAGGGTTATACCCAGGAACTGCTGCACAAGAAAAAAATATAAATCTGCCCCAAATCTACATATATACTAGCTTTGTCCTTCCCAGCCTGCAGGTTTTTGGGATGACAGGTTGGCTGGAATCCATGTGTACGCAGACATCTGCTGCATCCTATCCTGTTTTACTTGCTGTGATCAGCGTCTGTTTTATTAAACAGGCAGTAGATGAGGAAGGGCCTAATAATGTCGCAAACATCCCAGCACACGAGCTGTGACAGCCTTCCGAAATCTGAAGGAAGAACCGGAGAGGATCTGGTACCCGTCTCCCACAGTCTTTTTTCTTTTCTTAACGTAGTCCCCGTTTCTGGAGAGATTAAAAACGTGCTGGGAGCCACTCTGGCATGGAGCTGCTGCTGCTGGCACGTGTCCTGGCCGGAGAGGACTGGGACAGTGACCAGGTTGTGCTTCAAGGGCCACAACTGCCCTCTGCCAACAGGAGGATTAGAGCACAGGGTTACATTCAGCTTCGTGGCGAGCAGGCATAGCTGCCATTTTTAGGGCCGGACCTAGCTAAACAGCCAGGATGGCTCTGGCAGGTTGACTTCATTGTAAAATATCTTTCAGCTGTCTAGCAGAGAAGCTTCTCTTTCCAAATAGACCTTAAAA
>VXBH01004025.1:316827-354798 GCA_013400035.1 Rynchops niger
CATCCCCGGGGTACCCCGCTGCTGCATCCCGCAGCATCCCCGGGGGCACCCCGCTCCTGCATCCCGTGGCATCCCCAGGGTGCCCCGCTGCTGCATCCCGCAGCATCCCCGGGGTACCCTGCTGCTGCTCCCCGGAGCACCCCCAGGCCCTCCAACAGCCCCTCTCTGTCTTTCCTTCTCAGGTCTGGCTGGCTTCGCTCGGCTCTGCCCGGGAGATCAATACGAGGTACGTCTGTGCTGGTTTACGGTTTGGTTATTAGCAAAAGAACAGCAGATTTCTGCTGCTTTTTATATTGCGATGAATAAAGCCTTTTCACATCAGCACCCCAGGAAACGGCTATTATTTTTCCAGTATATGCACTGTAAAACCTTGCAGTTTGCTTTATGGCCATGTAGGTCAGGACATCTGTCAGAAGATAGAAAATTATATTCAGAGCACTGGATGATGGCTAATCAAAGAATTACAAGTTTTGGTGGTTGTTTTTTTTTTATTTTAAAAATTTAAATTAAAAAAAAAAACAAACACAAAAACAAACCCATAAGCAAAACCTCGTTATTTTTTAAGTGTCTCCCAGAGTAAGGGCATGCTTCTCACTGTCTTATTTGTGACAAACATTTCTAATTCTCCTGGAAAAAAGCATATGCCCCATCCCATGCACACAGAGCAAATTGAACAAGTCCTTGCAAGTATCCTTTACTGAATATTGAGACTTTACTTCCTCATAAAGCCAAGTAGCAGAAAGACACATTTCTTGAGACCCACATGTTACCTGCTGCGAGGCTGCGTCAGGATCTCCGGTCCCTGCAGCGTTCTAGTGGAGAACATCAAGAGCAGGTTAATTAGAGATGGATTAAAATAAAAGCCTCCAGCTCTATCTGGAACAGAGCTTACCCTGCAAGAAATTCTCAAACTGAGTATGGATCTCCCCTAACCTGTACTTCACAGCTGTCCTGATCATCAATTCATTAATTCCCACTCTCGTTCCCTGTGACAAATCTCTCCTGCCCCTTTCACGCCTGCAAGCAGCATGTGGTTCCTCTGCAGGGCCGACTAGTTGGTGCAGGTCTCTCCCAGCCATCCCCACAGCCCAGAATGGGCTTTTCTGCTCTGACTGCTTCAGACTGTGTTGCTGCACTGAGGGGGTCTCATTCATTTCCATCACCAGCCAGACAAAGTCTCCCATTGACGGTGGATGGCCAGAAGCTCACCTGCCCTCTCCACTGCCTGGGAAGGCAGCAGATCCAGCAAGCTGCAGGTGGTAGGAAAGGCCACAGGGGCTTTCCTCCTGCCCTCCCAAATTTCCCCACCGCCACCACTGCCACTTCTCCTGTAGACAGAGTTAAAACTCCTGTAGCTTCTTTGTTAGCAGTCATCCAGTTATACAAAGGTGAAAGCTGGGGTGAGGGGTGCCTTACCGAAAGGAGTGATTTGGAGACCTGAGAGGCGGAGATCCTGCAGGATAGACCTTTTCCTTCTGGCATGATGGGAAGTAGAACGGCAGCACCTACACCACTAACTCTTCCAGCCTACTTCAGACCCCTTCCCCAATTCTGTTTCTGATATTTGTGCGTCACGAGAGCAGATTTCTCAAGAAAATAAGAGGATTTTTCCTTTTCAGATTTTCATGCGCTACGGTCGCCAGCGGTGGAAACTGAAAGGCAAAATAGAAGTCAATGGCAAGCAAAGCTGGGACGGAGAAGAAATGGTTTTCCTCCCTCTCATTGTTGGGCTGATCTCCATTAAGGTACGCATGCTAAGTCCTTTGCCTGCAAGTAAGGCAGGAGTCAAGAAGCTGCCTTCTCATGCACCATCAGCAAAAACGCAGCAGCAGATCATTAAATGCTTTGGAAATGAGCTATCATTAGTATTTCCAACGCACCTACATGCGTGGAGTGCTATAGTATTGTCCAATCTAGATGCTACAAGACTGTAATCAGTTTGGGAGTCCTGCGGGAGAGGTTGTCCTAACTCTCCCCAGACTGGTGTCGTATCCATACTAACAGGACCCTTGCCTCACATTGCTCTCCAGCAACTCAGATTATTTGCACCAGAAGCATGGGAACACTGGAAACCTGATTGCTAACAGCATTCAGGAAATGACAAACTCAACCCCCAGAAATCCCACTGCTGCTGCGTTTGTTAATACTGCTCGGTTAAGAGGGCAGCATCTGCTGATCTGGAGAAATGGGTAGTTCTCTCCTTTGAACTCACCTGGGGGCCAGTTGCGCATAAGCTGGAGCATCCTGAGGTCCAGTCCCACCACCCTGCGCAGAACAGCAATGTGACAGCGGGAGGTAGCACCGCTGTCGGGTTTCTGCTCACAGTGAGATGGGGGCATGTAGAAAAACCACTCTGACTTTTTGGCAGCTTCCTAGAGCACAGCAGTTCCCCAGATTTCCTAATGCCTGCAAGCCTTGGCTTTCCTCTTACTCTATGCAACATTCCCCAGGGAAAGAGCAACTTTTGCAACTCCTAGCAGTCAGCAGCAACTTTTCATCCCAAACCAGAGTCTTTCCACCACTGCTTCATCCCTTCATTGCCCCAGGCCTCCCCAGACGGTTTTCTGCTGGCTGAAGGTCCACGTTCCCACGTGCTTTCTTTCCAACAAACCTCCAACTCAGAGATACCCATTCCCTAACCCCTGTCTAGAAATTGCTGCTAATAATTATGCCAGGTGTCCCTGCTTAGGCAGCTTAAATAGGGGAGAGTCTTCAAAGTCTCATGGGAAACGTCCCACTTAGACACTACATAACCTTCACGAAAAAAATGCAAGCAATTATAAAATCACCAACAAAATAATCCCAAATGTGTGAGGTGGTAAGTTTTCATAGACAGTCAGATTGTGACATGAGATGAGTCACTCTCCCCAGTCTTAACAACACGGTTTTAGGGTGGAAGTTTAGGGAAGAATCCTTTCTTGTAGTAACCAAGAGCTACAAATGAGAGTCCCAGTATTGTTAAGGTTAATGTGTATATTCTTACCTTTTTTGGACTCTCTCCAAAGACTTTCACATAAAAGGCTCAAGAACTGACTTTCAAGCAAATAGCCAAAGGTTTCTTTGTGTATCGTTGGAGCTGCATGTGTAACTCTCCCTCCGAATTTTCAGGCAGTTGTATACATAAGTAGGAATAGTGCTCTGCACTGCTCTTACTATAGAATGTATGGAGATGGTTCCTCTTCCTGTGGAAGGCCATTGTAGATGCAATTACATGGCTTCAGAGTTACAACAGACAAATACATAGAAGAGAGCTCCCTTGGGAATTACTAAGTAGGCCAACTACATCAGGAGATTGCCTGTCATGAAAATTGTCCATTCCTGAGAGTATTAGATGAGAAAACATACAATATGCTCTCCCTGGTCTTACTCTTCCCTTGCACTCTGCTTATGGTGACTGCAAAAGACCAAATACCAAGGCTGGAGGGACCCTTGGTCTGAGCCAGTATGGTTGTTCTGACACCCATAAAAATATAAAGAAAACATAGAAGCGTGATCATATGCAACTGCGCATTTATTAAAAAAATAAATCTGATTTATTTTTATAAGTAATTTATAAGTAATGAAGAGGCAACAGACAGTCGTATTTTGGAAGCCTTTTAGCAAGGGGTCCAGGCCAGAAAATCGAACCCATTGCTCTTTCATTAAGGATTGCAATGCCTTGTGTGGTCCTGGATGTCTTGTTCTTCTCTCTTACAGGTCACAGAAGTTAAAGGACTTGCTACTCACATCCTTGTGGGAAGTGTTACCTGTGAAACAAAAGACCTGTTTGCAGCTCGGCCTCAGGTGGTTGCAGTAGACATTAACGACCTTGGCACAATAAAGCTGAACCTTGAAATCACCTGGTAGTAAGTAGAACTGGCTGCTTGGCCACTGGGTCAAGCAGTTGTAAAAATTCAACCAAAGAGAAAATGTCTGTGGGGGTCTCTTCTCTCTTTTTTGCGCCCTGCTGAGGCAGATGGGGAAGGAATTGTGGCACAAGTTTGGGAGAGGAGAAATAGTTCATGGTCAGCCACGGGTTCCCTGTGATACTTGTGGCAAATGGGTTTTTGCCTAAGTTCTTAGAAGTGCCTAGTTTCAGCTGTTACGATAGGTATGGTGAGTACTGACATTACGAGGCTTGTGAAACAGATAGCAATGACAGATCATAGAATTGTCTAAAAATGCCTAAAAATACTTCTTCCCCAAGCTCAAGAAAGGGGCATAACTGAGTCTTCATATATCCATTAAAAAGTTTTAATATTAATGTAAAGTACAGTGGGCTTGCTCTGGATTTATGTTAGCATAGCCAAGTTCAGAAGTTGGCCCATCTTTAAAAGCTGGCTTTTAAGGGCTTTGTACACCATGAGGGTGGTGGGAAATCTAGCATTGTCCATTGTAGGGGTGGTGCTTTGGGACGTGGTTTAGCGGTGGACTTGGCAGTGTTAGGTTTATGGTTGGACTTAAGGATCTTAAGTGTCTTTTCCAACCTAAATGATTCTGTCCGCACTGGTCAGCACAGGTAAGCTGATGGCGTTAGGATTCAAACCCAATTCTCACGGTACTTTAATAAAATTGGTAACTGTCATTTCTAAAGAAGCATCGATGCATTTAGCTTTTACAGTCATGTATGCTGCTTCTTGTAATGCAATAAACATGAAGCCAGCAATAACAGCTACTAGTTTCCTTTATAATGCAACAGCTCTATTAATAGTAGAGCACCTTTCTCATTAGTATGTGTGACACTTGTCAACTCACATCCAAGAATACTTTTCATGTGAGAAGAATAATATCAGACTATGCTACATAAATGATTTCTGAGAGTAGAACACTTTCACCAGAACTGAAAGCCACACTTCTGAGCCTGCTGTCTAATTAACAACGTTTTCTTTTAAACACTTCTGTTAAAAAAAGCTGCTACCTCTGGGTTTTGATGTGCTAATAAATCCTTTCCATGGACCTGAAATTCCCTCTCCCTCAGCCTAACAACAATTTTTGTTCCCGCCTGTGTTTCTGTAGCCCCTTTGATGTTGAAGACTTGACCCCGTCCACTGGAAATGTGAGCAAGGCGTCTGCTCTGCAGAGGAGAATGTCCATGTACAGCCAAGGCACTCCCGAAACGCCGACCTTCAAGGACCACTCATTCTTTGTAAGCTCTCTTTGGCTTCATGTTTATTTAATGAGAAGCCCTAGAGCACTTGAAAATGCTTCATTGCTTTACACGTCTGAGCTTTTTGTTTCCCCTGGTTCCAGCAGGTTACCCTTACAAACACTTACAAAGCAAGTGCATTCCCAGCTGCTAATCCCAAAAGAAGGTGACTGTGATTCTGGCATCTTTGAAACTCTGTGGCCCGTTATTGCGTACCTGTTCTTCTTGCCTTACTGCCCTAAGACTTGAATATAATACTTGAATAATCTTTGTAAGAGGTGTGTTCATTTTGTGACAGTAACAACCATTATAGCACTAGTATTTTTAATCATAGAACCATAGGGTTGGAAGGGGCCTCTGAAGATCATCTAGTCCAACCCCCTGCCAGAGCAGGGTCACCCAGAGCAGGTTGCACAGGAACGCGTCCAGGCTGGTTTTGAATGTCTCCAGAGAAGAGACTCGGCCACCTCTCTGGGCAGCCTGTTCCAGTGCTCTGCCACCCTCAGGGTAAAGAAGTTCCTCCTCACGTTTAGGTGGAACTTCCTATGCTCAAGTTTGTGCCTGTTACCTCTTGTCCTGTCCCTGGGCACCACTACAAAGAGCCTGTCCCCATCCTCCTGACACCCACCCTTTAAGTATTTATAAGCATTGATAAGATCCCCCCTCAGTCGTCTTTTTTCCAGACTGAAGAGACCCAAATCCCTCAGTCTTTCTTCATAAGAGAGGTGTTCCAGTCCCCTAATCATCTTGGTAGCTCTCTGCTGCACCCTCTCCAGCAGTTCCCTGTCCTTCTTGAACTGGGGAGCCCATGATAAAATTCCTGTGTACCAAAGATATTTACAGGGTGCTCCTACATTTTGTATGAATCAAATTCTGCATGCTTAATCAGGACTGTATATAAACTGAGTAGGCCATCTGTACAGACAGGAATTTTACAAGTGCTGCATCCCATGCCTGTTAATTTAGTGCTCTGCTAAAAGCATTCATTTAACTTGCCCTTCCTCACACCCTCTTTGCTTTAACTGTTGAAGAAATGGCTGCATCCCCTGCAAGACAGGCCAAAGTTGACATTCTTAGGTGCTCTACAAGACACTTTCTTTGACAAGCTTCGTCGCAGTCGCTCTTTTAGTGACCTGCCGTCGCTCAGGCTAAGCCCAAAAGCAGGGCTAGAGCTATATGTGAGTCCTGGGTTTTGTTTGGCGAAGGACTTTTTCGGTCCCTGTGTGGCATCTCCATTCCCACGCATGCTTCATGTGTTGCTCTCTGTTGGAACTCACTCATTTTGCTGACTGATTAGAGGGGAGAACATGACTGTGAGCCCATGCTGTTTGCATTAAATCAAAATTGCTCTGGACTTCTGCAGGGATAATGATCAGAAACCAACTGTCTGTGGGCAGAGAGCAGGGCAGGAACACAAGCCAACATAGTATTGCTAAAAATGGCCTGCTACCCTGATTCATGTTGTACATTTGCCTAATAACTTGACTTTGAGATGCTAAAAGCATACCCTTTTCAGGGGAAAGAAGAAACGAACCTCTGAGTATAATTATGTTTAAGGAAAATAGCTGCTAATAGTGCGGCTTGATGCAAGTTTTGGACACTTTAACCTTATGCACCTTAACAATATGTTCTTTCCAGAAAATTGTCAGCAAAATAGTAGTTGCCTTTCATCTGTGCTGTGCATTTGAATGAGTTTGCCACATAAGAAAGCAGAATTTGTAGGTCAGATAGGCAGCTTGTGACTCCTGCAGGGATTTTTTCCCCTTAGTTCAGTCAGAGAGATGAGCGTACATATATGCTGTGATCGTTTTTGGGTCTGCATATGCTGGTTTTGCTTCCTAAATGATCAATGTCCTGATCAAGACACCGCCACATAAATTCTCTGTCATTCGGGCAGAAACTCATGTTGAACAGGACTCCTATGTAACTCATGTTCAACAATTACTGGAGATATCTGTGCCACACGCAGAACATACTTTCCACAGAAAAGAACTAGCATAGTAAAATCACCGTTAAAATGCCATTTGCCTTCTGGAGCAAACTGTGTTAAATTTTAGGGATTGCTACTTTAGAAATCAGAAAATAAATGCGATGGGAAATGTACAAGAGGTATGAAAATGCAGCCAAGGTGGCTTAAGTACAACCCCATTAAAAAGAGATGTGCTGCAGGAATGCTAGAGCAATGCACTGGAAATGCTGTCTGTAGGACAAGCAGAATTTGGATCTCTGTTCTGGGAACTCGCTTCCTGGAGCTCTTGGCTTACCAGAGAGATACTGAGCCCAAGTTTTCCAGCAGTTTTCCTGCCAAAATCAGGAGCCGTGCCAGATGAAAGCAGAAGTTGGATTTGAAATATTTTTCCCATCTCTCGAGCCTCGAGTGCTTCTTTAATCTTTTTGCTTGCATTTTTCTTTCCCAGGCACATACTGTATTTTTCTTCCCTTTCCAGTGCTGCATGAAAAACTTTTGTTTCTCTGTTGTCTTTTCAGTCGAATTTGCCAGACGACGTCTTCGAAAATGGAACGGTGACCACCGAGAAGCGGCCTCTTTCTTTCACTTTTGGCGACCTGCCTTACGAAGACCGCGTGCCCCCTGCCAACTCAGCAGAGTCCTCTTCTGCTCACGTCAGCTCCAGCCCGGACATCACCGCCACCCCCAACCAGCACCGAGCTCGCAAGTCCTCCAAGAGCTCAAGCCTGGACTGCAGCAGTAGTGACTCCCGCAGAGACTCTGTCGCTGAGCCGAAGGACCTGCCGCCCCAGGGAGAGGCAGCAGCGCTCGAGAACAAGGCCACCCCAAGGCCAGCTCCTGAAGTTTGCCAAAAAGCCTCTGATGCTGGGAGCGATTGTGTCTTTATAGAAACAAGCGTCCCGGTGTCTCTCCTGCAGGACACGGATGAAGGTTCCGAGCTCAAGCCCGTGGAGCTGGATACCTATGAGGGCAACATCACGAAGCAGCTGGTAAAAAGGCTCACGTCAGCAGAGGCTCCCATGACCCCAGAGAGGCTGCCGTGTGAGGGATCGATTAGTGGGGAATCAGAGGGATATAAGTCTTATCTCGATGGAAGCATTGAAGAAGCCTTGCAAGGGCTTCTCTTAGCTCTTGAGCCACATAAAGAGCAGTATAAAGAGTTTCAGGACCTGGACCAAGAAGTTATGCATCTTGATGACATCCTAAAAGTGAGTACGTTTTCAGAAAATACTACCCTAAAGGAAATCTGAGCGAGTAGACTCTCCTGCCCTTCCTCGCAAACATCAAAGTAGGGTTTTTGGAGATGAGTAAATTTCCTCAGTAGCAGTAGATTTGCTCCTGCTTGGAGCATCCTTTCACAGTGTTGCATTTTAAAACTTTTGTTGGCAATGTGCTTACTGTAGCCTTGAATCCTCAAGCAACGGATTTTTTTTAATCTGCTCGAAACCTGGGGGAAAGAGAAAAAGGTGCCATGGCAGAGGGGTAATTAAATTATACCCTTCTCTGAAGAAACCACTTGTTAACCTGTCGCTTGTGCCATACTGGATATCAGATTATAGCAAACTTTCTGCCTTTGAAATCCATGGGTCACATCCTCAGCGGGTGTATTTTAGCATACTACCCTTGAACCCCATGGAGCTGTGCAAAACTACACCAGCTGAGGATCAGGCCTTGTAGCCATAGAAGCTGAATTTTCTAAATTGCCAAAGGGATTTAGAAGCACAGGTCTCACTGAGGACTGCCATCCCCACGTCGCCTAAGCTTCTTCCAAGCCTTTTCCTTTTTCCCCCATCCATTTTTAAAATGAGAGACATCCTGTCATCACACCAGGATGGACAGAAAATGTTGAAAATTAGAAAGAAGAAAAGGGTTTTGCATGTGTGTTGTTAATATGCTTACTGCTGATCACCGTGACTTGTATCTCCCCCACGAATAATAACTCAGGACGCGTTACTGTGCCAAGAGTATTATATGGGAAATAATCATTTCAAATGCTTCATATTCATATGCAAGTTGGTCTACTAGTCACTTAAGCCTCAACATTCAAAAACACGGCTGAGGAGGAAGGAGGGAAGCATTTATCCTTCAGCATTATCTTTTTATGAAGAAACTTTGTTAACATCCTTGTTTCTGTTGGTGTTTGCAGCTGCATGGTACTTTCCCAAGTTAAGTGCTTTTTTTCACAGCCTGCAGCACCTCTTTCTTGCCCAAGGAGGTTCGAGCAGGCAATGCTACCATTACTATTATTTTTTAACTTTGTGGCTGCTCTGCAGCTTGTACAAAGAGTTCAACTATCCAAACAGCAGAGAGACAACCGAGACTGTTTGTTTACACACCTTTTGTCAGAAGTTACAAAGGGACAGATACAGGCTGGGGGGGAGAGAGGACGGACCTGTGCAGGCAGGGTTCCTGGACGCTCGAGAGGGACACCTCTTCCAGATCTCCTTACGTCTGCGTGTCGCCTATCGATCATCTTGCAGACCGACGCTCAGCATCGCCGGCAGCCCTGCTGGGCTCCCCAAGCAAAACAGTTGAGCTGGAATCCAGCTGTGGCTGAAGAAATCTCTCTTGGCTATATTAGGTGGGCAGAGCAAAGGAGAAGCCCGCATGTTGCTGTTTGCTTTTGCCTGAAGAAGCTGCGCTACCAGCCCTGAAAGAAATGGTAGCTAAAGCCCTCGGTGCTGCAGAGGAAGCGGGATCCAGCACCCACCTGTGTCACAGATGTCTTGGGAAGTGTTGGTTTGATCAGCTAATGACACTACGGGCAGTTTAAGGAGTCAAGCATCGTAGGTGCTAACATATGACCGTTATAGCATTAATATTGTGTGCAAACGAATTGGAAACAGAACTCCAAGTTGCCTCAGCTCTAGGTTTGCTGGTGCTGCGTCTGAACTTTTAGGGCAATGCATTTCTTTCTACACACTGAGACAAACTCCTGGCTCCTGCCCGGGACTGGAAGATGCAGCTTGTGTAACAGCACCGGTGGTTCCTGGCTGTTCCTGATCAAATAATCAGGGAGTGCTCAAGGTGCTGAAGTCGTTGCATAAACCAACAGAGGAGATCCCTCAAGCTACATCTGATCCTGCAAGGTGACCCTGGAAGCAACTCTGTGGGCATGTCTGTATGAATCACCACACGGGACCGGAAACTTTGATACTTCCTACAGCAACACCAAGGTTTCCATCGCATTTCTTCCCAGCAGTGAGATGGGATGGCTTCCCCCCTCTCTAGCACTGTTAATTCCTGAGTTACAGTTCTGCCTTCCTCTGTCACCTAGAAATCTGATGCCTGATTGGCTTTTCCTTGGTAAGCCACGTGGCTTCAAAGGCCACAAAAGTCCTCTCATCCCATGAATAAATCTGCAGATATGGGGGACCGAATTCATTCCTGGCTACGGTCCGTTGGAGTCACATCTGGAATAAATCCGATAGTGCTATTGGATATGTATAAATTGGCTTCTGTAGCTAGAACAGCAATTATGGAACGTGCCTTCCCTTTTCAACTTCCAGTGCATTAATTGCCGTCTCTCCTTTTGGAGGATGCCGAAAGCTGCGTCACTCAGATTCAAGATGTACTTCTCGTTTCTATAAAACACATCAAATTTTGCCTTTGAGGGTTTTCCTTTGGGGAAGAGAGGGGGTAGGATGGGGAGGGGAAAAGGAATGGAAGGGTTTTTCTAGTTCTCAGGCTTTGATTGTGTATGCTATGAATATGAAGGTTTGAAATGAAACACCCAATAAAATGAAGTTTTAAAAATAAAATGAAGAATTTGAAAGTTTAAAGCTTTATCCTTTTTTTTTTCTTTTCTTTCAGTAGTAACTAATATCTGGGGTTTTCATTGGTTCGTTCTGCCTTTGCAGTGCAAGCCAGCAGTAAGCCGAAGCAGGTCCTCCAGTTTAAGTCTAACAGTTGAGAGTGCTTTAGAAAGCTTTGATTTCCTGAACACCTCTGACTTTGATGATGAGGATGGTGGTGGTGTGGAGGTTTGTAATGGTGGAGGAGGTGCAGACTCAGTATTTTCAGATACTGAGGTTGAGAAGAATAGGTAAGTTTGTAGTAACTGCCAGCTGTGCTTACGCCAAACTGATACCCTAGCTCTTTGTCGCTAACAGGGGATCCTGGTGCATACGTTATTCAAGGAAGACTGTCTAATCCTTGATGAGTTTATAGGGTCAAAGGGTTCCCTGTGGCTGCTGCATACAAAATCTTAGCTTCCAGGATCATTTTTTTTCCTGTTCAAATATACTCAATCTGTCCTCCAGAGGAGACAGGTAAATTCAATTAAGCTGACATCAATACTGGCAGAGCCTCTTCCTTGACATAGGTTTGGACCTGGCTTTCCTTGGATGTAATTACTAATTCCTCTGTGGTTTTTCCCCCTCCCTTTGTCTTTTCTCTCTAGCCGAATGAGTCTTTGCAGTGGATTAAGCTTGTCAGTAACAGTAACACAGGGCCAGATTTAAGCAGCATGGTGTAGGTTTCCTTTGGAATCTAAGAGTGATGACTGGTACTCTGTTCATGGCCCTGCGTGTTACCTGCCCTTCTTTCATCACTTTTGCTCTTTCTGAGAGGAAAAAAAAAAAAAAGAGAAAAGCTGTGGTGTTTGTGTCATGGCTTGCCATTGTCGTGTGACCATAAGATGCTGTGTTTCAATCATTAGATCCTCAAAGCGTGTTTGCGTCCTCAGAGCCCACGTGATGCCCAGCAGGCACCTAAGTGGCACTAGAGCTGGGAAAAAAGAACAGAACGTGGTTCCCTAGGACCCCACGCTTCCCAACCAGGGAGCTATACATCTCGCAGTTTATCGTGGCCTGTTTAAAACAATTTTGAGTACCAACAAGCAACCACCATTCCGGTCCCAAGATGTCACTGCATATCCTCTTTCCAGAATAAGAATGTGGTGGGGGGAAAAAAAACTCAGAAAAACATGTTGCTTGCTAAACTGGCCCTCTGAGCTCAGTGCAGTCTGCGTTGATTTAAGGGTCTGGCTTTAAGCAGGCACTTTAGCACAAATTTAACTTAAGGAGCAAAAATTAAGTTAGTTATAAGCCAACTCAAAAAGCAACTAAAAATCTTTTAAGCTAAAATAGAAGTTAAAATTTCATTTTTTTCCTGCTGGCTCATCCCCGGACAGTGTAGATTCCTGCTTCCTTTTTTAGATGTGTGAGTACATGACTCAGTGTAAAGATTGCAAGTGTTGAAACTTCTGAACTGGCAGCCAATTGCACTCGCCATCTGGGACTGACCTCGGGCCTTGCATTTAAACACAGGGAGGACCATTTGTACAACAAGGCGGTGTTGGAAATAATGATTTAAAACACAGTGAGACTAGCTTTACTCTCTTATAGAAACAATTGGCAAAGCAATGCTGTACACATTGTGCCTAAAACAGCGTATGAAAACATCATGTCTCTTACTCCAGCAGTGGTTTTCCTTTCCTCCTGCGATGAGCGTTAAATTTGGCAGCGGGAGGACACCAAAGGCGCAGAGCTGCGCTTAGCAGCTCGGTGCCTGGGGTGACACGAGTTGTCGTGGTGCTCAACCCAGAGTGACAGGGGAGGTGATTCACCAACAGATGGGAGAAAACTGTCCCCACCAAGGGACAGTAACCGCGGGTTGGAAAGGTTGGCTGGCCAGGGCATCGCATCGCTCCAGGCAAACCAGTCAGGGGACAGAGAGCTTGTCCCCACCTCGGTGGGTACAGCCCTTCCGTGCCCGGCCAGGTCAGCACTGCTCCTTTGCGATATGATGTGTTCATCGCGAGGTTTCTGGCTGCTTCCAGCTTTTCTGCTGTGCTTGTTGCTCGTCGCCCTGAGTGAGCTCTGTGTGTGTGTGTGTGTATGTGTGTGTCTACCATGGCGGCGGCGGTAGGCCCTCCACTGACCTCCCTCCCTCATCCCTCCCCAGTTACAGGACAGAGCACCCAGAAGCCAGAGGCCACCTGAGCGAAGCTCTCACCGAGGACACGGGTGTGGGCACCAGCGTGGCCGGCAGCCCTCTGCCCCTGACCACGGGGAACGACAGCCTCGATATAACCATAGTTAAACACTTGCAATATTGCACGCAGCTCATTCAGGTACCGGGCCCAGCTCTTTTTCAGGGCATATATTTTAAAATTTTCCCTGCGGTGTGCCCACAGCGTGGGGTACGAGCAGGTCAGTGCTGCTCCCGGGTGGCCGCCGGAGCGCAGGGCTGGGACATGCCGCCGTGCGGGGGTGAAGGTAACACCCTTCACCCCCAGCCAGAAAAGCCTCCGTCGTTTCTGTTCCTGGCCCCTCTGGGAGCAGACCTGACCTGCAAACCTTGGGGCACTTCGCAGGTGCCACCCAGCAGGGCTGACGGGTGGCACAGCAGGTGACAGGGACAGTCCCTGCTCTGGCTTACCAACATCCACTGGCTTGGCCGGGAGGTCCTCAGTGAGATCGGTCCCCGGTTAAGGCAGCCCATGTCTTCAGAGGTAAAGCAGAAGCCCCTCACCCCACTGTTTAACCGAGCCCCAGACAAGGCTGTGACATTCAAGAGCAGAAATGAATTTCCGCAGGTGAGGTGGAGAGATTGTCTGCAACACGCACAGGGAAGGCAGCCCCTCTGGGACATCAAAATTGTCTGTTCGTGCTCACAACAAACTAGCACAACCTTTTAGAGGTTGGTTGGTTGTTTTTTCTATTCAGAGCCCAAGCACAGCGAATGCGATTTTAAACCTCCAGCAAGCAAGCAACACCAGCAAGCGAGAGCATCAGGGTTTTCTTGACGAATCAAAACATACCGCAGCATCCTTTTCACAGTTGTTTGACTCTTCCATCCTAGATATAATTAGCTTTATTTTCCCAAAGGCCCACTGAAGCAATACAGAGAGCGCCTGATTCCAACGCTGATTCCAGTGCTGAGCTGGACGCTGCTGACTCACAAGTTTGAGGAAAAAAAGGGAGGTTTTTGGCTGAAATACAAGAGTACCTAGTAAACATGCAGCTGGGGGAGGTGAGCTTGAACTATGTCCACACACAGAGCAGATTTGATACAAACAATATTTACGTGGCCTGCTGAAGAAAATGCAGATGTCAGCAGCAGGGAGGATTAGCAAGGCAAAAGCACCAAATTAATAAAGGCACCTGAGTAGTTGATCAGGGCTGAAACGGGGTAGAGGAAGAGCGACCTGTGATCAGCCTCCAGGCAGGTACATCCTGAAAGTCCACGGCCTGTGTTACATGGAAGTCAGACTAACATTCTTTTCTGGCTTTACGGCTTATGACGGATTCCTTTAGCTTCGCAGAGCATATAAATCAGAAATTACTTATGCAAATGGCTGCTTGGATACTCAAGTGCCTGGTTCTGGATGTAGATGTTAAAGATACAAGCAACAACGTCTATCAACCAGGACCATAAAATACCCCAGAGACAGAAAACTTTTGAAGTTAAGGAGATCCCATGGTTCCAGACAATGAATTTGCCATTGATCTTCTTCAGGTGCTGGGTGTTTTGGAGTTTTTTGTTTTCTTCTGAGTTTGTTTTTGTTTTTTTTTTTTCTGTTCAATGACTCCTTCTCTTCTCATTTGTCTTCACCAGCAAATTGTGTTCTCCAGTAAAACACCGTTTGTGGCAAGAGACCTCCTGGATAAGCTGTCCAGGCAGATCCTCGTGATGGAGAATATTGCCGAGATCAGTACTGAGAATTTGGGAAACATCACCTCCCTTACTGATGGTAAGAGACAAGTTAGGACGTTTCCTTCTGAAAAGCGTTTGTTTGGGCACGCGTTCCTGCTGAAATAATCGCTGTGCAGAGCTCACCGTCACCGCAGGAGATGCCACCGTAGTAGGGGCCGGCTCACGGTTACCAGCAGGTGCAGCAGTCACCACAGCAGGTCAGGGGCCTTATTCTGTCTTCATCGCTGGTATCCAGAAATAAGCGGGTGAGAAGAGAAAGGATTTCTTACCCTGCTTGTTGTGCAGAAGACGGACAGGGGTCATTACTGTAGTGGGGTGGGGATGCTGCCACCTCTGGAGAGCCAAACTCTTTCTCCACCTCTCTTTCCTGAGGAAAGGCAGGAACTGCCTCGTACTATCAGAGCCATAATACTACTCCTTGAACGTTTTATCCGTTTTATTTTTAGTCATCTCTACGGAGAATTATTTAGTTGTTTTTCTTGTTGTTGCATCTATTTTAATATCTTGGAAGAATTTGACAAATATGTAGTTACCCTCATGAGCACTCCGGCAGGATAGGTAAATACAACATGCTCTATTTACTTTGTTTATCAGAAAACTGAGGCAAAATTGAGTGGCTTACCCAAGGCCACAGAGCAGTGCTAGGACAGGGACCAGTCTTGTGTAGACCATTTGCAGTGTCCAGAACTGCATCAGGAGCAAATTTTCTCACATCCTACCATGGGAAACAGAAAAAGCACACTACAAACATGGGGTGAGCACGTGATCATGCTCTGTGAAGGTAATGGCACAGGGTGACCCACCAAACAGTAACTGTCCATCAGTGAGCTGGGTGAGATTTCCTCCACTCTTACCATCTTTTCTCTTCTGGATGCTTCCAGCACGGCTTTGTTTCATCATTCATTTTTGTCTTCTCCACCAGCAATTCCCGAGTTCCACAAGAAGCTGTCGCTGCTGGCTTTCTGGATGAAGTGTACTGGCCCTTCAGGAGTGTATCACACATCTGCAGACAAGATGATGAAGCAGTTGGATATCAATTTTGCCACCACTGTGAATGAGGAGTGTCCAGGACTTGCAGAAACAGGTACCAACTGCTGCTAAAAAATTGTGTTGGTCATCAAAATGGAGAACAGTTGTGTACTGGGCTTTACTCGGCCTTCATCGCTTTGTTTGGAAAACAAAGGACTGTTTGGCCACAGCTCCAGGATCTCATTTGAAAACTAATGCTACAACTCGTGAAACCGTTTTGTCCCAAAATAATCAGATCATAATAGGAGAAAAAAGTGAGGTCAGTAGGGAAGAAAATACCATTTTAAGGTTTATGAGCTAATTGGAATGTAAGACTGTTCCAAAATACAAGTTTATAAGTGATTCAGTGAAGTAGGAATCCTTGCACCTTATTTTATGTGTCTGTATAATGTCAGTGCCCCATTATGGTGCACTGGGATGAAATTCACAGACGTTCAAGGGAGTTTATCTGAGCATAGGTTCCTATTCGGAGTGGGATGCACCACATCTCGAACTCCCGCTTTAGTGGCTAGCTCTCCCTGGGACAGAACGGGGATGTAGGGTGACTTGCTCAGGTGTGGGCACCTGCCCTGCAGATGCCTACCCAGGGCAGCATTTTCCTGCCTGCTCCATGCTACAGCTCTCACGGACGGTGCCTCAGACTCGCTTTCTGCATGCCACGTGCTCACACAGGGACGTAAAGACAAGCAAAGCCAAATCCTGCCTCTGTCAGCATCTCCCCTGCTTCAGTAGCATCGCGGAGATGTAACTGCCAGCATGTGTGCATATACATTTAGTGATTCAGGACATCATTTGGGTAGAAAGGATGCTGTATTGGATAGGAAACCGCACTAGCCATCCATAAACTGGCAGAGGTTCATTCTTACAAGGATATCCTTTGGTGATGAGAGCTAGACAGGCAGAAGGTCTGCCTGGCTTCTAACCTAACCACAGCTGAGGTTAGAAACGTTGGGAAGTACCTGGCTTTGCAAATAGAGTTCTCTCTGGCTTTGAAGCGGTCTGCGGCATTCTGCCAGCAGCTTTTGCTCTCACTAACGCGTCCCTTTGTCCGTGGCTCCCTGCAGTCTTCAGAATCCTGGTGTCTCAGATCCTGGACCGGACGGAGCCTGTCCTCTACTCCAGCATGTCCTCCGAGATCATTACCGTCTTTCAGTATTACAACTATTTTACCAGCCACAGTGTTAATGACCTTGGAAGCTATTTGCTGCAGCTTGCAAAAGAAGGTAGGGTATAATAAATCCTGGCAGCTAACGGGGGAGTAGTACATCGGGTGTCCTGACCTCAGCACAAAACAATTCAGCTGAGGCTGATTTTACGAAAGGAGGGAAAGGAGACAAAGAAGTGCCTTGAATATGAAGTCTGAATGCACCCAAACAGTTGTACATATTGAGGGAAAGGAGTTGGTGCATATAGACCCTCCAGTCATTTCTATTTACATTTTCAAATGGAAAAAAATTATGTTGAAAGAGTGAGTTTTTAGGAGGTATCTGATGGTGGTGGCCTGGGCCCAAGGTCTGGGGATTTTTCCGTGCTGACAGCTTGGATGACATTCCAGTCTTTTATCACCCTTTACAGAGAGATCTTCTGAGGTGCTGAGCTCTGCTCCTGAGCCAAGGGATCACAGCACCTCAGTGTTTGTCAGGCTCTGCCACCGAGAGCTAAAGAGGGAAGCAGATGCTCCACAGAGGGTGCTAGACAGCAATCCCTGGCACACCAAGTTTTCTTCTTCTCTATTTAAGAGGGAGTTTGAGGAACCTTACCTACTTTCCATTTTTATTTGGGCGTACTGGGAAGCTTTTGCCCTAAAACCTGGAAGGAAAAAGGCATTTCAGCCTTTTGCCTAGGCTGACCTAGGACAAGCTCTCACAAAGAAGCCCTGGAAGGCAACACACTGACAATATTGGGTTTCACTTGTTATAGGGAGGATTTACGTCTTCCAGCCGAAAGTGAAGATTTGACAGGTAGGTCCTTAACTCTGGGTAGGTGGAAGTGCTGTGGTGTCCCACCTAGTCCATCTCCTCCTTTGGAAGAACACCTGAGAAACTGGCCCAACTTAAAGCCCAGACAGACACACCGCAATATGGATCCATAGCAATCACTCAGATGGGGATTTTTCATGTCCTTTGTGGGCACAGTAAAAATTAAGGATTGCTAGCAGGGAAAGGAGCAACCTGAAATATTGAGAAGATGAGATAAGTAACAAGGACCTTCCTCTTGCACTTTCAGCCTCTGTGGTTCAGGTTCTGCAGTCAGTGAAAGATGGAAAACTGCAGCAAAATGTGGCCAAAATAAACTCCGGTAACCTCCCACCACAGCAAGAAGTTTTGAGAGCGTTGGCTTTACTTCTCAATGAAAATAGAAATGAAGTCAGCGAGACTGTGGCATCACTTCTGACAGCTACCGCAGAAAACAGGCACTTCAGGGAGAAGGTAAGTGGCAGAAAGTCACCTGTCGCATAAGAGACCTGTATCATCATGACATTTTTTTCTGCCTGTGTGTCTCAAACGTCTACGCATATAAAATAATTGCTCCAAGCTTGATTTAAACTGAGCCAGAGGGATTTCCTGTCTAACTCTTCTTGCAAATATGCAAGTCTGCTTCTGTCCTTATGCCAGTCTGCTTCTACCTGTCATTACACTGAACAGGTACTAACCAAAACTCGGCAAATACTTACTGAGTGCTGTGCCCTCCAGATACTCCTCCGCGCTTCACCATTTCTGCTGGCCTCTCTCAGACTTGGCTTCAGTCCAAGGCTTGAAGGCAACAGTCCCCAGCGTCACCAACACGCGAAGACGTAGGTCTGAGATTTTTATTTTCTTTCCCAAAGGCGGCTGGCGTCTATGGGACCTCCCGCCATTTCTGGAGAGGACGGGCTGCTGTGGGCAAACACAGCTCAGCTGAGGGAGCTATGATTTGAGTCTATCATCACAGATATTGAAGGCAACAAGCAGGGCCAGATGAAACATAAATTAAAGAGAAGGGAGAAGAGGAATAAGAAAAAATTAGGGTTTGGCTTCCACCCTTTCTTGGCAGACCTTTCCCTACTATCCTGCTTGTTCCCTGTCAGGAGGGAGAGAAAGAAAAGGCAGTTGGAAAGGAAGAGTGGTGGAAGGCAGACAGAGGGACAAGAAAAAGGAGCTCACTCTTTGCTGCTCTTCTCTGTCAATCCATTCCCCTCTTTGCTTGTCCTCCCACTTCATCTTCCATTTTGGCAGCCTCTTGGTGTCTCATACCATCCTTCTCCATCGCCAGCTTCATGGAGGCAGCAGCTCAGGGAAAATATAACCACCTCCTGGAACAGGCGTGAGTTCACTGCCTGCAGGAAGGACCCCAGGGTGCCTTGTATGGAGGCATTTTGCAGCTTTGTGCTGCAGATGAGTTCATTGTGCAGCCAGCTGCCCCTGAGATTCGCCGCTCATGGCTGGTTTTGTTTGTTCAGCAATAGCTACTAATTTCTAGGGCCAAGCAGTAAACTGGTCTAGCAGCTTATGCTAACCTTGTGATAGTTATTTGCAGTCCCCCTAGGGTCCATCCCAGCCTGTTCATTACCATCCCTACATCAGAGGGACCATCTCAAGGGTCAGCTCTTGAGTTATTTAGACTCCAAGGCCCATTTAAAGCTCTTTGGCCCTCAAGGGTTCCAGATTATGCGTCTCACTTTAGGATGGATTTTTCCTCACCAAAACCTGGTCTGTGACTACGAAGCTCTAACTAGTGGCCTGGCCTGGATCTGCTGTCGGGAATTATCCCAGCATGTTATCTGTAGCGGGGTTAACTGTGCTTCTCCATCCCACAGACTCACTGTCTGGGAGGCGGGATGCAATCCCTCTCCCTTTAGTAAGGTAGCAATGCCTCCACGCTCCACCTTTCTGCTCCACACAGGCACAGGGATTTTCATCGCTACTCTTCTTCATCTGTTTTCAGGCCTTGATTTATTACTGTGAAGCACTAACCCAGCCCAACCTCCAGCTGCAGAAAGCAGCTTGCTTGGCTCTAAGATACCTCAAGGTAAGAGACAAGGAATTTGCTGTGGCACTTGGCATTACTTTAAAGAAAGGACATCTGATAGGTACAAACACCAAAATAGAATTTGCAATAGCAGCAGCAGTAGTGGTTTTGTTTTGCATTGCTGCACTGCATCCTTTTACAGGTACCGTGCTGTTTGGGAACGGTTTAGAAGCTTCATTACAAAAACAGCCAGGCTCTGTGGTGATGACAAAGTTTATCTTTTGCATACCATCCTTTCCTCCCTCTCATATTGACTTTAGGAGACTTACTTCTGCATCACAGAGAAAAAAAATAAAATATACCAACATAGAGTACTGACTGAGAGGAGAAAAAGAACATCCTTGCCCAGGATAAAATTAGCTGTAATGCATGTGGGTTGCTGTTGTAGAAGAGAAAGGGAGAGGCAGGTCGCAGCTGGTTTTGTGACAAATAACTGGTTCATCTGGGCACTACAGCTTCAGCAAGCATATGGTACTATTTCTGCATTCCCCCCCATGACAAGAAGGAAAAACACACTTTTGTTTTGGCTGTACAGAGCCATGGGAAACAGCAGCAGCCTAAGCCCAACTCGTACAGGACACTGAGGCAAAAAACGTGTTCCGTGAGACAGACCCACCGCAGACTGACTATTTCTCCCTCAAAACTGTTCCCTGGAGAAGACAGCTCTAAAATGTACCTTCGTCCCAGACAGAACTGATACCATCCAATACATATTAAATAAAAAAAAAAAAATGTTTTCCCTTAAATGAGGTGCTAGGAGGCACCGCTGAGAGGCAATGGTGCGGGGCATTACACCTCTGCTGCGTGCAGGGCGCAGTGGGCTTTTTGATCTCCCAGGAAAAGGCAGACAAGGAACCAGTGGTGGGAACTGGAGATAGACACATTTAACTTGAGCAGTGGGGCTCCGATACATCTTGAGCAGTGAGAATGGCAATTGCTGGGGAAAAAAAAAACTAATGAGGGGAAGTATCATCATTTGGGATCTTCAAAGAAAAAGCTGAAGCCTTTCTGGAAGTTACTATTTCAGAGGGGGGAATGCTAGAATGGATAGGTGGCTGTGGATGAGCTAACTCGATGACAGTCTCGTCCACATGAAATCACATCAGCCGCACAAGGTCCCACTGTGAATCTCTGCCAGGTTTTGCAGAGCGCAGCAAGCTCTGTGCTGCTGTGAGCCCATCACTCGTAACCATTCAAGTTGTAGCCAGCAGAATGTACCCAGCGCAGACTTGCCCTGAGTCCAGCACAAGTGACCAGGTTGAAGATGGGGCGGTGAGATTTCATGGTAGCTGTGCCCTCATTCAGAGCATCGTAGACCAGACCTGTGCCCCTCGGACTGACGGGGCTTGTACAAATACTGTCTCTGTTGGCTCAGTGCCTCTTCCATGTGTCGTGCACCGGGACAGTGCCTGCCCTTCCTTTCACTCACCTCCCTTGTCCTATTAAATAGCCTGCCAGAGACACTGTGACAGCTGCTCTCCCCAAAGGCCTGACGTTTTTGTAGCAGGTCAGAACAGGATTATTCCTTGCTTTCTTCCCAAAACAGGGCAGGCAAGGCAAAAACGTGGGCAAGTTGGTAAGCGCAGGTGTTGGTGAGCAGCCTGCAGTGGAGTGGGCCAGCCAACATGCCCCTGTAGGTAGACACAGTTCGGCTGGCGAGAAAAGCCTTCTCAGACCTGCCAGGTTTGACATGCTCAGTGTGAAACGCATTCTCTTGACGCCTGTCTCCCATTCTTCTCCCTGCCATACCCTTACCTTGGCGCTTTGATGGCCTTGTCCCATGGCCCATCAACCAGCCTACAGTCAGCAGTGGCCAATGTAGCTAGTCAGCCAGATTCATGCATATTCATTCATAGGGTAGGAAAATCAGAAAGGGTCCACACTGACAGCAGAAAATATGCCTTCTCCTAGATGCTCCCCCTCAGGGAAACCCCATTCCTCGTGCCCCCACCAAGGCCCTCCCCTTGGAGTAGGAAGGGCAACGCAGAGGATGGTCACTGTTTCCACGCAAGGCTGTGAAATTAAACCAGAGTGTACTGTGCGGTGCTCACGCAGCTCTTTTTGCACTTCCCAGGCTGCTGAGAGTATTAAAATGCTGGTCACGCTCTGCCAGTCCGACAACGAAGAGATCAGAAAAGTGGCGTCCGAAACCCTGCTCTCACTTGGTGAGTTGCCTGTTTTAGAACAGTATTTCATTTTTTTTTTTAGCAGAGCAGCATGTAAGATACCCGAGCTATACAAATGTGAGACTCTTGGCTGAAACAAAACTTTACACCTAGAGACTCAAACACATTAGAAAATATATATTCATATATATGAATATCTATACTCATATTCATATATATATTCATTTTGAAAATTACGAAAATGGACCAAAGAGAAATCGAGCTCTATAACAGCCTGGAGGGGGAAGCAGAAAAGGAAAAAAACGCAAGGGAGAAGTCAACAAGCAAATCATTAATAATGAATTTGAAAACCAAGCAGCCTCGAGGACGCAGGACGGTCACTCTGCCTGCTGTGCCTCATACACCCTCCGCTGGGGGGTTGCCTCCTATCCCCCTCTAGTGCCATTATCACACGCTCAAGTGCCATCAGCACTGCCAAGTGTTCGTAGAATCTAAATTACCTTTATATGCTTATTTGGACAGACCCTAGCCTGCAAGTCCTCCTTCGCGCAGTACCTCCGGCACCTTGCATTGACCCTCATCTGTCTTTGAGAGGAGAGGCACCCTGGTCATTAACCTGCACTCTCGCTGCCTAGCACTGTGTGACTGCAAGCCTGGCTGCACAGTTTCAGGGCACCAGAACTTCAGTGGCACAGGGAAATCGTATTTTTCTGGCCTGTAGGCTAAGCATGAGTTCCTGCTCCATGGGTCTAGGTGTGATTTTAGTTATGCAAACTCGTCAAATTTACTCCCTTTCGTTCACCAGTTCAGCAGGAATTCACTCTGCTCTTAGACGTGTTATTGCCCAGGTTATAAAACAACTAGCCCAGGGACACTTTTGAAAACGCTGGGAGATTGTACTGCCATTCTTCTAGATGACATACAGAGAGCATTTTTGTTCCTAACAGCCAATTCAACACGCAAGGCGCAATGCTATCTTCAGGTACATGTAGATGACAGTACCTAAGAGAAAAGGGCTTGAGACACAAATAGTTAAATTTAGCAAACATACTGCTTCCTCTTTTTCAGTGGCATATAAGCAAAGATGTGGCTAGACTCACTTCTTAAAAGTGCCAGGAAATGAGAAGCGGGTAAACTTTATATTGTCCAAATTAAGTGGATAAGCATCATCTGCCTCGAGTGTATCACAGCTGCAGCTGAGACCTTGAGGAGCACCATAGGTCATTTAGTAAGACAAGTGTCATCTAATCGTTCGGGCCACATCTGCTTCTGTTTTGCTCTAGCTAAACGCAGCAAATTACAAGAGAAAAATAAAACCAAAAAGAAAGGGTGAACATTCAGCGCACACTTAATTTTTCCAAGTAATTTCTGAATTTGCCCTCAACAACCTCAAAAATTTTGAGAAGGGAAAGAGGATACTGGCAAATCAGTACTTTCTAACAGCAGAGAATACAGTATTTTAAATGCTGTAGGACAATGATATAATACATTATTATGCTTTAACGTTCTGCATTCAGGTGAAGATGGGAGATTGGCGTACGAACAGCTGGACAAATTTCCCCGGGAATTTGTTAAAGTTGGAAGCCGCCGTGGAACTGAAGCTGCCACAGCTTTTTAGGTGGAAAAGGACCCGCCTATATTTAACAGTCATTAAAAGTAGGATGGAGCTGCACATCGATGCGGGGAGCAGAAGGAAGACTTTGAAGAATTCTATGAGAACGTCCCAAAATGTAGCAAATTTACAGACTTTTTAAGGAAAAGCAAAATCTGAAATCCAGCTAAAGAGTTCCTATTGGCTCCTCTTTGCAGCTCATGATGGAACAGTTGGATGCTGAGGAACGATACTTTGATGTGTAACAATTAATGTATTTGCAGTTATTCAGCCTCAGACAAACTTCTGTGAGTTTTTAGAATTTGGCATCTTCATATATTTTACCAAGTATTACATTTCCTTCCTTGAAGTTGTGGTGGAAGCTTGCAACGTGCGATAGTGTGTCTAACCAAGGACAAGTAGGAGGCCACCTGAGCAGGGCTGCAAAGAAGCTGTCTCTTCCACCCAGAGCGAAGCCTCTGCTGCCCTGCAGTGTCCCCAGCAACACTCCAGCGGCAGGGAATGCCACTCGGCGAAAGCGCCACCCTCGGAAACGAAATACAGAGCAAATTTCTTCAAGTTTTGCCTCCGGAAACAGCATGATGTAAACCCTGGGAGGTGTCACTTTGGTGACTCATTCTAAATGCCTCCGCTGGTCTTTTATTTCCTTTCTCTCACCCTCCAGCAACGAGCCATCATTAATCCAGAGATTTGTGAGAGGGACCAATCAATCACGTAGGTTTCTGAAAACTAAATGAAAAGGTAAAGCGCGTTGATTTATTCCGAGGAGGAGGAGTGAATGCAGCGAATTGCACGAGTCCCCAGAGCCATTTGGTCCTGTGAGTTGCAGGCAGGATTGGATTTCGTACACTCTAATTAGTGGATCATAGCTTCTATAGAGCGATTCCAACATAAAGAACTAGAACAAACTGAAGCGGAGCTCGGAGGCAGTAATAAGCAGAGGGTGAAGGGAATGCGTGTGTGTGTGTCCCCTCACTGCAAGGATGAAAGACAGCAAGTGCTTGCTTCGAGCTGTTGATCACGAGCCTTAAGTTAACAGAGGAGGCGAATAGAAATTAACAGAGGAGTGTTCCTGTACTGTTGTTCATTATGCATGAAATGCTATTTAGATGTCAATTAAAGTATCCAAATTTGCATAGACTACACAGAAAAGATTGCAAACAATTCACATCAAAAGGAAGCCTCCTGCGCCAAACACTTTGGCAGGCAGGGGTTTTGGTTTTGTTTGGGTTTNCTCAGAATGCTTACTTGTTTACTGAGGGATATAGACTCTTTTGGCAGAAGGTGAAATAACCACATTATGGTTTTTATACCATGCCTGTCCCATCAGCTGAATTATTCCAAGGTGTCCTTTTGTACTGATTTCTGCTTGTTTGTTGTTTTGGGGTTTTGTTGTTTGTTTTTTTTTTTTTTTTTTTTTTTGTTCTTTGGCATTTGTACTCACCATATTTCCTATCACATTTAAGTTATAATAAAGATTATTTTTTAATTACTAAGCACATCAGTCCACATGTAGAGTCCCTCTTTCTATCAGCAGCCTCTCCGCTGTGAGCCTCACCCAACCGTCGAACGTCAGGCAGTTCAGCTCCCAGTACACTAAGTGTCTCAGTGAGAGCCACCTACTCGCAGATGGATTTGGGGCGAACCATTGGGAGTTGTTTAATCATAGTAAGGGAAAAGGCTTGTAGGGAATATTTGTCTTTTCAAGGCCGGTCACCAGGACAAGACTTTGCGACAATCTCAAAAAGTTTAGCTGAGTTTTATATAAAAGTCACCTCCTAGATTTCTTCCAGCATAGAAATCATTTGTGCTTCCTACCATATCAACTTTGTTAAAACTTAGGACAACATTACTTTAAGGTCTTAGAAAAATACCTAAATTAGAGCAAGTGACGAATACAGGTAGCAAGGACTGCTGCCTGAGGGTGGACAGAGAACTGCCACTTCTTGTGCAGCAGGAGAAACGGTGCAATGCCAGCGGGGGGTTTAATGTGCACAGCTCCTGCGTTTTCATCTTTCTGCTGGCCGAGGTGGGGGGTAGTAAGCGGCAAACTATGTTAGTGATTGAAATAAAGACAAACCACAAAAGTAGGAAAAGTAGAGAAGGAGTGAAGCTACAGTGAAAACGACGTCTCTTCGTTGTACCCCTGTGAGGTGAACCAAAGCACATTTTAAAAAAAAAAAAAAAAAAAAAAAAAAACCAGTTTTGAACTAAAATGTTATTTTGGAAGCAAAGGGAGGGCTGTGCCCTCTCAGCGTTCCTTCTCTGGCTGCTTCAGTGTGTGTGTGCACGCTCTTGCTCCCGTCCCAGAGCATCAGCAAGAGGCATAGACTATTTAAAAAGGAGATGAGAATAGTGTTATATTCCCGTATCTGTCAAAAGCTCCTGCCCGTAATACGTACCGTATGTCAAAAGCCTGGTTGTAGCTTGTGCGTCACAGCGCGGAACACGATTTTGTTACAGCAAAAGCTATGAAGTCATGGGGTTGTAGGTGCTACATTCTGAACTGTCGCTTCGGAACGAGTGAGATGAGTTTACTTTCAAGCAGGCTCTAGTACCCTACGTTTCTAGCTACTCCTAGTTAAAGTTCATACCAAACCGGCTTTGTGTATCGTGCAAGACGCTTTCCCAGAAAGGCTCCACAAGGACTAGCAGCAGATGTGCCGAAGAGGCTCCAGGACTGTTACCAAACTTTCACTGATTACTTCTTCCCTTCAGCGAAAACAGACTCGTCTCAGACAGAAGACACTCCTTTAACTCTTACAAACACGGAGGCTTATGGCGCAGAGCGGGGGAACGCAGAACTGCCCACCCAGCAGAGAGCACGGGGCTGCTCACATCCACAGGCACCACGGCGCGTGGGGCTTCTATCTGCCTGTCTCTGCTTTCACCTCATTGTAGCTTAAATCCACCCTTTGAGAGGTTTATTAACCTAAAGCTGATCTGCTACACCACTATAACCATTAAAAAAACCCCACGTAATACAGCTCGTGCAAACCAAACAGGAGCAAATACTGCTCTCAGTAAAGTCAATGAGGAAATTTGCAGGAATTCTAGTAGGAACGGTTAGACCAAATTTAGTTCCTGTTGTAGTATCCGAGACTGACAAGCTTGAACCTGGGATATAGATGTATAAAGACTACATTTCACTTTGAGCATTAATACTGCTTTAGAAAAGTAAGTAAAACAAAGAATCACGTCCTAGCTTCATTCGTGACAACACGTGAAAAAAAAATTCACACTCTCAAATTAAGAACAAAACCAAACAAAATCCCGTTAAGTTTCTACCCTCAGAGCAACAAACCCTTGAAAAAGTGAACAAACCTCAAGGCTTCCAAAGCCAGAAGGCAAATAAAAAGGAACAAACCATGAATTTGTCTCATAACTTACACAGTTTTATCTCGCAGAGATAACAACGATGCCCCTTCCTACCAGGTTAATGCAACGGCTCTCCTTTGTGGAGTAGGAAAAAACAGGCATAGAGGTGAATGGAAAAAGACGGACACTTACCGACTAGCAAAGAAGGAACCATCAGATAGTAATTATAAAACCTCTTTCTTAGGGCTGCAGCAGGTGGGCTCAAAACAAATTTAAAGGTTTGGGCCGCCCCAGAAAATTATGTTAGGAAAAGGTTCCTGTGCCAAAATAACTCTGTAGCTTATTCTTACCTCACTTTTCACGAACTATGGTGGTTTTCACTACCCTTGCCATGCTATTACTGCCTCTCTGCATTCTGCCAGGTCGATAGAAAGCTGTAGTGCCTCTATACACCTCTAGCTACAGCAGCAGCTTAAGTTAAGCCGCCCAGAGTTTCACACTGCTATTGGTAGACTCCTCTTGTACCCAGTGTACCTTCAGGAGAGGTACAGAATCATAGAATACTTTGGGTTGGAAGGGACCTTCAGAGGTCATCTAGTCCAAACCCCCTGCAATGAACAGGGACATCTTCAACTACAGCAGGAGCCCCATCCAACCTGACCTTGAATGGTTCCAGGGATGGGGCATCTACCACCTCTCTGGGCAACCTGTGCCAGTGTTCCACCACCCTCGTTGTAAAAAACGTCTTCCTTCTATCTAGTCTAGAACTTTCCCTCTTTCAGTTTAAAGCCATTACCCCTTGTCCTATTGGAACAGGCAGGCCCTGATAAAAAGTTCGTCCCCATCCTTCCTGTAGGCCCCCGTTAAGTACTGAAAGGCCACAATAAGGTCTCCCTGGAGCCTTCTCCAGGCTGAACAACTCCAGAGCTGGATGCAGAACTCCAGGTGGGGGCTCACCAGAGCCAAGTAGAGGGGAAGAATCACCTCCCTCGATCTGCTGGCCACGCTTCTTTTGATGCAGTCCAGGATACAGTTGTTCTTCTGGGCTGTGAGCACACGTTGTCAGCTCGTGTCCAGCTTTTCCTCCACCAGCACCCCCAAGTCCCTCTCAGCAGGGCTGCTCTCAATCCCTTCGTCCCCCAGCCTGTGTTGATACTGAGGGTTGCCCCAACCCAGGTGCAGGACCCTGCACTTGGCCTTGTGGAATGTCATGGAGTTCACATGGGTCCACTTCTCAAGCCTGCCCAGGTCCCTCTGGAGGGCATCCTGTCCCTCAGGCATGTCAACCGCACCACTCAGCTTGGTGTCATCCACAAACCTGCTGAGGGTGCACTCGGTCCCCCTGTTTGTGTCATTGATGAAGACATTGAACAGTGCTGGTCCCAATACGGACCCCTGAGGGACACCATTTGTCACCAGTCTCCATCTGGACATTGAACTGTTGACCACTACCCTCTGGATGTGACCATCCTCATCCACTGAACTCTGCACCCATCAAATCCATATCTCTCCATTGTAGCAAGAAGGATGTTATAGGAGACTGTGTTTACTCTAGCTTTACCCTATGCTGCAATCTGCTATATACTAATTATTGCCGACTTCAAGCATTCAAAACTAGGAGTCTACAGACTGCATGTCTTAAGTATGGACCCCTGCTTCACAATAAAGTTATCTTGATGATAGGATCCACTGCACCCCCCCTTCAAAGGGCTGTGGTGCCCCCAAAGGTACAACAGAGGTATTGTCATAGGCAAGGGTTTGACCTTGAACAGGGCCGATCACATTTCATTACAGACAGTTGTTGGCAGATTGACAAAGCAGCAGCAAATTAAAGTTCCTCAGAACACCATTATCATTTGCTAAACTACTTTGTGTTATTACAAGAATGGAAGGAGAAATTAACAATACACAGTAAACATCTTCTGCTGAAGAAAATGTTGATGATAACAATGCAACTCAGTCTCAAGAACAACAGAGCACTGGAACACATGGCCTTGGCAGATTTGCGAACCCCCTCCTCAAAATCTCACATCCAGTTCTGAAAGGAAAACGGCCTCACACAGCCCTTAAGGAAACGTGCAGGTATATGCATCATGCTTCCTTGCAAAACCCGATGACCAACTTCGTTACTTATGCAGAGGCTGCAACACATGACAACGCTGCAGGCCCTCACGTAGGCAATACAATGCCAAACACCAAGTGAGTTTCAGTTGCCCAACCAACTAGTTATCATGGTCTAATTCACTTCTCTATGCATTGTCTTAAATACAATGGGTGTTGACACTAAAATTGTTATTTTTGCTAAACAAATTAAAAGTTCTTCCTCACACAAACCATCCCCCTGCCCCACAGTCTGCTTGTCTCTGCTACTCCCTACACAGCTATTCCTTCTTGAAAGATCTGACACCTGCAAATGGCCCGTCTCCCCACACTCTGGTCTTACATGTCTGAAATTCTGTCCTGTTAGGACATGCACATTTTATGGGAGAAGTGCAAGGACGCAGTAGATGCATCCCACTTCTGAGCAGCCTTAGGATACTTCAGTGAAAGATGAGATTGCGGCCATAGCCTCTGCAATGAGAGGGAGTCAGCACACTGGTCAAGTTGGTGCACAAAAGCATTTTGGCTTCTTAGAATCACATTCTGCACTCAGGTCCCAGAACTGGCAATTTTATTCTGCTAGACAGAATGTTCTCTGTAATGTAGCTGGATATTAAATTTCTTTGTCTTTAGTGATGTTAATTTTCAGCTGTTACGTAGCTATGTTTCAGTGATAAATGAGTTCCCCTATATACTTAAAAATAAAAGGCGAGATGCTTGTTAACAGAATTACACAAATATCTGTATAATTTCTACGCATTTGACAAGCCTTTCACACATGCACACAAAGTTCCTATACTTACTATGTAAGTTAGTTCTATTGCATGCATATTTTAAAAAACACTCTGGAATTTTCACGACAGTAAATGAAACTTGACCCTTTTAGAACATTTTTAAATAGCAATTAATCCAGCATCATAAAAATTCTGACAACACTTTCATACATTGATATCTCTGCTATAATAGGCATAGGGAGATTACTTGATCAAGGACCAATACATCTGTCACAGAGATAAGGAACGAAAATCTATATACATGCTCTATGCCACAATTCAGCTCTCATACCTGGTCTTCTCCTGCAGCATATGTTTTTTTCAAGAGTTTACATAGCAAACTATTCTCGCTGCTAATGAATAAAGTCAGTAAAACCACAGTAGCTTGGTTTGAAGACATGCGGTGCAAGTCTGTCTATGTATTACTAAGTGGCCCATGTCTTTTTGATGTAAAAAGTTGTTCTCTTACAGGTGGGCCAAATACTGCAATACATTCATCAGCATACATGATGAGCTTACAGGATTTATTTTTGTACACAATCCGTTTCAACAGAAATAAGGATGGGGCTACTCAAGCGACTGTCTTGTCCTTGATATTTTAATAAAATCAATTAAGAACAAGCACAAGATTTAAACTCAATAAGCACTCTTAACCATCTTGCTGAAAATAAGTAAGAACCAGATGTAGATAATGCATCCAAATTCTGGATTTGTTACTTTCTGGCAGTTCTTTGTTCTAACAACAGCACCTGTATTACAGCAGTTCACAGGTGAAAGGGTAGAAGAGAAGCTGCACACACTGTCTCAGTCGGACTGGTCTGCCTGGCCAGCTAGTTATGCAACCCTGCATTTCTTCCCTTCTCCAGTCTCTGCAAATGCAAGATACTTCTGATGTTTAAAAATAAAGCCACCTCTGAGGAATGACTATTAACTATGAATAACTTAATCACACCGCATAAAGACTGTTATAACAAGTTTTATGTGTTTCCTCATTTACGAGCTACTCTGACATGACAATTACTCAGTATCGGAGATAGGAAAGGTTTAAGTCACTTGACAGTATTATCTATTTCTTTTGAACAAAAATCCAAGATTACTCTACAAAGCAGTTATCCAGCACCCAAGCTGTTTGGGTTTTTTTTGTTTTTTTTTTAATGAAACACAATGCCAGTGCCAGTTAAAGCACACCCCTTAGTCACCGCTTCTGCACTGTGATGGAAAGGATCATGTCTAAGCACCCGCTGCAGCACAAACTGAAAGGTGTAATCTGTTGTTTACGAAGCTCCCAGGAAAACACAGTACCTCACCTTGTGGTTACCAGATTCAAGGCAAAAAGGAAGCCAGAAAGACTATTACAATGGTTCTGACATTCCCTGAATGTCACAACTGTAATCGGGTGTGAAGCATCTTTTAACCTACAGACACCCACAAGGAGAGAATAAGATACAGAAGGAAGCTAAAGGTGCCAATCTGATAGCTCCACAGGTGTGTTCACACGTACCCTGAAGCACCCATTTCAGCACGGCCCAATAGATCCATAAACCAGAATTCCTTTGATTATCTCTGCCTCCTGAAAGCCACTCAACTTTTAAGCTCTTCACAAGATATTGCCATGGCCACCATCTTTTAATGCCTATCCCTGGAAGTCCTTGTCACTTACAAAACAACTGCCAAGTTCACTCAGGACTTGAAAACCCATATTCAACTGCAGACATTTCTCCCCCCCCCATATGGATGCCAGATAAGGCACTCAAAGTTTTAAAGAGTGATTTTTATTCCTGCAGACCCTTCAGAATGTTACTATCTGGTAAAGAGGTGCCTCATCTCTCAGTAAATACCAGAGCAGTACTTTGAAAACGGACATTGAGTTTCCTTCCATAGTAGCTCTGAAGCGTAGGCTGCCTTGTTCTCCATCTTATTTTCAGTACAGCTGCTATTAGGAGCAAAAACACACCACCTTTTCTTTATAAGCCAATAAATGCATTTCTAAAAGAGACTGTCTTAACACTTCGTATTTACTTAGGCTCTCATTTACACATCTTGGAAAAGGCTCCCTTAAAAGACAGAGGCAGTTATTTAAAAACCCGTGAAAAGCATAAATCTGACTAAACCTTAGATCTTGACTCTTACTACCCATTCTTGACTTTCTGAAGCACCTAAGTTTTGTTTTGCTTTCCCATCCACCAAAACCACTCTGTTCTCCAGAATTCTGCAAATCTAAGGAGTTAAAGACTGCCCAGGTACTCCCTAAAAACTTGAAAGCCTCCATCTACAGTAGTCACAACTGACCTATAAACCTAGAGCTAGCCATTCCCCACTTGAGTAAGAGGCTGTTTTGGAAAGGCAAAGATTTATTTATCCATTTTCACATATCATGTCAGACCAACTGATGAGATATTTACACAACAGTTTGAAATACACAGTATTTGCATTTTATACAAGCAACTAAGTGCAGCCTGTAGTAAGTTCTCTACGCAGTATCCAGATACTCCCACTGCTACATAATTACAGTTAAAAACCAACATCTGTAATGATTCCACAAGAGTTTCTATACCTGAGAAGTTTTAATATATCCTTTCAAGAGGAAGTCTGCAATTAAAAGTCACACATACACAAGCCTATTTAAAGGTTGTCATTCCAGTTGCAAATTACATGCTTCCTTTGAAGCAAGATCTGATATACTCTCCCTTAAGCCACATGATACTTGTGATGGCCCTTCTTCAGAAGTGCTCTCTGCATCACCTCCACAGTTAAGGTCTTCATTTTCTTGTTTGGATTCCTCCAGAGCCAGATTCTTCAGCGTCTCAGGACTGTCAGGTGCTTGCCCAGTTAGCCTCTAGAAAAAACAGTGCACAGTGACCTGAATATTTTTTCTACTTAATAGCCAGTGAAATAAAACTGTGCATATTGAATTAACAAACTAGTTCTCTTCATTTGGAAATCACTGATATAATTAAAACATTCCTCAGTCACAAAAAGTCTTAGACACTTGAGTTCAACTCAAATTGCTACCTCTAACTCACAGACTACGTTTGCTTTATTGACTGTTAAGTCTGCCTTAAGTTCTTCAGTAGGACAGGTTTTACCTTAGGCAACCTAAAATAGGGGAAACAGCTTCCCAAGTTAAATATTACTATAGTACTATATAGGTTTAACTTTAGAAAAATCATTATACAACAAGTTAAGTTCATAATTTTTAATCAGAGATAATGAAGCTACATCAAGTCTAGTTTCCGGCACTTGATTATTAAAATAGAAGTTCCTCACCTAACCTGATCTAAGGAAGAAAAACAGGACTGTAAGAGGCTGCTTTTGAGGCTTCTTGTTGTTTGATGTATCATTTAAGGCCCATTAAAGCCTCAGAAGTGAGCAACTTACAACTAATAAGTGAACTTGACTGTTGAGAAACTGCAGAGAGGTTTCCAACATTAGTTCTTTAAGTCCTTAAGACATTTAAGTTCTGCCTGTGGGTTTATCACTAACAAGCATCACTCCCTGAATAACAACAACAAAAAAAAAATCTAGTGTAGCAAATTAGTGGAGTCTTGAAAGACTAATCTAAATAATTGCACTAACTGAAAATTAGCTTGATCAAGTTTACTTCTTGATTAGTCAAGTTGCTTGCAATAATCTTCAATTTTGTTTTCACCTCCCCAGTCTAATCAGAGAATGAAAATATTTGCCAGGCACCCAGCTTTCTATCCCAGTTGAGAGCTCAATCCCCACAAAAACCACCTAGCCAATAATTTTAATATCAAGGTTCCATGGCTATATATTTTTTAACACCTTCAGAGGCTGTTACAGACAATCTACTCCTGGTAGAAGATTTATGGAAACAGTGACACCACTACCTGCCCCCAGGGAATTCTCAGAGGAAGCTGTTTTGAAATTTACAAGTTTATGAATCCTACAGACTTTGTGCATTAGCCCTTGTTGGGCCACAACACTGGCAATTCCTCAGCAAAACCTTGACTTTAAAGAGCATAGGTGCTCCCTTCTCCCTCTCACTGCTCCGCTTTGTGTCCCTGCTGTTTCAAGTTTAGTTCCTCAAAGGACACAGCCAGTACAAGTATTTCATTTAGCCAGCAGCCTCACACAAGCTATTAAGCATTTGAATTTAAGTAGTCTCAGGAAAGTGAACATGAACCCTTCCTTCCCTTGTCACCATCTCTAACATGCAAAGCCTGTTTTGTTAAGACAGAATCTTCCCTTCAGAAAACACACCTCTTCAGTACTTTCCCATTACTCTTGTGGATTAAGCTGGAAAAAACTCATCTCCTAGAAGGGGCTTTATGCCTCTGGACTACAGCAATCCCACGGGAAACAGGTTAGGCAGTAATTTGAAATGAAGAGTTATGTGAACACACAGAACAAGTCATGATTCATTAAAAAAAAAAAAAATCTTCACTTGTTTCTCAATTTTTCATTCTACAACATTAACTGAAAATTCAAGTACCTCAATCACGCTGGTCATATAATGCACATGTTCAGCAAGGGACATTAGCTCTTCATTTTCTTCTTTTAGGCGGGCAATTTCACCATCTTTCTGTTCAATTTCTTTGTGCAGCTGAGTTCAGATAACAAAATGTTAGAACAGAGACAATAGCCAGTGGTAAAAACATTGGTTATCTTTCACCAACTACCTTTTCATTTTCTTGAAGCACTTCATACAGAGCCTTCCTTCTTTCTTCAGCCAGTTCTTTCCAATATTGAGATGAAGGGCTTCCTGAAATAAGAAGCTACAGTAAGTCTGTGGTAAGACTGAATTCTTGAGATCACCTTAAGATATCTAGCTCATACACAAGTGGTTTATGAACTGTGATAATAAGAACTCACTCCATACAGGGTTTTCCCAGAGACTAATGTAAATTTACAACTAGAGACATAAGCTTACAGAAAACATAGATCCTACCCTGTATTAAAGGCTATACAGGGAGAGTCTTCAAGAAGCTGCCTCAAGCATGGCAGCAGGCTTTACAAGATGGTCGCATTTGTGAACATCAGTCTTAACATGTACTTTGTGGAAAACCGAAGTCTTATTGTCAAGTCACTGTCCGTATTAGGCTTAGTGGTTCTGAGAAACTGCATATGCAGCACATTATGCCAAAACAGGCTTTCATTTCAACTTATTAGTAGTCACTTGAAAGCCAAGCCGAAGTAACAAACTACAGGACTTCTTAACACTGCGGCACACAATGTTTCTCAGCTACTGGTTACCATAAATTCTTTCTTAAACATTAGATATCTATACTCTATTTACTATACTGTAGAGGATAAGTATCATTAATTCCTGCTAGGCATTACTTAAAAACACAAAGCCCTTACCTAACTGACCAAGGAACCATGTTTCAAGTTATATTCCAATGGGAGCACAGCATTTTAAGCTCAAGAAAATATTTCAGGAATTACCATATACCTTTTACCATGAGGTCTACAGCTTGAATGACATCATTTGTACTCTCATTTTCTTGCTCTTTGTCCACAGACACCTCAGCTTTACAAGCCTTTGAGGTTAACTTGTTATTCCAGAGTTTCCTTTTGACTGAAGATTTCTTCTACATAAAACACAGGCAGGCTTAGCTTCAGAGCAACATTTCAGCTTTTCTTTTGAAAAATACAAACTTCAAGTCTGCTCACCAATGACTGCAAATAAGTCTTTACAAGCCCTAGCTTCTTCACATTATAGTTCTAGTCTACAGACATCATGCTTGATACCCACAGGTTTAACACAAACTGCTTGTTTTTAATATTGTTTATTACTAAAATAAGCTGAATAATAGTAAGCTGAAATTGTGTCACACTAGTTAGCAGATTGTTTTTTTCAAATAGATTAGTTTTGTGTTAAAAGCTCAAAAGTGCTTCATTATGAATAGCATGAATTACACATCTACAGGTTATCTTCTAATTCATACCTCATTAGGTCTGCCAACCAGGCAACCTGCTGCTGAAGGCTGAATCATTTTAAGAGTCCGTCTTGGGGCAGCACTGCATGTGGTGTCTGTGAGGTACTTCTAAAAAGACATATAGGGCTTCAGACAGTTGCCACTCTTCTCTACATAAACTGAAACTTAGATTTGTCATGCTTCCATAAAGGTAACCCTTGGTTCATTTTATCAGGACAAAAAGATGATACTTCAGTCTATGTTAAGGCTTGTGCAAAGAAGGGGATCTAGTTATTTGTAGCAGAGATGGACCTTTATCACATGAAGCTATGCTCAGTCCCTGCCTCTTAGAAAATCCATGCCCTTCGTAAAGTGACTTGAACAGCAGAAATAGCAGAATCTTATAGCAGAAATATTCTGACTAGATTTCAAGGCCAGTTACAGTGCAGTGACATATGCAAACTTTATTTAGCTCAAGCTCCCAAAGTTGTATTTGGCAACAGCAGTTATTAGACTCCAGGGGAGAGACAAAAGTGAACTGCAATTGCAAGTTTACTTGGTAGAGTCATACACATCGCCTTAGGCAGTACCTGTTTTTGTTACCTGTGAACACACCCTCAAGCAGTGTTGATTTAACTAGATGTGTTGCTTCAATTATCCATTAAAATGGACCTAAAGCTGCCTTACTTCGATCCAGACAGGCCATTGTTTTGTATAAACAGTATGTTTATCACCTTTCCTGCCATGCATAAATACCCATTTCCTTCATCAAAGCCTTCTGATTTGGTTGGTTACATTGCCACCATGTGATAGCAAACAATGGCAGACAACCAAGCAAGAATAGCCAGAACACAATGCCACGCCAGCGTGAGAAAGTTACCGATTCACACTGTACTTCCTATGACAAGAGTTCGCCTTTCCCACGGTAGTTTCTGCCACCAATTATCCTACTGTGGAACTAAAGGACAAACACTAACTGCTGTGGGAATAAGAATCGCACCGTGTCAGACACTACTTGCTGCTATTCAAGGTTAAAGTTAAGTATGCTCTGCCAAGAAATTGACTAATAACTTGAGTTAATCCATTGAAAGTGTAAAAAGCCACACTGAGGAATTTATACCCTAGAGTCACTACAGGACGAGACTACCATGTGTCTGAGACCTATCAACTGGCAATTTTCATTAATATCAGAAGCGTTCATTACAATCAATCTATCTCTCATGACAGAGGGCTGCTAGCCTCCATTTCATATGGTATCTGTACAACTTCAAGTAAGGCCTACATTAAAAGGTTTAACAAAAGCATCTTGTAGCAACACAAGAATAGGTATAAGTTTTATTAACTTCTTATGAAAAAGCCTAAATCCTTTAAGCATTTCCACCATTTCCAAGGCAACTATGGCTCACGAGCACGACTTTAGAAACAGACCTGCCTGCATGAATACTTCAGTTGAAGCATGTTCGAGTCAAGACAGATTTAACTCTAAAGTTCACCCCTATAAAAGGCAGGCTGCAGAACCTACTCTACAATCTCATAGCAGCCAGACTGATTCAGTAACAAAACTAAGCCTAGCCCCTAAAAATATAATCACATGGAAAGACAGCAAACTCAAGTGTCAAACTAAAAAAAAATACTTGCTCAGCAATAAGAAAAAAGTAGCTATGAACACATATGCCCAAGCAGGACACAGTGCTCCCAAGACACACTGCCTGCCAGGACGTTACTCAAGCCAACGGGACATAAGCCAGGTGGAAGCACATTGCAACAGATCCCTTTGTATTCCTTCGGTGGATATAAAACTTGTGTCAGACAGAGGGATCATTTCCCAGAGAACCGAACAAAGCAAACTCTGTGTTTAAGATGCTCTCGATAAAATTCCTCTTCTGTTTTCTATCCCTTATCTGCTCCCGTATTCTAGCTTCAAGACTTTAAAGCCTATACCTGCAGGGATCCTGATGATTTTTCCACATTCGGTTTCTGCTTCATTTTGGAACTCATAGGATGCCTAAAAAAAAAAAAGGAGGGGAAAAGAAGTTAAAACGCAGCAATACCTGGCTGCAACTCAAATTCAGAGACACGAGTTATGGAAGATCGTAATTCCGGTTTGTCAACTCTTATGACAGCATTAGAAATTCAGTCATGGATCGCACGGTCAGCAGGCTCTTCCAGAGCCCCTGATGGAATTCGTCTGCCCCCCCGCCCCGAGGTACGAGCTGGAAGCGCGCGTCGGGGTGAGAAACGCAAAGAGCCTGGAGGCGACACCTCGTGTGGCGGCCACGCTAGCCCACCGCAGCCGCCACCATAGGCCACAACCCCGCCAAGCCTTTCCACAACGACGGGGCGGGGGGGTCACAGGCGCCAACCCAA
>VXBH01004025.1:354862-364961 GCA_013400035.1 Rynchops niger
CGGGAGGGGTGGGGCGGGGAGAGGCGGGAGGCCTGAGGCGGCCTGAGGGGGGCCGAGGCCCGCGGCGGGTTTGTCAGAGGGAGTGTCTGATGCTGGCCGTCCGGGGGGAGCTTTGCGTCTTGAGAAAGGTGAGGGAAGGCCTGAGAGTACAGCATCTCTGCTCTCCTGGGCCCGGTCGGTGGCTCTGGGGGTACACGGGCCGGTGTGGTGCAGTCTGCCCCTAGGCTGGAGGCAGCTGGACTGAAGCGGTAGGAAATAAAGCACATGAGCGTTGCCCAGTGCTCATCGTGCCTGTTAACACCTTGCGTAGAAAGTCTGCTCGTTCCATATTCAGAATCTCTCTGTGTTTCGAAACTAGATGCAAAGTCTCTCTGACTGCTTCCTCCCTCCCTCCCTTCCATAATTTGTTGTGTTTTATAAAAACTTGTACCAAAGCAAATTTAAATCATGTATCCACTTTATTGTCATTGCTTCTATCTAAATACAGTACAATCTGCAAAACCAGGGAAGAAAATTAACATGGTTAAGCAACAACAACTGATTTACAATAATTTTACATACGATATAGACTACAACTCTCAACTATGCGTAAGGTATGTTGTTAAGTTTGTTAGAGGCCACTTTGCAATTATGTTCTTGCAAGTACTTGCACATATATCTTTCATTTATGCTAACAGTATCTTCTGCTGACTTGTGAGTAAGCATTTGTAGAGTTAAGGACACAGTCCTTGCAGTCAAGGCCTCACAGCTAGCCTAGAGCAGCTGTCAACATTTTTTTCCAGGCAATATGATGGAGCTATTAGAAATCAGGATAATTACAGAGAGAAGTATTTCTTTAGCATGCCGCTCTGTCATCCTTCTGTTTGGCAATAAACTGTATGGCACTTAGGAGAATGTCTTAAGAGGCGTGTCATGGTCTGACAAAAGGAAAAAAGGCAGAACATAAAAAATGATGAATTAGGAAATCTTTAAACAAGGATAAGGAAATAAAGCTGATCTCTCTTGCATAAACTTCTTCAGTCTCCCACTGACCCATTTCAACTTTCATTGTCCACAACATCCTCTGGCAAGGTGTTCCAGAACACAAATAGTGATTGTCTGAAGAATACTCTTTCTTTTTTTTTTTTTTTTTTTTTTTTTTTTTTTTTTTTCTTTTGAACACGATTCCTATTGCTTCATTTGATGTCCCCAGTCCCCGTACTGGAACAGACAACAAACAATTGGTCATGTAGGCCACTGTTACACAGATTCCCTTCTGATCTCTCCCAGGTCTACTTAGCCATCCCTTACATGAAAGCTGTTCCATCTTTCTGCTCTTTTGTGAACTGTATGACATTTAATTTGCCTTTTTAACCACTGCTGAACATCAGGCTGACATTTGTGTGGAAACGTCTGTCATAACTCTGATCTTATTCTTGAAGGATAGTCAGTTCAAAGTCTGTTACTCGATACGTGAACTTAAGATTTTTTCCTATGTATGTTCTTTCACATTTGTCTACATTGAATTTCATTGACTGCTGTATTTGCCAGTTACTCAATTCCATTATGCCCTTCTGCAGTTTTTCAGTCAGCTCTGTTCCTGTCATCTTGAATAATATAGTGTCATCAGCAAGCTGTCACCTCAGTAAGCTTTGTCTTCTATCAAGAAAATAAAAATAACACGGGCAGAAATGTCTATCTAAATCGCTACTGTTCTGTTGCATTAGTTAAAAAAAAGTGTTAATGCTTTTAAGTTAATTTAATTCTTGTTGATTCTAGAAGAAAATTTGGAATTTCCATATTCCAAAACACTCACAGATATGCTAAACTGCATATCTGCTACACATATTTCTTACCACTGTTAAATCTCCTTTCAGAAGATCTAGGTACAGGTAATGTGTACATAAACACAATATGAAAACATTCCTATTTTTATGTTTTATGTATTGTTATATAGCAATATAAATATGCAATATAAAATATATTATACAAAACATTTTAATTGTATGCATTCATAGATTTATACACATAAAAGGCAACACGTATTTTACTGCTGTGATACTATTTTTGTAATACTAATGTTTTCAAGTGAATCTTTCTCAAATATTACCTTTTCAAAATTCAGTTTTAATTTAGAAAAAGTTTTCAGGTAGATTTACTGTTCAGAAGTGGAACAACTGCTTTTGGAAACGGTGATAATTGGGAAGGGCCTGAGGTAACGGGAGATGGTTCTGATGTGACGGTTCTGTTTGTTTTTCCTTTTAATTTGCTCCTTGCTGGAGGCATATGAACTGGAGCTTTATTACAAAGGTGCCACTCCTTCAGTTTATCCAGCTGAAGAACATGTCCTTTTATGAACAGAATGTCTCAGAGTTTTTCTTCACTTCAGTTTCTTCAGTTTGAAAGGTTTGTAAAGAATCCCTTCACTGTGTCAGAAGGAACACTGAGAGCTTGTTATCAGAAGCTTATTCATAGTCTTAACTGTGGGAAACCAGTATAATTATATAAAAATCTCACCAAAAGGTTTCAGGTTACTTTATTGTAGTAACTCCCATTTTTGTGGGTGGAGGTTAAATTTAAATAGCGGTTATGGCATTTTTACATGCAAAAATCTGTCAACCCGGTACTAGCAGAAACTATGTCTTCAGATTGAGTGCAATATAATGCATTTCAGCATGTTTGTTTCATAAAAAATAAAACTTTCTGTCATTAATACTTATGACTATTTGCACTTGAAGTGAGCCTAAGCAAACATGCCAAGGTTTCCCATAGAGCTTAGCCAATTTGTTAGATTATTTGTGGCAGTAGAGAATGTGTACTTTTTAGAGGTTTTGTACTCCATTGCTGTTGATAATCAGTTTTTACAGCAAATGAAAACAGAAAAAAAGCTTCTTGGAGGATTTCATAGAATCACAGAATAAAATCATAGAATAGTTTGGGATGGAAGGGACCTTTAAAGGTCATTTAGACCAGCCTCCCCTGCAATGAACAGGGACATCTTCAACTACGGCAGGAGCCCCGTCCAACCTGACCTTGAATGTTTCTAGGGATGGGGCATCTACCAGCTCTCTGGGCAACCTGTGCCAGTGATTCACCACCCTCATTGTAAAAAATGTCTTCCTTCTATCTAGTCTAAATCTTCCCTCTTTTTGTTTAAAACCATTACTCCTCATTACTCACAAAAGGTCCTGACAAAAAGTTTGTCACCATCTTTCCCGTAGGCCCCCGTTAAGTACTGAAAGGCCACAATAAGGTCTCCCTGGAGCCTTCTCTCCTCCAGGCTGAACAACCCTTACTCTCTCAGCCTGTCCTCATAGGAGAGGTGCTCCAGCCCTCTGATAATTTTTGTGGCCCTCCCCTGGACTTGCTCCAACAGGTCCATGTCCTTCCTGTGCTGAGGGCTCCAGAGCTGGATGCAGTACTCCAGGTGGGGGCTCACCAGAGCCAAGTAGAGGGGAAGAATCACCTCCCTCGATCTGCTGGCCATGCTTCTTTTGATGCAGTCCAGGATACAGTTGTTCTTCTGGGCTGTGAGCACACGTTGTCAGCTCGTGTCCAGCTTTTCCTCCACCAGCACCCCCAAGTCCCTCTCAGCAGGGCTGCTCTCAATCCCTTCGTCCCCCAGCCTGTGTTGATACTGAGGGTTGCCCCGACCCAGGTGCAGGACCCTGCACTTGGCCTTGTGGAATGTCATGAAGTTCACATGGGTCCACTTCTCAAGCCTGCCCAGGTCCCTCTGGAGGGCATCCTGTCCCTCAGGCATGTCAACCGCACCACTCAGCTTGGTGTCATCCACAAACCTGCTGAGGGTGCACTCGGTCCCCCTGTCTATGTCATTGAACAGTGCTGGTCCCAATACGGACCCCTGAGGGACACCATTAGTCACCAGTCTCCATCTGGACATTGAACTGTTGACCACTACCCTCTGGATGTGACCATCCAACCAATTCCTCATCCACCGAACTGTCCACCCATCAAACACATTTCTCTCCAATTTAGAATAAAGGATGTTGTGGGGGACCATGTCAAAGGCCTTCCAGAAGTCCAGATAGATGACATCTGTAGCTCTTCCCTCATCCACTGATGTAGTCACTCCATCATAGAAGGCTACTAGATTGGTCAGGCAGGACTTGCCCTTGGTGAAGGCTGTTTCAAATCACCTTGCTGTCCTCCACGTGACTTAGCATAGCTTCTAGGAAGATCTGTTCCATGATCTTCCCAGGCACAGAGGTGAGGCGACAGGTTGGTAGTTCCCAGGCTCCTCCTTTCTACCCTTTTAAAAAATGGGTGCAATGTTTCCCCTTTTCCAGTCACTGGACATTTCACCTGACTGCCATGGCTTTTCAAATGTCATGGACAGTGGCTTGGCAACTACATCAGCCAGTTCCCTCAGGACTCTGGGATGCATCTCATCAGGTCCCATAGACTTCTGTATGTTCAGGTTCCTCAGGTGGTCACAAACCTGATCTTCTGTTACAGTGGAAGGATTTTTCTCCCCCAGTCCCTGCCTTGCAGTCCATCCACTCGAGAGGTGTGGGGAGAGAGGTTGCCAGTGAAGCCTGAGGTAAAAAAGTTGTAGAGTACCTCAGCCTTCACCTCATCCATTGTTACCAGTTTGCCAGTCTTGCTCATAGCTACTGTGGAGAGGATCAAGGGACTCAGTGCAGTGTTGTGCCTCAGAAGCACGCGAATGTCTTATCTTGGTCCTGCTCTGGGTGCAAGCCCTGCAAAAGGGTCCCGGGAAGGAAGGTCCAGGCGGGGTTTGGGATCTCTGAGACAATGAACAGGAACTGTGGCCCTCGGGGTCCCTTTCTGCTGTTCACTTGGCCCTTCTATCCGACAAAAAGACCATTCATCTAAGGGATAAAACGGCTCCCCGCAACCCGCCCGGTGACACTAGGTGGCAGCGTGGCATTACGTTGCCTGATGCTTCCCCTGTCTCAGTGTCTTGTTTCTAGGGTATTAACGTTGTACAGAAGAATGTTTCGTGTCTAACCCACAAGAAGTTCGTGATTTGCCTTCTTTTCCCGAGGTTAATCATCACGGAAGGCTGCATCCTAATGAAACTCTGGCCAAAGAAAGGATTATATACACAGCACAATCCAGGTATAATTCATAATGCAAGCCGATTCTCGAAGATGGCCACCGCTGTTAACTAAATGTCTCCAGAGAATCTGCAATTTTCATGTATTAGAATAACAGATTTTCCTGTGAATAGTAATCTGTACTGCTTCAGAGGTGAAAGGTTAAAAGAAAAATCTACATCTCACCTTCTGAATTTTTCCCTAGTTAAGTACCGTGTGAGTCACTAAGACATCCCTTAAAACACTGTTAGGTCCTAGCCTTCTCAGATATGAATTTACCTTGAAAAAAAAAATCATTTATGTAGTGCTTTAAGATTTAAAAATGAAACATTCACTCTAAAGGCTAGGAATTATTAATCTAATTTCAATTCTGTAGACTACAAGTATTTAGAATATTACTTACAGACTGAACAAATAAAACAAGTTGTTTCAAATTTTACTCTTATTCTTGCAAGCACATGTGAAGCAAACACAAAACCTACATTAGAACATGACTATTTTTGATAGATCAAACAAGTCCAATAAAGACAAACGCATTTGCACATCAGTGAGAACACAAGTTAAAGATATCACAGCACGGTGACAGAGTCAATAGTCTTTCAGATGCCAAAACACTTTGTCCAATGGAATTTGAATTGCAGGTTTATGTACAAAGTGCAGGCGAGGATCCTTGTTTTTAATGTGCATTTCAGACATTTTCAAAAGAAAAGCAAAGTTTTAGAGAGAGGACGTGGTTTTGTTATACAAAACAAAGAAATCATAACTACCATACTCAAAGAGGCAATTGATTTGGTGTCAGTGTTTGGGGAAGCTATCTTCTCAGCCAAGGCACCGAGAACCTTTAGTGCCTTTTGACATCACAGCTGCACATACTCAGCACTCCTAAACGAGTCAGGAAAGCACAAACTGGACAAGCAGAAAATGAGAACACATATAATCAAGTGTATTTAAGTGTGTGTATACATATATGTGTGTATATATATATGCACACACATTAAGATGGAACAAACCCAGCAAGATGGTAGGTGTAGTTCAGCCAAGGTGCAAGATCAAATACTTCATGTGCCCAAGAATGTATGGCCCATTTTATGACCACAGCCCTACACCTAGAAGGCAGGACATAGGGAAGTGATGAATAAAGCTTAATATTGTAGCAATACCTGTGCAGTGGACATATAGTTGTCCACAGCATGATGTAAGGAATGTTTTACACATTAAATGTTGACATTTCCCTGCACAAAAGCATTCCTGTTATGTCTTAGAAAGTAATGTTTTCTCTAAAGGCAGAAAAGATTGAATCACAGTATATTCTGAAGTATATGAAAGAGTTTTAATTGCCACCTAATTTGTCTTGTTTGAATTTAGAAAGAATACTAATTTATTTTTGTCTGATGCATAAACATTTGGCACTGAATTAATCATAGTTCTGTTTTTGAAGCAAGTAGCTTCAGGGCTGATACAACTTCTGACATACACAAACAGTACAGTATGCATGGAAAGTATAAACAAAAAGATAACAGAATCCATCTCATCTCTTCCTACTATGTCTGTAACAGACAATTTGCTACAATCTGTTAAAAACTAATTGTTAACTAGAAATTATTAAGTTTTAAGTAACTAATTATTAAGATGGAACTTAAGAGCAGATGCATTAGAGTACCATCTTGCCCACAAGCTTCTGAGCAAAGATTTAATTCTGAAAACAGGAATTACTGAAATCACATCAATTTTGGGGAAAAAGCAAACAAGGTGTTTCTATAAAGTTATCAATCCTTTTTAATTTACAGAAAAAAACAAAACTTACTATGCAACTGAAATGTGAAAAAACTACAGTGCTTAATTTCACTGAAAACAGCAAGGAAACAATAAAATGATGAATAGAAAATAACAAGTTTTTCAGAGCAGAAAAGAAAAAAATACACAAGCAACCAGACATTCCAAACTTGCAGTGCTGCTCAGAACTACATTACTCAAACACTTTCTTTCCCAAGAAACATATTTTTGTGACGAGGTCTTTCCTACCTTCACACGGGCTACTGCCTACGCTCTATTTCTCCAGGATGATGGCTGAACAGTGTCACCTCCCCCGCTGCAGGGACCGAAGTCCCTCGGGATGTGTGTGCATTTGGTTCCCCAAAGACTACAGGACTGCAGCCACACAGTGACGTACAAAGTCCTCCTCACTTTGAGTGGGAGAAAGACTAAAGGACACCAGCTTATGTGTCTTTTTTATGTTAACCGAGCAGAAGCTCACCCACTCTACTCGCTGTTTTGCTCAGCCTGAATTTAACGTGCAGAAGAAACACTATTTTTGCTGTGCTAATGGGATTGAAGCCTAAAAAAAGAACTATTACGTATTTTGCATATACTGCCACAACCTACTTGTCAGGTTTGGTTTTTATACCATGCACATTTCCTAACGATAAAGCTTACATTATTGTAAACTAGATTTGAAGACAGGCAGCCTGTCGTTTGACCAAGTGTTGTAATTGCAAAACACACACTAGCTTCCAGGCACACAAGCCTCTCTTATAAATGACACAACATTGCATAACTGGTAAGAAGCATAACAATAATATACAACTACCTCATTAAGAAAATTATGGATCAATAACATAACATGTTTTGCTAAGTTTTAGCTATCCATTCATTAGGAGATGTTACTTAATAATATATATTTTAACTAAGATGCTGATATTTTTCTACTATATGAGCTTCATCATTGTGCACAATGAAAGAAAAGTAGGACAACTGTATACAAGTAGGACAAGACTCATGGCTTTAATAGCGCAGATATTTCTACACATATGTGTCTACAATAAACATGCCTTGGTTGGTGGATGTACTCATTTGTGTAAACGTTGTCAGGATATCTTTATTAGCCAATGAGCAAAGAGAAAAAAAAATCTTTTCTGAGTTGGCTAAGGGAGGTAGTTGCCTATAAAAGGAGGGGCAGCAATCTATGCACAAGGGACCTGGAGTGATTTCAGTTCCCCATCCCCTTCTGAAATGTTGTGAAAAGATTTGAGCAGCCTGGGTTTGCACAAGACAGCTGGTGGCTGCTTAACACGTAATACTCTGTACTTGATGTCCTGTTTCCTCTAAGTATATACATATATATATATATTTCCTCTAAGTATATATATTCCCCTCCTCGTAGCTCTTCTGTAAAGTCCTCCAGAAGAAAAGCTGTTCTTGTGCCAGCCCTACATTTGACAACATTTTTTGGATGCCTTCCTCAGTCAGGGGCTGGGCAGCTGCCCCATGCCTCGTGACAAAGGGCAGTAGCTGTTGCTGCATCCCTGCACTCTGGAGGGCGGCTGGAGTTACTGGGCTGGAAGAAAACTCCTTCCTTTCTCCTCCACAAGGCAGACAAGGTGCCAGTTCCCTCAGAAGGTCTTCCGTGCCGGGGTAATCCCCACATCAAGCAGCTCTGCTGTGCCGGGTCGCCTTCCCATCGGCTGTGCGGGCACAAAGAGGGTCACAAGCCAAGTGCGAGTCACGGCTTAAAATAGCAGCAGGCACGGGAGGGAATTTCAGACTGCGGCACAAAATGCCGTACAGGGCAGCTCGGCAAACAAAACCGCTTTGACTGAAAAAGTGGGTATCTAAACACAGCTCTCGTTAAGGCCAGACTGGTATTACAGTTAAAAATTGTTGGCATTTTTAAATAGTCCCAGAGCTAATGTAATACTCCTGTTTAGATGCTTTGCTTTTTGCCTCCAAATACAGGGTTGTTTTCAATAGGCATTGCCATTACAAGTGAAGAACAGTCTGTAAGTTGGTAAAAATTACCTGTTTCTGCTCAGCTCCTGTTCAAACACGTATTTTGGGTAATGCCTGTGACAGGAAAAGCAAGACAGAGCGTTAGCATCAGAGGGCCGGACTAACGCCAGGTGAAGACAACGCGGTCTAAGGGCTGCAACACGGCAGCTGCCTACGACAAGACAGGCAGGAGGAAAGCCAACGAGGTGTCCAAGAGAAAGTGTGTAAAGGAAAGGTGTGCCAAAGGCAAATAACTAATATGAAGGTCAGGAGAGAACAAGGGAACCAGCAGAGACAAGCAAGATTTCTTCTCTCTGAGAGTGGTGAGGCACTGGAACAGGCTGTCCAGAGAAGCTGTGGTTGCCCCATCCCTGGAAGTGTTCAAGGCCAGGCTGGATGGGGCTCTGAGCAGCCTGGTCTACTGGGAGGTGTCCCTGCCCATGGCAGGGGGGTTGGAACTAGATGATCTTCAAGTTCCCTTCCAACCCAAGCCATTCTGTGATTCTATGAAGACCATGGGAAAAACACCCCGAAACCTACTGAAGTTTATTGGAGAGCGCCATCGCCATGCTACGTGTGCTTTGAAACACAATCCAATGGGACCGATGGGGCCCGTGCTTGCCTTCTCCTTGTAATCATTGAAATATCGTTGCCGTTCTGGGGAGTCACAGGCGCCAGCTTCCAGAGGGAAGGTAAGTGAGATGCCCTCACCCACCCCAGTGGCCTGCATCCAGCGAGTCACCATCCCCTCAGCGCACTCTGGTGCGGCACAGGGCAAACCTGTGCTGCTGGGCGGTTCGGAAGCACCTCCAGCCTGGGTAGTTTGGGATGTGGAGGCTTTCCCTGGCAGGCCTGAGGGGACAGATGAGGGACAGGACACCCAGCGCTAGAGATGCACGCCGAGTGCTAGAGATGGCGACTCTTCCCGCCAGCCTCTGGCCTCAAGAACCCGGGTAAGCTACGTCCTTGCCTCTCTGTCACCACAGGGAAGGCGAGAGGAGGGAGGCATAAGCCTTTCCCTGTGGTAGAGAAGCAAAAATGGTTACTCGTCTCCAAGGATTGGGTTTGCGCCTCTGGAATGGCAGCGACTTCGTTATAAAAAGCAGACAGTCTCCTCAGGGAGCGCTACCAGCACCAGGGCGGGACACGCACTGCTGGTTTGTGCTGCGGACCACCGCCACGTCACGTTCTAAAAACATTCCGTTTGGGGGATTTTGGGGTTGTTTTACATTTCACTTCACACACGTACTGATGGGCTGAATACAGACCGA
>VXBH01004025.1:366071-433003 GCA_013400035.1 Rynchops niger
TTTTTGTCAGGAAGGGGGAATACTTTTTTCCCCTTTTCTTAACCTGGTCCGGCGAATTTGCTAACCTTAAAAACTTTCAACCCTGACTAATCAAACACCGGGGGGGGGTGGAAAAAAATGTCTGGAGAGAGGAAAAAAATTACCTGATAATTGGGGATTTGCTTTTGGGGAGGGGAGGGTGTTTTAGAGGTTTGAAATTGCAACCTAGACTTGCAATTGAGAAAAACCTCACAAAAAATTTTCCTTTTTTTTTTTTTTGACACCGAAAACCCGTTTTGGGAGAGGAGCAGGAGCAAAGCTCTCCATGTTTTCTGAGACGTGACCATGAAGTGAGAGGGGAGAGGCCGTGCGACTGCGGGTGTCCCTCCCGCCGCCCTGGGCCCAGGCCGCCCGCCGCAGCCTCTGCCGTCTCCTGTAGGGAGAGGCCTAAGGAGAAGCGAAAAGCACTGGCCATGCCCAGCCTCGGCTAGCCCTGCTCGCTGTGGAGTGCAGCAGCAGAGAGAGAGAAGGATCCCCGGGGGATCAGCAGCCCAGGGAGCGTGCGAGGTGTTGGGGGATGTAGGGCTCTCTCACCGGTAAGGAGCCCGGGTTTGGGGCACTGGTTTGGGTTTTCAGTCTCTAGGTGAGATAATATTGTCCCTTAAACCCCTGCCCGCCCCTCGTCTTTGGCCATCATGATCCCTCTTCTCTTTGGCAGCAGTAGCCTCAGGGCAATGATGTGCCTGATGATGAACAGGATGAAGTTAGAAGTCACTCCGCTGTTTTTTCTCTTTGCTCCCCTGCAAACCAGCACTGTGTTGTCTGTAGTTGATTTTGTTGTTGGCAGAGAAATCTATCTCCCAGGATGTGCACTCCTCCTTTGCACCCTTTTCTCTGCTCTCCACCAAGTGTAATAATTCTAAAGAGAAAAAAAAAGAAAAGACGGGCAACATAGCAATAGTGGAAAGCTGAGAATAATAATCAGTAGAGTCATGAATCTGGCTGGGGTAAAACGCAATTTGTAATTTCAGCTTCTTTTTTTTTTTGTAAGCAGAGCAAAAATACCCCCCCCCATGGATTGGGCTTGTGCCAGTTGCTTTTTATTGTACACATAAATTGTGATAAGGTTTGTTTTCTTTTTCATTCTTACCCACCTATTCCTGCAGCTAAACTGTTCAAATTTTTTTCTTCAAAATTCTTAGGGTTTTTTTTGTTGGTTTATTGTAAAATCTCTTGTCCAGCCATGGCTGGACAGCTAGTTACTTTGTTTCTTGACCCATCCAGTACAACATTCTCCTAAAATATTGCCTCAGGTGGCGATTTTGGGTTACATTCGCGTTTTATCTATTCAGTCGTATTGGCAGGAATAAAACGACTTGTTTCTGTTGTACTTGAGTCTTATGAAAAGGTGCCCATAGTTTAGCGACAGTTTCCAAAGGCTTTAGTACCACCTGTATTACAAAATGGGGGACCCAAACTCCCGGAAGAAACAAGCTCTGAACAGACTTCGTGCTCAGCTTAGAAAGAAAAAAGAATCTTTAGCTGACCAGTTTGACTTCAAGATGTACATTGCCTTTGTGTTCAAAGACAAGGTAACTTGGTTTTCATATTTGTCTTACTGTGGGGTCTGTTGCAATGCATGTTAACTGTACTGTGCAAAATCTTGCTGCCTGGTTGCATCTTATGGTTTGTCCTTAATAGATTACATTGACTTTTAAACATTTTTTTTTAATTGCTAACTGTGAAAATATTTACTTAGTTAATGTTTGTCATTTTAGCTTTTAGTATGCTTGTAGTTTTGTAATGCAGAGGGTGCTAGTACCTCTTAAATGATTACTTGGTAACTTCTGTATTGGGTACATATTTTTTGAAGTTAATGCTGTAATTCGGTAAGCCTCATTGGGGTCTGAATTGCATAATTGCTGGCTATGAACAGTTGAGGTGAAAAGGCAGACCTGGCTGGAGTGATTGCTAAGGTTGCTGTGTTTATCTGGTTAAAGCAGAAGGGAAAACCCCGCAGCTCAAGGGAGGAGTTGCAAAATGCAGTACTCAAATGGCCCGAGTGTGCAGGCATACGTGAAACTGCTGCTACCATTTTGAAAGGGAGCAGAGAGGGGAAGGGGAAGGAGGAAGTCTTTATTGGCTTCCTTGCCTTGTCTGCTGCTGCTGCGCATCTGGGCCAGGTTGGGGAGCCTGGTGGTGTTTCTAAAGCTGACTGTAGGCTCAGAATTGTAGGAGAGTTTCCGTTCACAGAAGGTGAGGAAAAGTAGATGCTTACAGTAAGTGAATGTGCTCAACAAATGATGAGGAAGTGAAGATAGAAGGAAAGGGCAACAGACTACATAATGCAGGAAATGAACACTGGAATTTTTTAACCCTCTCAGATGCATAGTTTTGCATGTGCTGTAATAGTTATGCTTTTTAATGAAGACTGTTCTTTGAACATTTTTCATTGAAAAGTTTCCTTGAAATTTCTATGTTCGCCTTGCTTTTTTTCATCACTTCTAGTGCGAACAGAGATAGATATAGTGAGATGTAATTTCTTGGTACTGTCTCATAGTAATAAAGAGAAATATGAAAGCTTAAGCAGTGATAACAATTAGATTTTCTTAGATGATATGACTTTAGTGGTTTTAGTTGGAGCAGTCGCAATACTTTCTTGTTGCTTTGTAGGAATTCATTGCAAATGCCTGTTTTAAATCCCATAAAACTTGCTTATATCACAGTGAAGATGTCCATCCAGTACCAGTTTGCAAAGCGAACTGGTAGGGGTCTGGACTAGATGATCTCCAGAGGTCCCTTCTAACTCCTGTCATTGTGTGAAAGTAGGAATTTAGATTGGCCTAGCGTGGTCAGCAAATAGTTGCCCGTTACATATATTCTGGCTAGGGGGTGTTGAGTCTTATTTCAGAAAATATGCTTTGTCTGTCATGTAGTTCTTAAATAGATCAATACTTCTCATGAGCTATAAGAAAGCTGTTAGAAGCAGACAGGCAACTTTAAGTGGTTTTACATACATACAGCAAAAACTGCTCTTCCAGATTCCCCATAATGTTTTGGCCTTGCTTGAGAGATACTGAAATACTTGTGTTGAGTATGAAAGTTTTATTTAGCAAATTAGACCTTCTTTGAGGAGGTTATGACTTGTAGCTAACTTCAGATTGGATCGTCATCCGCTGTTACCAAATGTGGCATTGAAAGACTTAACTTTTTATGAAAAAGGCCAACCTTAAAGTATTGCAAAGGCGGGGGGAGCAAGGGGGAGTGTTAACTTCATTTGTGAAGAGAAGCTTGCAGAGGCCTCTTGGTCAGCCCGGAGTCCTGTATTCTACATGATAAAAGGGCAGTTCTGTTCATGTTTAGATACAGCTTTATCATTTGCAAGATTGGTGTGTAAATCTTTATCTTTGGAGAGTACAAAAGTATGTTCAACTTCTTTTTAGAAAAAGTTGTTGGACTGATTCTGTTTAATTTGTAAAATTTTGCATGTCAATTTGTGTGGTTTGCATCAAAGTCCGAACTTACGTGATGTGCACTTTACACATGAACACTAATAGAAAATTACATGTTCGGAAATGAACGGCTATCTATGATTGCCTAGAAAGGATTGTAATCTTAATGTAACCTGTGTTTGTTGGGTTTTTTTTTTTTAGAAGAAAAAGTCAGCGCTTTTTGAAGTGTCTGAAGTGATACCAGTCATGACCAATAATTATGAAGAAAATATCCTGAAAGGTGTGCGGGATTCCAGCTATTCTTTGGAAAGTTCCTTAGAGCTTCTGCAGAAGGATATAGTACAGCTTCATGCACCCCGCTACCAGTCTATGCGCAGGGTAAAGTTACTCTTTACACTTGATGAATTTTAGTTTGTTTTCAACACTTATGCTTTTCTTTGTGAATGTTAAGGCTAATCCTGCTGTTATTTTCTCAACTCTTCTGCTGCATGAGGGTTCTGAAAGCATATGTTTATGGGGTCTGGTTTGGAGGGTAACAGCATACGTATTCTGGAATTGTGTTTAAATGTGTAGTGCTCAAGCTTTACCTTTCATCTGTCTCATTCAAATATGCCTTGGGAATTAATATCATCTTGCCATCCTTGTCCTTTAGTAGACATCTGTTAATTCTTGCAACAGCTCTTGTGGTACAACTAGGTGGTTTTGCTTTATGAATATTAGAAAATAGACAATCTTTGCCAATGTCTTTTTTTTAAAGCTGGAATTTATAGTAAGTGGATACTGGTATTAAAACTCAGTGGAAGGCAAGGAGGACTTTAGTTGTGCTGAGTAATACAAATGGAAAATTGCACAAACATGGTAATAAGTGCCATCTTTAAATTACATGCCTGTATAGATAAGTTGCTTGTCTGTATCTTCGACAATGGGAGTACATTTAGTACAGAACATTAAGTACAGAACTTTACTACTTACAGGATGTTATTGGCTGTACCCAGGAGATGGACTTCATTCTTTGGCCTCGTAATGATATTGAGAAGATAGTCTGTCTCCTGTTTTCTCGGTGGAAGGGATCTGATGAACCCTTTAGGCCTGTTCAGGTATTTGGTTTTGGTTTTTAATGTCAATAAGTAACTAACACCTGGATGGGAGGACAAATACTCTATCTCTTCTTAACCAATAAGTTGATAAGATATGTGACTTCTGTGGATGATAGAAAGTACGATATCTGGTTTTATTTTATAAATCAGTCAATGTTTTTAGTGCCGAATTCTGCTTCCTATCTTTGTGCACTGTTACATTAGCACTTTAAAATTTAAGCGTCTGAAGGACCTTTGCAAATGACATACATGTATAAATACATATAGGATGTTTGCATTTGTAGAAGTAAATAAGATGCAGCTCTTAGTACAATTGATTCTTTGTCTAAATATGATGGTGTCATTAAGATTCTGTGAGTATGCCAAGCTGCTCTATTTTGTTAGATGAAAGAGGGTCTGAGGTGGGTGGAATTTATTACTTTATAATTTTACCTTGAAATAAACTTCAGACATTTTAGACCATTTTTTCAGTAGCTAGTTTCAGCTGTTTACATTCAGATTTTTGAAGTGTTATATGTATTTTTTTTGTGCTGGTTCTGCAATTGGAAGAAATAATGATGTATTGTTGATGCACAGGGATGTTTTGCCAGAACAAGCTAAATCTGGTTTTCTATATGCAGTTAAAGTGGTACCTTTGAATCATTGCAATGACTAATGTCAGTGTTGGCAGAACAGAACTAGGGAATTCTTCAAATTGTGGCAAGACTCAAGTGTGTCGTCGTTGCTGTGGTCCCCACTTTCTGCTTTTCATGGATGAGAAAAGGAAAGAAACAACAGTGGTTATAAAGCTCCAGATTGAAGGAAATGAATTGGTTAAATGTGAGCTTTAGCTTAATAAATATTTTACTCCCTTCCTTCACACAATGCAGGCCAAGTTTGAATTTCATCACGGTGACTATGAAAAACAGTTTCTGCATGTTCTGAGCCGAAAGGACAAGACTGGAATTGTTGTCAACAACCCTAACCAGTCAGTGTTTCTCTTCATTGACAGACAGCACTTGCAGGTAAGCTTATTTGGCCCATCATTTTAGAAGTGTGTTTTAATCATAAAACGCTTTTTCTTAGGAGCGTCAGTGATTTTGTTACAAAATACTCGAATAGAAAAATTGATCGTGTGTTCATGCTTGCACTCTAGCAGTTTTAGAGGAAACTTGTGCTATAAATAGGATTCTCACATGCAAAAACCAGCTACGTGCCACGGATATCTTCACGTGGAATTAATTTAATGTTCTTATATTAAAAACCGAGATATAAAATAGTGTTTTGGAAGAATTAAAACATTGTCTTAATTTGGTTGATATTACAGAAATTGTTCAAGTGAAGAATGAACAGAATAAGGAAAATACTTTAGGCATTAGAGCTCGCAGATTTATTTTGAGTTCAGGCTATTTGTACAGATGAAACAGTGGCTTTTAGGTGTATATGTTGTTCCTCCACAGCCAGCAGCAAGCTAGTAGTTGGTCTAGATCTGCTGGGGGTCTGCCTCTTAGTCTTAAGTTACCTTTGGTGTTTAATAGCTTTTCTTTGGGTTTTCTTTGCCTCTAGACTCCGAAAAACAAAGCTACAATCTTCAAGTTATGCAGCATCTGCCTGTACCTGCCACAGGAGCAGCTCACTCACTGGACGGTTGGTACCATAGAGGATCACCTCCGTCCTTACATGCCAGAGTAAGGTACTGGCCAGCAAAAGGGGGAAGATCACAGAATGCAGCAGTGGATTTTCACTTTCCTCACCACTTTATTCTTTCAGAATTTAGAAGAAAATGGACTCATGTTCAGAACACTGTACATTGTGAAACTTGATCATCCTGGATTTTTTTTATCATTTGTATCTCAGAACTTTACAGGTTTTTTTAGATGTTTTCTGCATGGACCTTGTGAAAGAGAGGATGCTCTGCACGCTTCTGCACTGCATCAGCATCTTGCTAAAATGTGAAATGAAGGGACTGTACACTGAAACAAATGTATCCGAAAGCACAAGGTGATCATTTGTGGTGGTGTTCCCATTTGTGCTGGTCATGCCCCCTAACATCTATAATGTTAACCATCAGTATTTGGAGGGTGAGAAGTGAATGTAACGGGTATAAAAGCCTTATAGCTTTGTTGTTAATGATTGTATCAAAGAGCACTATCATTCATTTTAATGAACAGAAAAGTGGCTATTACTATAGGAAGTAAATGTGGGAAAGAAATCTTTCTTTTAAAAAAAAAAAAGCATCTCATTTAATGTGTAGGCATTTTTTGCCTCTTTTATTTTGCTGGGCCATGTCTAAGTGTACTGGCACTCTCGTTTTGATCTCTTTCCCCAAGTTGCTGTATAACTGTATAAAAGTATTCTTTTGAGTTGGATGCATTTATACAGATGAGGCAGACCTGGAGTCTGAAGTCGCTAAAGCAGCTAAAAATAAAGTAAAATAATAGCTGCAGAAACAGTGTTGGTAGAGGATTATTTTTTCTTGAGAGTTGAGACTTGTAAACTTGCAGGTGAACTGTGCAGGAAATACTGGTTTCTAAAACATTTCTTATGGAAAACCCATTGAGGTTTTTTTTTTTTCTTTTGGAATAGACATAAAACAATGTAAAATAGTGTTTGGAGTGTCAAAAGTTGATTCTGACAGAACATTTTAAGATTGTGCAATGATAAAAGGAAGACTACTGTATAGTTTTGATGACAAAGAAGGCTCTGCTTAAGGTTTGAGTATTTTACTGGAGTAAAACTGCATAAGCCTGCTCCCTTTGGATAAAACTAGTGCTTACCTGTTTAAAACTTGTATTTAGCTTTTGTTTGGAATTGGAAGAAATTGGAACTTAAATAAATTAGGTGAAAAATGTCTGGCTTTATTTATGGAAATCCTATGAATTGAATTGTAGTAGTGTCTTACATCTTGACAGTGTCACCCATTGCAAACACTGAAAATGTCCAGGATGTAAAATGGTATTAAGATTAAAAAAGATTAGTGGTAAAGGTGTTCTTACATATGCAGGCAGTATGTTTGTTTTGAAAAGTAATTGTCAGAATATTAATCAAATTACTAGCATACTATTGTATTAGTACATGGATATTTTTAGCTCTTTGGTCATAAGGTCCTACAGGTTAAACTGGAGCAGCCCTGGAGAAACACCACGTGAAAGCTGCAACTTCACGTTAATAAATGCCTTAAGTGACAATACTTTGAAAATGCTGCTCTACAGAATGCGAAGACTTTCTGGAATAGTTAGTAACCACTATACCTGCTAATAGTACTTAAAATATAGCTAATTTCAGGTGCCCCTTCTTTGAATGGCCTGTGTCATAATACTAACTGTCCACATTGAAGCTTGAGATGGGTTTTGTAGGGTCTTGACCTTTCAAGTTTCATGAGTTCGGATTTTGCTTCCTAAATACAATCCCTTTGTTTCTTCTTAATTTGTCATTTTGGACATCATCTCACAGTAGTGAGAATGTGGCCATAGTTACCTTGGGTAGCAAAGCAAATGACTTACTAGTTTTTGCATTAGGAATTTTGTCTGCCTTCATTCTGGTTTCTCTTCAGAGAAGCCTCAAGATGTTAGCCTGAGTGGCTGCATACAATGCTTTTTAACTGTCAGCAATGTTATGATCCTTAGCTTTAATTCTTTGTATTACAGGGAGCAACCTGTTCAGTTTAGTTGCTTTTTTTAGTTTTGTATGGGATGCATGAAGATGGTCTTCATGTTGGTCATCCCGGAGTTAAGTAATACTGTGCTTTTGTGGGTTAAGATAGTTGTATAATACTAATTTTGCTAAATGTGGCCTGTTCTACCCAGATAACAAATGTTATGCTTTTGCTGTGCTGTCAGATTGAGTTGATAGCCATCTGCATTGTGTAAGTTCGGGGTTGGAGGGGTGTGGAGCAGGGGAGGAAAAAGAGAAGGGCGAAATACAGACTTCAGAGCATGAGAATCTCAGGGAGTGTTTGAGAGTTTGTTCTTGCATCATTTGGCACCTTTGAAAGGTGACTCTCCACCTCAGCAGGATGACTTTTGAGGGGAAAAGGTTAAACTTGAACTTGTCCCCCTCTTCCTCAATGGAGCTTCTAGTTAAATGTTAGAATATTCTTCTAGAATACTTCAGCAAAGTGCTCTTCAGAAGCAAGTGGAAGCAGTTCACAATGTCTATCTTTTGGGTTCAGGCCTTCTTTACATCAGTGTAGTGGCTTTTTGGTAGGCTTGCTTAACTTCAAAGTGTAGGTTTTATCTTGCAAAACTAATGTTTACAAAGCACAGTTTGTGACGGTGCAAAACTAATTAGTTTATTCACTGGAGCTTTTTGTAAATACAAAAAGGCCTCTTGTTTTTAAGACAAGAATTTTGGTTACTACCTGCCAGTCAGCTACTTCTGTGTCTCCTTTAGATATGCTAATACCCAGAATGGAAATACACTCAGAATCTCACCTGAATATGTGAGTTTTACCAGGCTATTGCTTGAGGATTTGTCATGTGAACTTGGTAAGTGCGAATGGGGCAGGGATAAATGCGCAGGCAGCAAAATGAAGTTGACAGAGGCCCATTAAATCTCTGTATCTAAATGAAGTGTCTGGTGAAGGGAAGCTGGTGTCAGGTGTTTCCCAGATGGTGAGGAGAAACATGTGTTGTAGCTTGTACACGGCTGTATAGTTTCCCTTCACTTTTTAGGCTTCTTCCATTCCATAAGTGTTACCAAAAGTACAGTAAGATGGACAGAACTGCTTGTGCAAGCAGTGCCCAAATGTAATCGGCCTGTAGCTAGTTTGCAATTGATGCAGTTTGTCACATCTGTCTCATGAATTGCTTCTCAAAAGCTATTTTTTTACACTTAAAATTGCTGTGGTAAGTGATACGTCAGGTACTAGAAACACATTGGGATTATGTGGTGTTTTTCTTCAGAGAAAAACAAAAAAAGAAAAATGGTTACTCACACTCATCTCTGAGCATTGGAAGCTTTAGATGAAGGTACTGATCTCTTGCTACAAATTGATTTTTTTTTTTTTTTTTTTTTTTTTTGCATAGCAAAATGTTAAGCCTATTAGAAACAAAGATAGTGGAAAGGTGGTAATTTTGCCAGGTTCAATTGTCTGGACTTTTAAAGAAATTAAATCTCTGAAAGACCTAGTTGGCCTATATTTACAAAATACAAAGCAAGCAGAAGATCAGTCTTCACTGCAGGTAGGTGCTCTGGGCCTTGTGAATGACCATATCTGTTGACGCATTATGGCATACAGTATTAGTTTTAAAATTATTTTAAAACCTGATAAGTGTGTCATAAACTCCTACTCCCTGTACCTGCTTCCAGCTTCTGAGCTCCATAGGTGTCATTCCCTGCCCATTTCTGTTTTGCTGCTGGAAATACATTGCATTTTCTTGTGCTTGTCATGTGCTGAGTCATTAGGTTACTTGCCATTAATGAATGCCATCTCGTGGTAAATCTGGATCTCGGGGGGTTGAACAGGGAGAATGGTCACTTAAGGGTTTTTTGCTCCTTAAGTGCGAGAATTCTAATGGACTGTTACAGGCTTCATTTAAGATTACATTAAGGTTCCTGCCAATAGCGTGATGTTAAAGTTGAGAATTACTGGACTGCATTTACATCCACTAAGCAGATACTCACATGGTGTGAGTTTACTTAATTGCTGTTTTCTTTTACTAGCCTAGAAAAGCTGCTCCCATTTTGAGTTTTGCATTTATTGCAGCAGCAAATTCAGAAGCTGCATAAGCCTAGAGATGCTGGAACAGCGTTCTGGAATGAAGTTATGAGATAAAGGGCTTTAATAGTGTTTTACAAAAGAAAAAAAAGTTTAGCTAAAACTGGAAGTTCCCTTAGCCCTTGCCCTGCCGTAGTGCACAGGGGCTGGGTGCTTTGTGTTAGTTTGGGTGTTTAAGTCTTCCTTCTCGTGGTGTTCTTGGAGTATGGATGAATTCTCTGCTGTCAGGAACGCTAAGGAGGAAACGGCGGTTCCATTTGCAGTAGTGGGTGCTGCTTTCCGATTTGTGCACCGCAGCTGGGAGTTCCTGAGGCTGATGCTGTGGAGGGGTGCATCAGCCCTACAGGTTAAGTGAAGCAAGCGAAGTGATAAGCAAGCCTAATTCCTCTTCTGCACGGCTGACTGAAATGCTTTTCAGGGCTGAAGTTACCTATGACCTAGTTCTGCTTGGAAAGGATTTACATATGGAAAGGTTCTTAATTTGGGCACAATTACTGTATGCTAGAGCACCCACTCTACAAGCTGCTTTTTTTGGACTCTTGAAATCTATTCAAGCAGCTACTGCTTTTAAGCAAAAGAAATGAAAGATCCAGAATCCTGCTACAGTGGTACAGCCCCAGGTACTGTTTTGGTGAACAAAAGTAGGCTTAGTGGGTTATTTTTTTTCTGGAGGATAGCCAATGTGTCATCTTTGATTAGAGCTTGCAGGTAACTTGCTCTGGTTTAGGCGAGAACTGTGTATTCCGCAGTGTCCCACAACCATGGCAGCTTGGGACCAGGGGATCTGCTAACAGCAGTCATTTGGGGGATGCATTACAGAATCACAAAGGTAATAACTCTCATCGTGTTGTCCCTGACCTCCTAAGTAGCAAAATAGGTATCCAAGTGCTTTTTTTTTTTTCATTCCCATGGACAGTGAGGTAAGGGAGGGGTTTGGGAGTTTCTTTCTACTGACTAAACGGTTTCTGCAGATAGAGAATTCTAAAATGGTTAGTGATAAAATGCAGTTGGAAATTCTTCTATGTGCCCTGGCGGTGGCTCGGAGCCAATTACTGAAGCGGAACAGAACTGAACTGCTGTTCAGAACAGTTACTTAACAGCCTAATTCTCCCTGTCGTTGTCCCTGTCCCCCCGCCTTTAGGTGGAAACGCTTGCCAATTCGAGAATTGGAAACCAACTGGCTCGTAATTAAATTGGCAGAGTAACCTAGGTGAAGCAGCTCAGCCATGAGACCCCTGTGACAGGTGGCTCAACCTGAAAGACTAACAGGGAGTCCTGATAGCTTAACCCTTGTTTCAGCAGTGGTGTCCTTCCTTACCCTCTCCTCTCCCCAGTTTATCACTGGCAAGTTGCTTCTTCCCGAGAGCTGGAATCCTGAATGATTAAATCCCTCCTCATGGTACCTTAATCTGCGACTGGTATGTGCCCTGATTAGCATCTGGACTCTTGGTTTTAAACTCCGATGGGATTCTGTTCCAATTCCTCATTTTCTCAAGGGACCTGTAATGCACGGTGCCACCGTGCTGCGAATACCCAGCCGTCAGCCTGAACGCCTTTGTGCGACAGTAGCGATGTCAAACCAGCGTGAAACGCTTCTGTGACCAATACATTGCACAGAGTGGGAAGCTGCGCTTACTTTCACTGATAGCGACAAACTGTTCCACAATGTGTCACGTATGTGAAAAGTGTCGCCCTTCAGAGAGGCAGACGTCTAGCCATCAAGGAGTATGGTGTAGGTGTTTGCTGTGTTTAAAAAAAAAAAAAATTAAAAAAAAAACCCACACCAGCATAATGTCGGACAGTCTCATTTGCAGCTGTAGGGTATGGAGCTTACAGACATCTGTCAGCCATTGGGTATGTAACCTGGTATACTAGTAAGACTCAAAGATGATCTCACCAAGTCACTGATTTGTTTGCTTGTAAGGGAATTGTGCCGAAACCTGCAGTGATGGAACCAGGTCAGCCCCACAGGAGATCTGTTTGTTCTGATGCCCGGTGGAACCATGTGCCATTTGTCCTTATTACGGTGATTGTTTTCCGTTACTTCCTTTCAGACTCAGCTAAGGTAAGATACAGATTTTTCTACGTGTAGGTTAGGGTGAAATCAGTAAAGAACGCTTCCAAGTATTAAGTCTGATGTCGGTTCACTCCCAAGGCTAAGCAAGCTCAATGGTGACAATTCCTCCTAAGATCATCTCCAAGCCTGAGTTGTGAAATAAATTACAAGGTCAGTCTGCTGCTGCTGCTGGAGGGATAACAGACAAGGTTGTCTTAAAATAATCAGTTTAATGAGCCACTTCTAAAATAGGTGGCCTGCATATTAATGATGTTCCTCTTTCTTATTAATTAGGTGGCACTAAAATACTGTGTTGAATAGTCTGTCACAAAGGGGGAAGAGAATTCACTAGTTACTTCGGAAGGGTTTGGGTTTTTTTTTGTTTCCCTCTCAGCCTGGGAGAGTCCTTGCCAGGCTGGAATGGGAACAGGAGGATACTGTTATTTCCATGTTGAGGTTTGCTACTCTTAATTTGCCTGGGCACTTTTCAATTGTAATTACGTAGATATGACAAATGCTAAGTGATAGAATGAGAACGCTTAACTATGGCAAGTTCCTGAGGCAGCCGGCTTTGATGAGGGAAGGCACATTACGTTGCAATGGGACAGTTACACCAGGACAGAGCTGTCCCAGCACACAGAGCCGAGGACATTCGGAATCCTTTGGTATGTGTTGAATTCGAGACCTCCTTCATTGTCGTCCCCTGGCTTTTATTTCAGATAACAGTCAAAGTCACCCTTGTGTTCCAGTGAGGGAGGTGGGTTTATAGTAGTTGGGGGAGCAGTTTTAATCCTCACTTCTCTTTCCTTCACATGTTGCACTCTACTACATGGGTACCGTATGGAAGAAAACCGGTAAGCTTAAGAATGAGAAAAAAACATGACTGGTGGTGCCAGAACACTTTAATAAGATGACCATAACAGCAATTGCTAAACCCACTAGGTGTGTCCGCATGTTATGATGGATCCTCTCTGTCTACTCATCCTAGTAATTCTAGAGGAGCTGGAGATGCTTAAGACTCATAATTGATGTCGAGGCAGAGGACGCTGTAAAGAGAGAAACCATTTAATACAGTGAAGCATACAGGTCTGCTGAGCAAGGATTTAAAACAACCTTTAAAAAAGGCTGCTCCTGTAATAAGTATCTTCACAGAACTGCTTTAGCAAAGCACTGTGTTTCTAAAAATGTGATTTGGGGATGATTCTGAGAACGAGTGTAAGTACTGGGGGAAAAAAACATTATGAATGTACTACTGAAAAGGATGCTACTATTAAAAGTTGAAGTAGCCACAGGCCTATAAGCCATGTACTTCTGAGACAGCAGGAGAGAAACAGCTTTTGTTGAGAATGTATATACCACAAACAACTGTTCTAAACATGCGGAAAAAATACATGCTGATAGCCTGAGCCCGCCGTAGGTACATTTTTTTTTTTTTTTAGAGAATTTCCATTGAAAGGTAGGTTATCAGCTATATTTGGAAGTCATTTTGGAAAGATTTCTGATAGATTAAAGTTGTTCATATTGAAAATCAGTCTGCATGAACAGGTCACTTAACTCATTGGAAATTATTCCTTTAGGTTTAGGAATGCACAAAAAACACCCAACCTGCCTATTTAATCACAAAATTCACATCACCAAAGACAATGAGTCAACTTCCACGACAAAAAGAATTATGCGTGCCCTTTGCTAGGGTAGATTAACTTTTTCAGATCTCCCACTAGAGAAGAAAAACTAAGATCATGGTTTATGTAAACTTGCCCTGCGTATGCAGCATCGCTGTTTTTATTACAGTGTGACAGCCTTGCCAAGGATCGTTTGTCATCAGTTTGAAGGAAGCAGTTAAACCTGTCCACAGCAGCGCATGAGGAGGCAAGTCTTCAGCTGATGAATAGCGGCTTAATTCTACCACATTTATACCCAAGTCGGATAATCGACAGCCTTCACCTGATGAAAGGCTCACCAAGCTTCTTTCGATACATCTCTCACTCTCAGCTGATATAATTTTTAAACAAATATAGCCAGAACTTCGGGTAGGTAGAGGTGAAAAGCCCTGATGATGTAACTGCATTTTCACGTTCAGGAATCACAGGGAGATGATGATGAAATCTCCAGTGAATTTGCGTACAAGGGTTCCACCGCAGCCTCTCTCAACCACTCCGTGCTGGCGAGCTTTTACTCAGTGCAAAGAGATTAAAAAACTATTAAATAATCTTTAAAAAGGTAGTTTCAGAAAGCTTTATTGAATACTTTTGAATTTGTTACAGCATCAGTAAATTACACTCTGTATTAACCTGCTTTACACTCTCAAACCATTTTCACACTACGTTATATGAACTCTGTACTACCATCTTACAGAAACAAGTGGTTTAGTTCGTAGGCGTATACAGTGTTTTTTGAATGTGACGGGCCTGAAGGCAGGGTTGCTTTGTCACACGGCGACACCACAGGCAAAGAAAACAGAGATCTTTTAAAACACTGTCATGGTGGTAAACCGTATGGCTGTTCCAAAGGCTCTTTCCTTCTGCTGTCTTGACCAAAACAACAAAAAAAAGGTGCAACCCCATGCTGTCGCATTCTGTTGTTCATCCCAAAATAGGCACGAATTTCAGGCTTGCAACAATTTTGATGGTAATCATGACATTTTTTTTTGTTTATTATGGGAGTGAGACTACTTCACTTTATACAGACTATCACAACTTTGTGCAGATGATGTCTTACTGCGTGAGAAAATCACTCTTATGGGCTTCTTAAGTCCAACATTATAATTTTTTAAATTACTTTCTTATATTAATTTCCTAGATACTTTGTATGTCTACCTTGTGCAATTAACTTCCCTGTCGCCTTATTTGTTAAATCCACGGTGGCAAATGCAATATTTCTTCCTTGCTTCAAAATCTGAGCTGTAATCAGTATCTCTTCTCCAATCTTAGCAGCAGAAGTGTATCTTCAATGAAGAACAAAATTAACAGGGTAAGAGGCTGTACAGAGCACAAATCCAACATTCCTGCATTTTAGATTATCATGAAGGGAATTAGGAAAAAAAAAAAAATCGTGCAAATCCCCACTTCTAAGAAGTCCTTGAGTTCCTCTGTATTGCAGTGGTAATTCAATATAAGAGAAAATGGAGGATAGAAAGACACCCGTTGGCTTGGTTATGAGGAACCAAATTCTGTTCCACTTTGGAACAAAAACAACTGGGTATCAAAGATCTCAGTTAAAAGTTCATCTCCAAATCCTATTCCAGCTACTACTGGCTCCTTACAGCCTTTCTAAACAAGTCTGACTGGTTCAGCTGCAAAACCCCTCTGTTACAAAGGCTGGGGAAGTTCATTTCTGTATGGAACCTAAGCATAGGTTAGCCGCTTCCCATACGCTGGTCAGAGAAAAGTCATGGAAATCTAGGAGGTCTTCAAACTTCCCAGGTTTAATGCTGTTTCCATGAGTAGGAGTGTGTGCTTTTAAAACACACTCTCCAGGGAACAGGAAGAAATTCCCCCACAAAACGCCTGGAAAGAATCAGGAGGAACATGATCCAACCATGAGCTGAGGTAAGGGAACAATATTCAAATGTGGGAACTACAGAGGAGAACGTATAATTGCTGGATATAAATCTTATTGAGATAAATTTCATCAACCGGTCCATTTTTATACATGACACCACGTCAAAAGTATGTCAGTCATGCCTAATGCTGATGTAGCACAAACCCCATCAGTTGACAGGGGGCAGGGTTTCAATCTTGGTTCATTCTCAGAGGCTGATGCTGATCCTCTTGTGATTTAAAAAAAAAAAAAAAAGTTTCTCCGTTTCTCTCTGTTCTTTCCATTACTGAAATACTGAAATAGCTTCCTCATGACAACTTTTTAAAAAGCTCCTTCCCCAAAAGGAAGAAGTTGTATTATAGCAATATTCGACATCCAATATCACTTGTTGAATGAAAGCAGTAGTCTGGGTTAAACAAAGCTATTAATGTTGTTTCAGATAACAATTCCTAAAGGTTATGCTACTCAATCATTTTGGATCACCTCCAGAGACAGCACTTTCTTAAGATTTTAGCCCTTATGTAATTGGATAGGTATATTTGATAGCGTAAATAATTCAGATCTTGGCCTCTTGTTATACTACTGTAGGGAAAAAACCCATAATCATAGGAGAATCTCCCATTTTCATTTCCAGTAATTTCCTCATCATCACAGTGGTAGTATAAAGCTTAAATAGATCCTCCAGTCCCACCTGTCTGGTGGAGAAATCAGAAGGTGCTGGGGGTAAAGGAAGAAACCTAGTAAAGATACAGATCACTCCCCACACACTTTTAAAGTTTGTTGGTTTTTTTGTTTGTTTGGTTGGTTGTTTTTTTTTTAAGACAGTTTTGATGAGGAGTTACTTTCGCAAGATTTTTAATGATCTGTGTTAGTTATTCCAAGCAGGATTACTTTAGTTCCAACCAGTCATAATCTCTTCATTAGAAGTAATGAAGCAAAGCTGACAAGCTATAATAGCAAGAACAAAGAAGGTCTCAGAACAACTTTCTTTTTTTTTTTTTAATAGACACTGTGCTTTAAATCTGCATTACAGGAAGAACTATTTTCAGTATAAAACTACCTTTAAATGACCTGGAGCAAAGAAATCTTCCTCCAATGAGAAATTCTGATTGAATCTGTAATTCATGCTCTATGTGAGCATACAACAGAGCTAAACAGTTTCCTGTTTTAATATTTTTCCTGTTTTAACATTATATGGACTAATACTAAAAAAGGGGTTTACAGAAAGCTGCTTACCCTAGATTTTGGTGTTTGAGGACACAATCTAATGTATCTTCACAAGACAGAAGTTGAGACAGTCTATCATAAGACTGAAATTTACCACATCATCAATATCTCTTTACGTTCTATGAATGAATGGGTACCATCTCTTAAATGCATATAACAAATTAAACCTCAAGAAAGTCCAACTCGAATTTTGCAACCTAATGGCAATATCCTCAAATGCAATCCCCTCTGAATTTATATAAACAAGTCTTCTGAAAAAAGAAAACACCTTTTTTAAGTGAGTACTACAGCACAGAGATGAAGTACAATGGAGTCAATACCGTGTTAGGGAAGACAAGTTAGTATGTTCTGGTAAACGTGGTGGATGATACCTACGTGATGTTCATGTCCACGCTGACCCCGGGCATTGCTCTTTCTGTGTACAGCAACGCTGTTGTTGACACCACATCCACAAGCGTGGCTGTCAAGCCTCCATGTAATGTGCCACCTCTGTTTGTATGCTCCTCCTCTACTTTCATTTCACAAACAATTTTTCCAGGAGTTGCAGAAAGAAGTTTCATCTGTACAACCAAAAAAGGAATAAAAAGCTTAATGACAACAGTACCAACACCCGATACTGCCCTAAATCAAACTGAAAGTAAATCCTGTTTAATTCTAGACTCATGAGACAAATTAGAAGATGGAAAATACAGTAATTCAACTGTCACACTAGGTATTTCCATAAATTTTGAGAAGATTGTTGCCTTAGAAAAATTTTTATTTCTAGTGTAGATAAATATTTAAACCAACAGTTTAACAAAACTTCAATACTTGCTATGCTCTCAGGAATTGCTTAGGAGACAACATTCTTCTGCAGTTTTCTTTTTGCTTTAACCTGTGACTGAAAAGCCGGATTAGAAGGAACACAAAACTACTCTGACTATGTCTGAGTATTGTAGTTGCAAAGGTGTACTTGTTAGCTCACAAAATGGAAATGTGACTGCCAGTAATTCATTAATCACTATATTACAGCAACCTCAGTACAAATCAGTAATTTTAAACAAGCACTACAAAGGCTAATCAGATTGGCCTTCCTGCACTGAAATTCATATTCCTGGGCAGAAGTACCTAAGGCTGTACCACACTGTATTACAGCATTATGACTTGCGTATATGCTTTTATTCCAGCCCATAGGTGTTAAATAGAAAATTAAAGTATACATCTATGGTACCGTGCTTATGCCTGTGACCAACACAGGAAGCTGAATTTTTGAGACCAAGAAGTTACTGTATTTCAGTATTTTAAAATCTTTTTTTCAAGTTTCTTCAGTTAGTACCACTATATTCAAAATCTGAAAGCAGTTGCATAACTAGGATAAAGTTCAGCATATGTTATCTACACCTACAACTAATACTTTGAAGTACCTTTAGACTGTCACAAGTGAAAAGTGGGCATAATATTTATTGTAATTCCTACTAATTTTCTGACATTTTTACGAAGGTGGGTTTTTTTTAACTTAAATGTTTCCATATCAGCTGAGCTAATTTACATCTTTTAATCTTAAAAGAAATTAAGATTGAAATGTCTCCAGTTTCACTACTGCTTATTTATAATGCAGTGTAAAATCTCAGTTTCAGCTAATATCCCTTTCTGATAGGCCAAAGTTTACCCAAATTTTGCAGAGAAACGATACTAAGATAAATGGTGATGTGGTACACAGTTCACCTACGAATGGAAAAAAATGGAATTAAGCAGAGGGGAAATCACTTGGGCAGTGTCCTAATACAGAAATAGCACTTTGATCAATGAAAATCCCAAGTCCTAAACCAGGCATGCTGTGCTGCACTGACTGGAGGTTTAAGTTTCTGATGGAATTTCTAATGAGGACTTGACTGACGCTTGACGCTGAGAGCAGATGGCTTCCAGTACTGTCAGGGAGGGCTCCAATCCACCAGCAAGGCAAGGAAAGCATCTGGTTTCACTTGTCATTGCTCTGATCTGGCACTAGTTGCCTGCTCTCCTTGACAAAAATAGTTCAGTATTTGAACACTTCCAGGACTTACACAGCCAGAGCTCATGGTTTGTATTTCTTTTCTCATGGCCCTTCTGTTCTTGTCCTCCCATGCGTCTGTCTCAGTGAACATTATGCTGATTGGGCTTCCAGCCGCTACTGCGATGCACCACTACTTTGGAGAAAGGGCTTTAAAACCCACATTGGAATTAAAGCAGAAACTAAGTCTGCTGCTGGAGATGAAAAGTTTCAGACTAAAATCTGTCTCCTCCAGAACAGGAAAAGTCTTGAGTCATATTTAGTTAAGGTAAGAAAGGCTTCCACTGTCTCTCAGAAAAACAGCAGATACTTTGCAGTCAAAATGCAAACAAAACTGTATTTTTATTGTTATTATGATTGTGTTCATAGCATCATACTTCTAGAAGGAGATTGCAGAAAAAGTCAAAAAGTATTCCAGAGCACAGCAGGAAGCCTAAGGCTCGCTTCCAGCCTGTTACCTTTATGAGATTAAATACTGCATATGGTCTCCACTTTGTAGGATTTTAAGGAAAAGGAGAGTAAAGTTATCCCAGTAAAGAGGTGACTAAGGACTAATTGGACTCTTTATGAATAAATGAATGTAATAAACTTAAAGCTTTATACTTTTTATATATGAGAGCAAAACGCCTTGGGGAAACAAAATAACAAGAGTGGTTTTGCAAACAGTTACTATCTATTAAATATATTGTATCATGGAGCTGTCAATGAAAGCACCACTTGCTCCTCTACAATGCAAACCATGTAAATTTTAAAATGGTTGGTTTTCTTAGATACATTTACCACTTCTCTCCACGTCACGGTTACACAAATAAACAGAAATCAAATGCAGAATTCTAGCATTACAAAACTTAATGAGAACACTGAAACTGCTTCACAGGACCACCCCATGCCGGAGCTCAAGAACACATCAGCTACTCTACTGCGCATCGCAAAATTTAAGACGACATTGTAACATCATTTCAACTTTTTTTTGATCACAATGTTAGCATTACATTAGAGCTGTACCAGTCAAATACATTTCTTTATGCTGAGCCTTGCTAGAAGCTCACAGACCATCTTAAGTGCTTGTGTTTTCCATCTGACTTCAAGGTGAAATGTCAGGTGTTATAACGAGCTACTTGTTAAATTTTGAAACAGAGAAGAGTAATAGTTTTCTCACAATTTCACAGGCCTGAAAGTTAGCTTAGGCACAGGAACTAAGAAGGGATGAGTATGAGTTACTAAATAACTCATGGAAAGCTACTCAACACAATCCTTGTCTTCAGAGAGGTACTGTAAGGCAGCTTTAGCGTTTAAAAAGAAAGAGTTATTGAATAATAACTGTGCTTTTTACGCGTGTTACCCTCACGGCCCCACACCCCTGTTGGGAAATCCTGAACCCAGGGAAAACATGGGCAGGGCCGCAGGGGCAGGGCTCCTGAGGCGCCGGCAGCCAACCCCCCGCGGGCCTCGGCCTCCCCCGGCTCCGGCGGCGCGGCCCGGCCCGGTGAGGGAACACACCTCGAAGCTCCGTTCAACCTTTTATTCTGGGAGGATGTGTGTGTGGGGGGGGGGGAGAAATGGCTTTTAAACGATCAGCCCCGCCTCGAGCGGCCCGCCGCCTCTCCGGTCGGAGCCTGTCGCTGCCGTTAACGGCCGCCCGCGCCCCGCCCGTACCTTGCGGAGCACCCGGTCGAAGCCCTGCGACTCCACCATGTACTTCATGGCCTCCCTCAGGCTCTCCACCGTGAACCCCATGCCGCCTGCCCGGCCGACGGCCACCCGCCTTCCCACAGACAGCCCGCCCGCGCCCCGGAATGCGAACCCCGCCGGGCGTGGCTTCCCCCGCGGCTTCCGGGGAAGCCATGGAGGCGGAGGTGCGGCGGCGGGAGGAGGAGGAGGGTGATGACAGCGAAGAGGGCCGATGCCCTCAGGTGGGGCAGGAGGCGGAGGCGTTGCACCTCGCCAAGCGGAGGAAGGTGCTGTGCTCCGAGTTCGCCGCCATCACCAGCAGTGACGCGGCGGTGGCGCGACGCTTCTTGGCCGCCCATGACTGGCATATAGAGGTAGGCCCGGGGGCTGCCGCGGCGGCGGGGGGCTGCCTCGGCAGCGGCTTCTTCCCTGCCATCTGCCTCTGTGTTTCAGAGGGCGATGAACGCCTATTTCGAGCCGCCGCAGGAGAAGGAGGAGGAGGAGGCGGCGGCGGCGGGCGAGGTGCCGCCGGCCTGCGCGGGGCCCGGGAGCTGGTAGGTGACCCCCGGGGCTGGGAGGGAGGGGGGTGACAGGATCCCCGGTTGTGGCGTTCCCTTCCTGGGGAGCAGCACTTCCCTCTCCGCCTGGCTTCGCACCTCTGCTGGCATGTAGTGAGGCAGGTAGTTCCCCTTCCTCACATTTATCCTTCCACACCATTTCTACTGGGGAAACACACTAGTTTCCCCATGGCTACCCGCTTCGAGGGGAATGGCCGGCTCCCCTTGAGGCTGTCAGACTTGTGGGCCACACATCCCATCGCTGGGTGCTTCAGCCACCTTACTCTGGGCTAGTAAATCGTGAGCCTTTCACACAAGGGCTAAGGTCATTTTTTCTCTTCCTGGTCTTGTCTTGTGAAGTAATACATATGCAGATTTTGCTGTATACACACACATTTGTATGTGTATAAACTATGTACATATATCATCTAGTAGGTGTATACATATTTATATTCTATAAATAAAATTTGCACGTACATGCCCACCTTGCTAAATGTACCTGTGGAAGTCAGGATTTGTGTCTTACACACATTGACGATCTCAGAGCATACCTGTCAGGCCTTGAACTGCACGCGGAATTGAATTTGTACAGATCCCTGCCATCCACAGTCCCAAGGGAAGCTTTTTTCTTATAGATTTATTTATTACAGACTTGCATGTTACATAGAAGAGCCCTGATGATCTTTATAGTTATAAATAAGCTGTATCTGATAACAGCATACCTGATTTTGCTTGATATGCATGTATGAAAAAATGCAAACCTACTGAACATTGGTGTTGGTCTGTAGATAGTCCATGATGAGTCAGAATATATCTGCATCAAATTGGCAGCACCTTTTTCTTTTCCAGCCTTTGTGTGTCTTTGCACTGTGGGTTCTGTGTTGAGCTGTTGTATGTGCGTTGTGTTGGGAGGGCTATTTGGAGACCTCCCAGTCAGGGGAAGATCACTGCAGACCACACAGGCTTTCATGTTTCATCTCATAGTCCTTCAGGTTACAGAATAAATATAAAAAGTCATCATGGAAATATTGGAGGCATATACCACCTTACTTACCTACTTAAACATCCCTTAGCTGCTTCTCCTTTGCTTTTCTTTCTCTGTTCAGTTTACATTACGTGTGCATGGTAGCAAGATCTTCCATTGTTCGTGCAACACCAAGTACAAAACCAGTACTAGGTTTTAGGGAATAGACTTTTTTTTTGGTTACAGGCCTTATTTTCATGTGTGCATAGAAATTCTGTGGTTAAAACCAAAACCCTAGTACCCCAACTTACCCAAAATACAGTTTGTCTAGTCTTAGCTATAATATTTAATGCGTTTTTTACAGACTTTCCCTTTGCTCAAGAAATTTACGTTGGATCACTGTTGTGGTTTAACCCTGATTGGCAGCTCAGCCCCACACAGCCACTTACTTGCTTCTCCCCAGTGAGATGGAGGAGGGAATTGGAAGGATAAAAGTGTGAAAACTTGTAGGTTGAGATAAAGACAGTTTAATAGGTAAAGCAAAAGCTGCGCACACAAGCAAAGCGAAACAAGGAATTAATTCACTGCTTCCCATCAGCAGGCAGGTGTTCAGCCATCTCCAGGAGAGCAGGATTCCATCACGCGTAACAGTTACTCAGGACGACATATGCTGTAACCATGAATGTTTCCCCTTCTTCCTCCTTTCCCCCAGCTTTTATTGCTGAGCACAACGATGTATGGGATGTCCCTTTGGTCAGCTGGTGTCAGCTGTCCTGGCTGTGTCCCCTCCCAAACTCTTGCCCACTCCAGCCCACTCACTGGTGGGGCAGGAGGAGAAGCAGAGAAGGTCTTGACGCTGTGTAAGCACTGCTCATAACAGCTAATGCATCCCTTTGTCATCAGCACTGTTCCGGTCACAAGTCCAAAATGCAGCACCATATGAGCTGCTATGAAGTAGGTTAACTCTGCCCCAGCCAAAACCAGTACAACCATGTGTTAGCAGGTAGAGTCTGGTTGTCTAGCAGCATACTCTGCAAGCAGTTACTAGACTGGGCACTCAGACTTTGACAGTGTTGTTTAGCCTTTATCAAATCAATAAGAATAGGCAGGGCCTGTGTTTTTGAGGTGGGATTTGGGGGAATATTTCCAAAGAAAAGGACTGTCAGTTAGTCACAGAGTGATCTTGTACATGTAACTCCCCAGGGGGGTTGGCAATTGGAAGAATCACGACTGTACTGTAAAGATGGGCACATAAAAGCAAGTCCTGGCTGCAGTTCGTTCTTCTAATATTCTGGAAAGTGTTTGAAAAGCTAATACACGCAGCCGGCTGCTAGCATGGGCAGTATTACAAGAGTTGAATTACTTAAATGCTTTGGATTAGATTGGTTGCTATCTGATTAACTTAAATCAGAATGGTAAATGTTATCTTATGTCTGTAAGGACACTCTGTACTAAGGCTCTGTATGACTGTATGTTTTGGTTACTGTGTTTTTAAATTATGTTGAGATCAATACATGTGAACTTATTTGTTGGGAATGTTTTAGATGACCACGTATAAGTTGTGATGGGTGTAAAACATTTTCCTTTAGATGATAAGGGACGTAATTGCAGGAAGAATAGTATTATGCATGTTGACAAACAAGTAAATTCTGTCTTTAGTATTGACCTCACAGCAGATGCAACTACTAGTGATGCCAGTGGTAACAGTGCTGACTCGAGGCAACAAGAAGATGACAGCAGCTTCTCGCTGATAACCTGGAACATTGATGGGCTAGATCTAGGAAATCTAAAAGAACGAGCTAGAGGAATCTGTTCTTACCTGGCATTGTAAGTATAGCTTCGTCTTTGTACTGTTATGTACCTTGCTTTAAAGGACTAAGCAAGCTTCTTGGTTTAGATGTGTACGAAATCTTCATGCCCAAATTATCTTAACATTAGCTGCAACAATACAATCACTTTACAAATCCTAAATAGCTGATATACTGGTTGGAAGAGGTGTGAACCTATGCAGCATCCCAAAGGTTAAATATTTTGCAATGGCTGCTTTAAAAAGCTTTTTTATAATGAACAATATTGTTTAAGTTGCAGTCGTACATCAAGAGCATGCTTCATATTTCCATCCTGTACATGAGTGAAGGGTAAAACTGCAAGACACTTGTTTGTCTCATTCTGGTAGTATGAATAACTTCATGCTAGAGCAGTCTTCTTGAAACTTCACTAAAAAATCTTTTTTGCAATGTGAAAGGTTGCTCTCTTGCCATTTCTGTTACTTGTCTGTTGAAAACGAAAATGTGCAAGGTAAGATAAAAACAATAGATTCTGTGATTACCTTCTATAGTTCCATTAGTGGAAGCCTCCCATGAATATGTTTATGAACAATTTAGCAATTATATAAATTGATTTATCTTAATACAGCAACTTAGCAGTGAAAATTACATTATTATTTAAGTGATAATTTAAGTTCCTCTTAAAACAGCAGAAACCCCTTAACTAAATCAATTTTCACTTGGTTTTATTAAATTTGGGTGACAATATTTTTCTTCTGTAAATGAGGCCTTAGGTTTGTCCTTCAGCTGCTTAGAGCAGTGCTGTTCAGCAGTATAGCAAAAATAGGGACAGCTGTAAAGTCATGTCTAAATCAGCGTTTTCAGAACTGCTGCCCCACATAAACTGTTACTGATTACACAGCTATAAGAAACGAAAGAGCTTGGCATTGATGAGATAAAATGAATGGCAGGTTACCTGAGGGGATCTGTTGTAAGGGAATGAGGTGGCGGTTGGAATCTCTTGGAGTACTTAGACATTCAGAATATGTTCCAAAGCTACTTTGCAGCTGCTTAAGTTGAATTCCTCATATATGTAGTATGTGAAACCCGTGCAAATATTTGCAAGATCAAGGTAAGGAAGTCATGCATTTTATTACTGTGTCAGTTCCATGTCCATAATAATAATAATTGTTTCTTCCTTTTAACAATGGTGTTGTGTCTACATACTACGAAATATGATGGAGAGAGTTTTTCTTTTTTTAAAAAACAGATTCTTACAATACCTGGGAAGACGAGGACAAGGTGCACCTGAAAACCCTGACTCTCTTCCGCTTGGCCTCAGAATGTAGTGGTACTACCTTTCAGGAGTTAATTTAAAATCTTGTCTTGCCTGTTTCAGATACAGTCCAGACGTTGTGTTTTTACAAGAGGTCATCCCGCCACACCTCTGTCTTCTACAGATGAGAGCAGGCAGTTACACTATTATTCCGGGTAAAAAATAACCCTCAATTTCTAAAGATAGAAACTGGAAAAAATAAGTTTGGTCTTATTCTGTTTGCCTTGCCAAAATCTCTGACCATTTGTAGGAATGAAAAGAGTAAAGTGAAGAAGGAAGCACTCTGTTTTTTGATATCAGGATAGTTTGATGCAAACTATGGATGTGAAAACCTTGTTGCCTGGTGTTTTCCTTTGTATTTTTTCTGCATTTTGAAGGACTGATAGCAGGGTAGCCAAAAAAGTGCCATAGATAAGTAATTTCTTAAATATTTGCATTTAAAAAATATGAAAAATTCACATTGTTATTACGGAACTTTAATGACTTTGTACGTCTTACAAATTTACGTGATTCTCCCAGATCATGGTAAAAAGGTCTCTTTCAGAACCTTCTTTATGGCACGGCAGAAGGTATCCTCAACCATTTCTTTCCCTGTTCCTCTTTAGGTAACGTAGATGGCTATTTCACTGTCATAATGTTGAAGAAATCAAGAGTGAAGCTACTGAAACACGAGATAATACCTTTTCCAACAACCTCCATGATGAGGAACCTTTTGGTTGTGCATGTGAGTGAGTCAGTATGTTGTAAACGGCTGTGTTTCTGGCTGCAAAACAAAAAATCTCAGGAAAGGCTGGACTAGCTTTACTCTATGATAGTCTCAAACAGCAGAAAAACTACTCCAAACGTACAAACCCAGTTGCATTTGATACTAAGAAACTTTAATCTTTTATGTGAGTTACCGTCCATACTTGGTTTTCAAGTCTCATGACCTCTGAAAACAAACCTAAAAGCCTGTTACCCTCCTGTAAACCACTTTTCTTCAATGTAGGACTAATATTAACCAGAGCTCAGTCATTCAGTAATGAACTTTGTGATTAAATTTTTGGTTTTGAACTTCTTATCATGGTGTGGATAGTAACATTGCCTCTTTGTTTCATGCATAGGTGAGCATATCTGGTAATGAACTTTGTCTTATGACCTCTCATCTGGAGAGCACTAAAAATCACTCTAAGGAGCGTGTGAAGCAACTGCAAATAGTGTTGAACAGAATGCAGGAGGAGTCAGAGTCCACCACTGTTATATTTGGAGGGGATACAAACCTCAGAGACAGTGAGGTAAATAGAAATAAGCAACCTTGTTATTTTGAGAAGGTATTCTGACAGAATCTTCTCGGGCTTTTCTGTTGTCTTTATGAGAAATGACCTGCTGAGGCAGAACAGAGGTAGGCAAATTTTATTCTTAGAAAGTGGAAGTTTGACTAAGTAGAAGCTGTGGCATTCTTGTGCTGAGCCATTATGGCTGAGATGATGTATATGAGGAGCTTCCCCCGCCCTCTCACCCCCAGTAATAAAGTGCTTTATTGGCAGTATTTATGTCTGAGAAGAGGCAGGCATAGTCGATGAAGTTTCGACTTCAAAAGTGTCTTCTCTTTTTGAGAACCTGATCTGTACTTGCTCAACTCTCCGATTCTCTGAGATAAGTGCTTGTGGAATCAAGGGTGCTCTGGAATTTAAAGTTTAAAATTAATCCCCCATCATCGAGACATTCAAAATTAGAAGTCATTTTTGGCTGCTGATAATAAAAGTGAAAATTGTGTGTTTTTACTAAAAGGTCAGTGTTTCCATCTTTCCCTTTTGTGAAATTCCATTGCAGTGAGCTGGAATGACGTTTCAAAGAACATGGTGTTGACCCCCATACCTGAATCTCAGAGCTGAATGTTTATTTTGTAACACACTTAGATTTAGAAAGTACTGCAGAATTAGTCATGCTTTAGAGTATCCTGAGAAATACCACAATTTAGAAACGTCTCCAACTCATGTTTTGCAGAAAAAAGTGATATTGTGACAACTCAGTTCTGTTTTTGAAGGTAAAGTTTGCAGATTCAGTATCTGGTAGATTTTTTTTTTTTTTTTCCCCTGTTCTACTTCCAGATTACTAAACTGGGTAATTTACCTAACAACATTATGGATATCTGGGAGTTTTTGGGTAAACCTCAACACTGCCGCTATACTTGGGACACCCACTCCAATACCAACCTGGATGCAGCGTACAAGTGCAAGATGAGGTTTGACCGCGTTTATTTTCGGCCTGCAGCCCAAGAGGGACATATTATTCCACGAAGTATGGACTTAATCGGATTGGAAAAACTAGACTGTGGCAGATTCGCTAGTGATCACTGGGGTCTTCTGTGTACCTTTGATGTAATATTATAAAAAAGAAAAAAGGCTTGCATTGCTAGTCTTTAAGTGGTTTGTTCTTGTTCTTAGAAAACTTCAAATTTTCAGCCCTAACACATTCTCCGCTCTTGACTTCTGCTGGAATGGCTTCACTTCAAGTCAGGGTTCCCTTTTCTCTTCTGTTTTGTTCTTGAATCATGTTTGTAGATTGTTGTTTTTAACAATGTATGCAAATACAAAATAAATTTATAGTTTTAAAATGGGAGGAAAAACCTGTAAATAAAATTAATAAACATAACGTGGTGGTTTAAAAGATGCTTTTGTTTTGGCATGTATTATAATCTTGTAATAAATCCTGCTTTATTTTAAGAATACTTTTATTATGCCTGCTTTGTTTCTTTTGTAACCATTTCCATCATCCTTTACAACCCTGTGTTTTGTAGGGTGTTTTGTATTAGCTTTTGAAGCTTGTGTTGTATGTACGTATGCCTTGAGGCAAGACAATAAAGGAGTCGAGGAAAGAATGACTAGATTCTTACAGAATACAAGTTTCTTAAGTAAGAATCAAACTAATATTGATCAGATTTAAGAACAATATGCTTTCTATCGGATAAGAAAAGGATAGAGGCAGATGCATGGAAGTTGTTCACTTGGGATGGTCTATACCTCACTTTGTGTTTATTAACCTGGATATGAATTGCAGATTAAAATGTGTTATCTTTCCAGTGAGCTGCTAGAAACAGTGCTCTTATAAACTGCTGTGCAAAGCCTGAGCAGCTCAAGGTCTCACTGACTTTGCAAACCATCAAACAGGCTTTCTTACTAAAAGAATTGTGTAATCGATCTCGTAGAAGCTGTTGTTTCATAGATGCGCAAGTACTAAGTTGATTTCAAACGGGAAGTCTCCTAACGTGAAGTTCAATGCAGGGGCAGGGAGAGGAAGCACAGGTCACCCACGTCAGTGATGCAAAGTGAACACAGAGACGGACAGCCTGCATTCCTTTACCGCTTCTTGTTGTTTGTCTTTGGTCTTGAGCCCAAAGTTTATGAACAACTTGTGTTTTGCTGGACTTCTGTGGCAGGTTAGCCCTGGCTGGTAGCCAAGCTCCCACCCAGCCGCTAGCTCAGTCCCCCCTTCCCCAGAGAGACGGGAGAAGGAAATGGGAAAAATGGAAACAAGAAAGCTTATGAGTCGAGGTAAAGACAGGGAGATCATACAATTACTAAGCCAAATAGACCTGATTTGGGGAAATTAATTTATGGCCAATTCATGTATGTACTTAATGACTGATTTGGATATTGGGAAGCAAGAAGATGAACTTTAAAACACAGGGGAAGAACCTCTTGTCTCCCCTTTCCCTGGCTCAATGTCATGCCATGCTCCTCCCCTCCCCTTTGTTGTCACTGCAGGTCACACTCTGTCCCTCCAGCAAGGTCTGGAGCAGCAGGAGAGAGGGTTATGGTCAGCAGACAGCCATGTCTCTCAGCTCCAGCTTTCCTTTCCCGCTTCTCTGCTCTGGGGTGCGTCCTCCACGGTCTCAGGCAGTATGCGCCCTGCCATGGAGCACCTCCTCCGACCTTGGTGTTCCCTCTGCTTTAATATCATTTATATCCTCAACCAGCTCCTCCTCATCCCAGGAACGGGGAGGCCTGAGGTTGATGTGGTTTTCTGTTGATTTAACAGGAGGCTTAGGTGACCTCACTAAACAAGCAAATAAACCCCGGGAGGTTAATTCATCTCCAGAGAAGTCAGCTGCAGAAATCTCCAGTTCTGCTTTCGCTTCTTTAAACATCGAGCACCAAATTTCCTTTACTAAATATGAAAGAGGCAGGCCTGTTTTGGGAAGGATGTCGAAATCCTCGTGTCCTGATCACTCTTAGCACATCTCATTATTTTATAATAGCTTCAAAAACAAAGAGGGAGAAGTCACTGATGCTTGTTTTAACTGGTGTTGAGCCTGTGATCTCTTCTTTCTATTCCCAAATAAATAATTCTGTAAAAAAGTGAAAAATATCCACAACTGCCAGGATTTTCCTTCCATGTCTAAAATGGGGCTGGCACAGTCCCACTGTCTGACTTGCTCCGCGGTCTCTTCTTCCTCACCAAGAGCCTTCGAAAAAACGCCATGGCATTTGCTTTCATCGCTAATGGCTCCTCCCGCTTGCCAGGCATTACAGCCAAAGGATTTGTGGGGAAGGTGAAGGAGGGGAAGATGATGGTGGTTTAACTTTCCTAAAGATGTTGGAGAAGGGGAAAGCACAATAAACTCATGCTTCAGCACAAGAAACACCAGTTTACGTGGCCTCCTGTATTATGGCTAGTTTTATTTATGTGTCTGGGCCTTCTGGACTATTTTGGAAACCATGAAAAAGGCTGACTGCTGTTGTTCTGGGATAGGTTTTTAATTTGGGAAAGAAGAGAGAGAAAAGGGTTCAGAGCAGTGTGCAACTCGATGCCTAAAGTCCAGCTGCATTTGTAGCGTTCATTAACTGATGCCTCCTCTGATGCAGTCTCTCTTAACCTTTGAAACAGACGGTGGGTGGCAACATAATATTTTTATTAGGAACAAGCAAAGACATAACATTTTGCAAGGGCAAATTCATTTTTCTAATTATAAAAGACAGGCAAGAGGATGACTATATTCAGTGCAATTAGTGGCTAGTCATTCTTTCAGAATGAGGAAATTATGCATACAGCCTTTAAAACTCTTCTTGAACTACAGAAAAAGTGATAATACTTAAATAAATTTAAGAAGACATAAATGCTAAATATTTAACTGACTCTTGGATGTGAAGCAATACATCTTTAATTAAATATACTTTAAACCACTTAATAACCATCCAAATTGCTGACAATCAAGAGCAGTCAGAGCCCTTCAATTAACTTGCCTCTTAATTTAATCTGTGACATAAAAGGTGAAATATTTGCTGAATACTGCAACTAAAACTTAAAGGGACAGAAACAACAATATCAAACTAAGCAAAAGATTTCCTGTGCTACAACTTGTAATTTGTTTTGTTTTCCTGATTCAGTAACATAATATTATGGTATCTATACATTCCAAAGGACTTATAGAAACATGTGAATGGGAGAAAACACAATAATTCTTTCCTATTAATAATCAACAGCAACAATGGACCTTGTAGAAATAATAATAAGGCATTATTTTATTAGTACTTTGATTCATGTATCAAGAGAAACAATTTCTTCCGAGGATCCAGCCAGACTTAAACATTTCTATATCAAAAGAGCTTGAACTTACTAAAAGATACCCATAGAACAAAATAAATAAATGTTAAACGTCTAGGGAGATAAATAATAAATAAATGGAATTTAAAAATGGAAAAAACCAGTAGCAGGCAAAACCACGGTAACAGCAGAAAGCTACATTATCGTGATTAAAATTATATAGCTAAAGAATATGTGTGCTCTTGACTTAGGGAGTAATATGAAACCATAACTAATAAAAATTTGTTTTACAAAGAGGAAGTGCAGAAGATGAAAGCTATAAATATCACACATCAAATACAAGTTTGGAAGTCGGTTTGATACAAGAACAGACAAGACATATCCAAAATTACACGATCAAAATACAAACATGATAACCTGTATTATGGCAACACCTGCAGAGCCTATTGTTATGATTCCTGTAAAAAGCAAAAGATGGAAATAATTACACAGAAACAGACGGGCTGTGTTTTGATGAGCAGATGGCATGATTTTCAGTCGTGTCAGTTCAGCACGGTTGAAAAACTCCACAAAGATTGTGTTATCACTTCTGCATGTCTTAGTCTGTTTTTACCCTGTGGCAGGCAAGCCGGTACAAAATCCTCCTGAAGACATAGTGCATAGAATCATAGAATCATCGCATCATAGAACAGTTTGAGTTGGAAGGGACCTTTAAATGTCATCTAGTTCAACGGCCCCCTTCCCCCCTGCAATGTACTGGGACATCTTCAACTAGATCAGGTTGCTCAGAGCCCCGTCCAACCTGACGCCTTGAATGGTTCCAGGGATGGGGCATCTACCACCTCTCTGGGCAACCCCTGCCCGTGTGTCACCACCCTCATTGTAAAAAACTCTTCCTTCTATCTCGTCTAAATCTGCTCCCTTTTAGTTTGAAACCATTACCCCTTGTCCTATCACAACAGGCCCTGACAAAAAGTTTGTCCCCATCTTTTTTATAAGCTCCCTTTAAGTACTGAAACGCTGCAATAAGGTCTCCTTGGCACCTTCTCTTCTCCAGGCTGAACAACCCTTACTCTCTCAGCCTGTCCTCATAGGAGAGGTGCTCCAGCCCTCTGATCATTTTTGTGGCCCTCCTCTGGACTTGCTCCAACAGGTCCATATCTCTCCTGTGCTGAGGGCTCCAGAGCTGGATGCAGTACTCCAGGTGGGGACTCACCAGAGCCAAGTAGAGGGGCAAAATCACCTCCCTCCACCTACATGTGGGTGCTGTTTTGAAGCACCTGGTGCTGACACTTCCTTGAGCTGAAACAGATGAAGGTTTTTTACCCATTTAAGATGGCAAGTGGGGACAAGGGGTATTTTCGGATAAGCACAACACAAGGTAACAAAGGTTTGGTAACCAAACTAGTGTGTCTCCCAGACCTTTAGCTGTCTTGGCTGATGACAGGGTCACAGGGCTTTTGTTTGACCAACTCAGTGCACGTACTGTGGAAAGGAGCTGGAGGTAACCAGATCAAATTTTACCTAGTAGGCCACATTTTGAAGCTTTAGTGGTCTTTAGGTAGCATTACAGCACACTCAGCTTATTATTTCATCAGTGTTAAGCCTATTAGCTCACCAGTGTTACGAAAGGCAAGAAGTGTCTCAGCAAGAAAATACCATCTTAGCCACAGCCATCTGTGGTAGTCCTGCTTTCTTAGTCTGCTCCTCCATTTCGTAGGGTTTCTGGAGCACACAGACTATGAGCAGGCAACAGGTGCTGCGGCTGCTGGGTTTCTGGAGTGGGAGCTGTTTGGTCCGACGCCTTTGTGTTTGCTTGGGACTAGCTGCATCCTGTTGGTTCAATGGAGAAGGAAGTCCATCTGCAAGAAAGTCAAGGGCACTGGACCAGCTACTGCTGTGCAGCTAAAGCAAACAGGGACAGTTGCCGCTTTCATCCTTTTCCCCCTGCTTTCACTAAGATGGTGGGAGGTACCTCCTGACAGGACAAGAAGGCGGCTTATCTCCCTAAGCCTGCACTACACTAAGGAGCCTTTTGCATTCTTGCACAGATGGTTCAAAAAGCGCTAGCACTGAGTATAAAAGTGAATATTCTTTCCTGCAGAAGAAATAAAAAGAAATAAATTGTGCACTATATCTGGTGGGTTTACAGTCAGTAAAATTAAGAACTCACAGCCGTGCAAAGTGCTGGAGGACAATCATCTTTCCCCCCACTGGGTCTGTAAATCAACCCTCGGTGCCGACAGGAAGGCTGCAGGGCATGAGAAATGGGGCTGCCTCGCAAAGGAAAGATAACCAGGCTTCCTCTTTCCACACACGCTTCCTCTTCAACGCCAGGCAGTCGTGGTCAACATCAGAAAAAATACAGCATTCTCATTGATCCTTTTGTGTTGTTACTAGAATAATTGGGTTTTTTACATCAAATAAGCAGGCTTCAGCTGGCCTAGGCATGGAAACCACAGAAACTGAGGAATCAAAATTGACATAACAAAATAGCATGAAAAAAACATTTTAAAAAATGCAATCAGACAATTCCTTTAGTCTCTTTCATACATATCCACAAGCAATCCAGTATTACAGTTCAGAGATTGAATTCCTTGCTTTATAGATCAAGTACTTGAGTTACTGGCTCCTTGTATCAAGAGGGATTTGAGTAGCTTCAGGAAATCTCATACAACCTGTTGTTACAAAAAATGGGTAAGTGGGAATCAGAAGGAAAGTAAAAAGAGGAGCCAAACCCAGTTGTATACTGAAGAGTTGACATTTTTACATCTTTAGAACACCTTTTTTTTTTTTTNNNCCTTTTTTTTTTTTTTTTTTCAGTCATCCTGTAACACCTGCAAAATACCATTTTCCTGAGTCAAACATTGTCAATGTCTCAAAGATTAAGCAGAATTCAGCAACTGGTAGGAGCAGCCACAAAGGTGACCTGGTTATAAAGGGAAAAACACAGAACAGAAGACGCCTGCTGGAATGTACAGAAACAGAAAACAGAGGACAGATGACTGCTGGAACAGAGAAAATGCCTGTCACCTTGAGAACAAGGAGCATCCTTGAGAAGCGCAGCTGGCATCTTTGAAGTGCAACTGAGTACCCAGAAACTGGAGACATCCTGAGATACCATTGAAAAGCACAAAGCCAATAAACTGTAAGAACAACTTAGCGTCTGCGAAGGTGAAAAATAGTCTGGAAAGGGGGGGAAACATCCTGAGAAGGCAAGTATTGGCAACTGCTATTGGCTGTTCTAGCTGGAAGAAAAAGCAGTCTGGAAAAATAAAAATTGGTCTGAGAAAATAGAAACCGTCGTCATCTACTGGCTGTCACAGGTGAAAAATGGAAATTAACAGCACCCATTGCCTGCTCCAAGGTGGTGATGTCTCTGTGATATAAAAACTGTTTGTTTTTTAACCAAAATGGAGCCTGTCTTTCTGAGAACTTCCTGTGCACAAACCCTTTTCTATGAGATCTCCTAGACAGACTGGACCCTCGGTGGGAACGCCTCGCTCTGTGACAGGATCATCATCAAATTGGGACTCTTATTTTATTGCTCCCGCTCTGGGTGCACTTCTGGGACCAACTGCAACTGAAGCCACTTCTAGGATTGGTTTTGTGAGTGCAGTACCAATAACACTTGGAATATATGTAGGTATATATTGTCATGTAGGTTAGGAAAATATGAACATCTTTGAACCATTTTTGCTAATAACTTTAATGAAATATCTACTGTTTATTGCACGTATTACAATATTTTCATACCTTCTACTCGTTCCACCTCAGCAGTTACATGGCTCTGCTCCTAGGTCTGTGCCGATGTCCTCCATCACGCAGCTTCCAGACAAAGCTGTTTTGACAAGCAAGACAGAGCATGGTGGCAAAAATCCTGTTCCCTCCTCCCTTCATGGTAGTCAGCAGGATGCATTGTCCTTGGGTGCCGTGGTCTTTCTGCCAGGGCCTGCCTAGAGACTTTAAACCACGAGGCCAAACGCAGCCTTGGGAGGTTGTGCCCTGGGAGCATCCTAGTCATAAATGTGCTCAGGTGCGGGGGAGTTCAGTACATGACTTCGGATAAGGCACCTGGAATTTGTCCTTTAACTGAGTTATCTGGCTTTTGGGTTCATCTTCAGAGTGATTGTTTTGGCTGTCAATGTCTAGAAGATCAATAACAAGTATACAGTTAGAAATCTTTGCAGAGGAAACACTGTCAAGGTGCCCAAAATGGAAATCTGCAGTGCTGTGCATCCTTGAAGTGAGACATCTGTGATGTATTTATTGTCTGTTTAAAATTAGCAGTTAGCTGCTGCTCTGTTAACAGGATGAGGTTTTTCAAGTCTTAGCAGTAGCTGGAATCTGGCTGTGCTGGTGATAAAATTTTTCAAATATTTATTCAACAGATTAGGCCTGGCTCAACTCTTCATTTCATTGCATTCCCTAATTCTGCTATTCCCTTTTTGCACGGGTGATGTTAGTCAATGCAATAACTTAATGACATTTTTATTTTAGTTCCAGTCCTGTCCCAATAAATCCTAACAATTCTTTTTGCCTTTTAGACTAATGGTGGGAATCAAAGTGATTTTTTTCAAAGACCTACCCACACTGACTCCCATATTGCCTTCCTTAGTGTTAAGTTAGTCCAGCACCGCATTGATACTTAGGTTGTGATTCCGTGCAGGCACTATTTTGCAACACGTCCTTGCCTCCATCTATCAGATAAAAGGTTACCTATTGGGCTGAGAAACAAGAACAAGTCAGGGAGGGAACTTTTTACTGGAGCAAATTTTCCACTGCGCCTCGGCAGCTTTTACTTCTTTGCTGACACTTGAGCGATAAAACTGGGGAAGAAATAAACTCTATGTTCCATGCATCCCTCCTCTTCATCTAGCTACTGAGCTTCAGCACGGAGTGCCCGCAACTGGAGCATAAAGGATCTTCTGCTTTTGCTTTTGAGGAAAATCCTACCTTGTTGACATCTTTCTGTTGGGCGTGCCCATAAGCACAGGGTAAGAGTCAGGTCTGTGAAAACCTGTGGAGCAGGGGAGCATGTTGTGCATCAGGGTTGGAGAAATTCCCTTCTGCAAGGAACAGATTACAACTTGCCACTGCAAGTTTCTGGTGTTTGGAGAGTGAAGGAACCATTATTCTCATCTTTCCTGCTTTTACAGAAAAGTAACTGGTAAAGTAATAGGGATCATTCACACTCTATGTGTGATGTGTTCTCCACAGACCACCTGCTCCACTGATTTGCACGCTAAGATAGATGGGTTAAACTTACACATCTGTCTAAAGGTTCCCCCACATCTGGGTGGCTTAGCTGGACAGTAGACATGCCCCATATTGTAGTGTCATCTGCTGTTACAAACCATTCTGTGGAGAACATGGGCACTGAGTGAAGCACAATGTTTTTGATTTCTTTGCAAGCAAGGGGAGTTTATCAAGACTGTAAGGTCAGGCTGGCAAAGAAAATAACCTTCTGTGACAGGCTTTTGTTAATAAACTTTACATGCTTTCTCCCCTCCTGAGAATGAGGGAGGGGGGAAAAATAGGACCCTTTTTGTTGCAGTTATTTGCAATCTAATTTGCCAGGCCAAAAGATCGTCTGAATGACCCAATTCTCAATGTACTACAGGACCAGGGTGGAGTAAATCATTGTAGAGGATCCAGTCATTTTGTTTCAATGGATCAGCTTCTCAGGTAGTATCCTTCAGTTGAGACTTTTCAGATAAATCAAGTAAACTAGATTGAAAACAAAATGCTCCTTTCTAAAAAATTAATTTCACAATGTATTTTTGTAGCTTTTTTCTGTCTGCTTGAGGCCTACTGAGCTGCCTGTACTGTACTCTCAAAGCTCGAGAAAAAAATACTGTAGTTTTTCCCATTGACTGACTGAAATAAAATAGTCTATGATGCATGAACAAGTCTAAATGAAATAATAATATCCTTACAGTGAAAACCAGATTGGTTATACAATAATTGAGGAGATTTATTGCCATTTTCTTGAACTAGCCTGCTGAAACAGCCTGCTATTTTATTTAATCTCATATCAGAGGAATTACTGGCTGGTAATCCATTGTTAAACATCATTTAGAATGATGGATGAAAATGTCAGCTTTTCCAACATAATCAATTCATATCTCATTAGCACATATTATTTATGATTCTCATAATGGGACCTGCAGGGGTCTCCAGGGGGAAATGGAGACCTCAGCTGTTGTTGAAATGAGATGAGATATACTGTAGTTTATAATTTAATAACTGCATATAAAAAAGCATTTGACCACAGTATTGATTGTCCTTTACCATTTTACCACAGAGTCGAGTGCCTTGGCTTTCCCTCTTGCTGTGTATGGCAGCCCTTCCTTCCATTTATTTTGTTACTAATAATTAAGTGAGACAACTATTAAAAAGCATATAAGAAAGACTGTTTTGCAAATTATTTCTGAGACACGGTGTGGGGAAAGGCCTTTGAATGTGAAGTAATAGGAAACACTTTACTGCTCTGTTGCTGTTTGATAAGGACGTTGGGCACTTCTTTCCCCCTCAGTTCCTATGCAGACAAATTGATGCGTTCCTTCAACTACAATACAATGGCATTTTAAGGATACTTTCTACTGTGTGCTACCTCAAAGATGAATGAAAAGCAAATCTTGATTCATGGATTCAATGCAGCTGATGGTGCAGCAGTAATCATGGTCACAGTGTCAACTGCTGCCTCAATTAAACTACATTTGAGAATCATTTTATGCTTCAGCTCATAAACATCAATAAAGGAAAATGAGTAATAAATGACTGTCTAGAGTACAAAGGACCAGCTCATATTTCAGATGAAAATGAAGACAAAGTGTAGCTTTGATTTGCCCGTGTAATTCCCATTAACTGCACTGCTGGCAGAAGGGAGTTGGATCAATAACTGGCTGGCCGCAGAAAAGAGTTTCTGTCTGTTCAGCAGCCAATGCAAAAGAAAAACTGTCATAGTGTGATCTTTATCAGGTTATCTTCGTTACACCAGACCAATGGTATATGTATATGCTGGTCAGCTAGAGGCGCTTCGAATTCCTGGTTTTACCTGTGCTCTGAGCACAATGTGCTCACAAATTATTTGTCTGTAGCCACGAAACACCTTCAATGTTAATCTCTTTTATTCTTTTTATAGGTAATCTGGAGCTGGGAGCTTTCTCTTAAGACTACTTTACTCACTGAGGATTTTTTATGAAAGGGCTATATCAAAATTCATATTTCTTCCCACTTGAGAAGCATCTGCTAGCACCTTTTGTGGTTGTTGTTGAAGCCTGACTGAGAGGTATACTGCATATGTCTCAGTAAGTTCTTGGAGGGTATTTCTGCTTTATTACAAGCATTTCTGGGCTTATTTGAACAAAGACAACTGCTGGCTGTGAAGGAAAAACAAACATTCTCTATGAGCTGCTAGCTTTCCAGGCAGCAGCTTGTCCATATGTCAAACTATACATAAAACATAGTGATCTCATATTTTTCCCACCTCGCTCTAGACCTGCAGAGCAGAGATATTTTACTTCTTTCCAGTGTTCTGTAGTTCATGTAGCTTCACCTTAGTGTATGTGAGGATTTGTACACACAAGACAGCAATTTTGGCTCCCTTGGTACGCGGTTCTTGGAAGAATAGGTTTTCCGAATGCAGCACGGATTTTAAAAATGTTATTACTTATAAATCTAAAATAGGAGGAGAAAATCAATTCTTCATGCAATGGTAACATAAATTACATTACCAAATCCTCTAGCCTAATCTTAAAGTATATTATGAAAAATTATAGCAGTCGGAAAACAATGCTGTTTTTTCTGACTAAACCAGAAAATGCACATGTATCTGGTTTACTGCTTATCACTAAAATGCTCACACGCATCACAAAAAGTCTGAAAGTGACATTTGGATAATTTTTCTTATTCATTCTTCTCGTGGGAGGGAAAATAGAATACAAAGTTATATTTTACATTAAGTGCTCTCTCACACAACCACAGTTTTCTGAATTTTTTTCTTCTCTTCCCCGAAAAAAAAAATCCTTTAAGACTAATTCCTAAGGATTTGTTCAATCAGCCTTATGGAAACAATGGGACAGATACTGCTCTTGGCAGCTCATATAAGATGGTTGTAAAATGTCATTATATGAGGCCACCTTGCTCATCCAGCCCTTTTCAGTAAGGCTACCGCTGGGGCTTATATGCAGTTCATATTGGTTAAAAAAATATATCAGCAAGAGTTTTCTAGCAATCAGAATATTTTTCCGCAAGCACTCAGATTTTTTTTAAAAGGAATGTTTTTTATGTCTCCGAGTTTAATTTTGACAATACTGAAAAAATTTCTAAGCAACCCAATGACTCAGTAAAGTTGTTCCTGGCTCTTTAGCACTATCGTGCTTTGCCAGCAAATGAGGTCACTTTCAAGAAATATGTAATTCAACTTCAAAATACTATGGAATAATTGTAGTCTGATCCTTTCAGTTAATTTTCCTTTTATTAGTCTAAGCACAGGGCACATAAAAAGTATCAAAAAAGAGTGGTTTTTGGAGAGAAAAATCGGGGCAGCACTGACCACAGCTACGAAATCAGTAAAGCCAAATTTAATTCTGCTGCAAAAAGGGGCAAGGTTTTAAATTCCTACAAATTGAAAACATATGACAATCAAAAACTATGTCTGAAATGAGAAAAAAATTGTTGAGAATCAGCAGGCATCAATGGCCTTTTTCAGTATATTAGTATTTCGCTTCTAGTGAAAGAGAATTAACTGTTTAGGTAACCAAAATTCATCCTTGAGAAAAGATGGCACTGAGAAAGGGAAGTTATCGTATTCACTGTCATAAAAGGAGGTGTAAACTATGAAACTCCAAACACAGCCACCAGATAGGGTTTTTTTTATAGTCTTAAAAAAATGAAAAGTCAGGACTTGAAAAAGGGCCACTGAAAAAAAGCAATGAGGAAGTAAGACAGAGGATTCAAGAAGCAGAGAGGTTGCAACGTGTTTGGGGTGAAGGTGGGGGGGTCTGCCAGATACGATTAGATAATATATTATTCCTCTGTGGGATGTTATTCTGTGATAAATATTTCAGGCATTGTTATTTTTCATAATTTGCTAGATGGCATATAATTAACGCTAACTTACTACTTTATCATTACACTACAGAAATAAAGGCATGTCATCCTTCTTTTATAGTAACAGATGATGCTTTAATTAACTTTTGAAAAAGTGGATGGTAAAAGAAGAACTGGATGGTGAGCTTTGAGAATGCTAAACCACTGCCGCGGACGTATTCAGTGCAGAGATAAGACACAGATGAGTATCGTTTTAAGGCACAGTTAATGTACTACAGCTTTTATAAATATTTTCCAGGTGGCTGGAAAATTTAGTAGTATTCCATGAAATATTTGTGCTAAAATATTATTTTCTGCAGTAAGATAAACCAACAATATAGGACCGGTTTTGACAATTAAAGTCATTAAATGAATTATATGTATGATCCCATGACACTTGAGAAACAGTATAGGATGAGTGTCTTTTATATCACTGATTTTACAAATAAGCATTCGAAGTAAAAATACTAAAATACAAATATTTACTACCCTTTGCTCTCTATATAAATTAGTTTCAGGCTTCTTTTGCTAGGAAGGAACCACCCCTTTTCCCACTTAGTGGGTATATAGTTTGTTACATCGAATGAAAGCACCAGTATGCACTGTTTTATGCTAGGAGCTGTCAATCGTTCATACCCAATATGCTGTATTGAATGAAAGACTTCACAAATCAGTTATACAAGGGATCATGCATTTGCCTGTACAAGATCCCAGTAATGGTGTGTTTTTAACGTTTATCTGAGAACTTCAGAATTGCCTCTCTTGTGTAAATGTTGAAAGATTACTAGTAGTGATACTATGCAACCACAATGTGCTGAGCTAGTTGGATTTAAAGCTGAAGTCTCTGGAACTGTATAGTGAGAATAAGGGGAGATTAAGACACCAGAGTAAACAGAAGGATGGTTTCTACAGAGTAAATTATGCTGGGTAGACTTTTCAGGTAATTACCAGCGACAATTTGAGGAATATCATTCTTAACAAATCTCATACAGACTGACTATCTGAAAATGAAAAGCAATTTTGTGGTAGGATCTTTGGGAAGGAGGCTCTGGCCACACTGAGATGCTTTAATTTATGCTCCACTGGAGGGCACAACTCTCCAGTTGGAATATTTCAAGTGATAGAATATATATTAGCAGCTTTGAACAAAGTTCCAGTTAAGTACAACTGTCAGGAGTTATTAATCTCATTGCTGATATGAAACATCATGTGTTCAGTAACCCATATTTCTGTTTCACAGAGGCGTAAGTTGATGTAACTCAAGAATGAATTGCTGCGAACTTATTGTCTCCTGTCTTGACTTGTTCTGTTCCTCGTGATTAAATACAATGCACAGTGCAATAGGGCAGACCACATTTTCATTTATGTGTGGAATAATGCTTTCAAATCCAGTGCAAGTACTTTAATACTACATTGTTCAGGTAAAAAATAAAAAAAATCTTTCTCTTCGCTACTGATTTGGTGGAACTGCTAAGGTTAACGCTTGGTTTATGGCACTGATGACAAAAGTTTAAATGCAGTATTATATTCTCTTCAGAGTACTGAGAGAAAAACCAGTTTGAGAGAATGAGAGGAATTTTTACATCATTTGCCAGCATACTTACGTTGAGCATAGTGTAAACATATAAACTGTAACTATTAAATATATTTTTTTATTTTACTACTTACAAGAAAACAGCATTGGAACTTCAATTTTTTTAAGAAGCTACTGCTTGGTCTCAACCATGTGCCAAAAGTCATTAGTACTGCCTGCTCCTTAAAACACCTTGGAAGATATCAGAAAAGCTGAACCCTTAGAGATTTGAGATGCTTCTACTTGAAAGTCTATGCAAATACTGATTAATTCCTGGTTATTTCAACAGTAAAAACAATGTACTTGTAACTTAATAAATGCGTGTGAGTGAAAGGCATGTTTTAACACTGGTATTCTGAGCTAGTAATTCACATATACCACAGGTGCTCTGTTATTGCAATCAGTAGGAAAGGTATTTTTTAGGAAATCAAAATATCAACTTTATCTTAATAGTAAGCCCATGCTCTATTCACAGGATCTCAGATATTTTCATTCCTTTGTATTATTTCACATTGAATAAAACAACTCCGGGTTAAATCTGTTTGTGCTGAGTTTCCAGACCCTAGGAGATTGTTCTTGAATGCTTGTTGTTTTTTTCTTAAGAAAAACAGAGATAATTTCATTCTCAGGTCGCAAAGCCCTTGGGCGCAGCTCTGCTCCCCTCGGTCGGTCCAATGCTGCCATCACATGGTCCACGACTCGGGCAGAGTGTGGGGAAGAGGAGGGTCCCAATCCGACACAGCAGCACTCCAACCAAGTGCTTGGTTGCACAGAGCCTTACTACAGCTGTAAATACTTAACAGCCAGGTACTAATGATGCCCATCATAAATCTAGTAAGATTTAATGCTTGCTTGTGGCGTTCTCCAGATACATGGGAACCTCCTCTTTCTGAGCTTAGAAATTTAGAACAATTTCTGTCTCACGATTAGTGAGGGGTTTGAAAATATTAAAACACATGCACCACAACTGCAGAAGCCAGACAAAAAAATTAAGTTTTTTTTTGTTGTGTTTTGGTTTTTTTTTAGTGTTGTCATATTTTGAAGATAAATTCACGACATGCTATAATCCAACTTGTATTCCGTAACTTCATGCTGACAGTAAGGTAGGGTTAATGGAGTCAAAGGGTTATAGACATGATAACAGGCCCACCCCTCAACACCAAGACCTGTAAGATCATACATAACATGAACCTTATCAAACGTTATCATACCTAGTTTAACAGGCTAACTTTTCTTAATTTAATCCATGACCACCCATGCCTTACTTTGAGTACCATATCATATTTTCTTTATTTGTCACGGAGAGATTTATCATGGAGAGATTGAATCAAACTCATTAAACCTTTGTAAAACAACACTAAGTATCGTAAATATGATGTAACTTTCCCTCAAAGAGACATTTTAGAGGAGCTGGGATATTTGTAGTTGAAGAGCAAAGAAATAGCAGTATCCAAATACCCTGGCTCAACTCAGCGCTGTAAGCAAAGGCGGCACCACTTTCACTTTGGTACACCGTGACATCCATCCTCAAAGGATTGCTTTAAATAAATCTCCAAGAAAAGTCAATCAGTTCTGACTTTCACTAAACCAGCTACTAAGTCTTTGTGCACTGTCTCTGCTTTAACATGGCGCACTATGATAAGCACATAGACCCCTGCCTTCCACAGTTTTTAGGAAGCCTTTGCGACAATAAATGATGGGATCCCACAAAGTCAGACATTACAGATTGGAAGTTACTCCGTAGCACTCTGCATGAAACCACCGTCACCTGTACAGAACTAAAGCAAGCAGCTTCTCTTCCTGAAAATATACGGCACGTTAGGAGTGCAGTAAATGAAAACCTGATAATACATAACTTAATAGAAGCCTCGCCATTGTTTTAAATCTAGACAGGAATTCTACCCAGGTGATCTTCCTTACGTCCAAGCACTTGCAAGAACAGGATGCTGGGTAAGAGCTGTGTTACTCTCTCTCACAGTAACGTGGAACAAATGCTTTTGTTTTCAGTGATAATCTTTAATGTAAGAAAGTCTCATGGGAACATCATATGCTTCCAGCCTTCCAGGCATTCAAAGTAAGTTTTAAATATTGCTTTTCCGTTCTTGCCTTTCAGAACCTGCTCAATATTAAGAAATTATTAGGAAAAATTTTTACACAGAGAGGGTTATCAAGCAATGGAACAGGCTGCCCAGGGAAGTGGGGAATCATCATCCCTGGAAGTATTTAAAAGATGGGTAGACGTGGTGCTTAGTGATATGGTTTAGTGATGGGTTTTGTCAGTGTTAGGTTGATGGTTGGACTGGCAAACTAGACAATTCTATGATTCTATTCTATGATACTATGATATTTACCAGATGCTAGGACACTGGTAACGTAGTCTTGCCAAGTTTATAAGATACTTAGAAAAATGCTTGTAATTATAGCAGTTTAAAAGCCTTGATTGTTACTACAAGTACCACTCTTGGACTAAATCTGGTAATACTTTTTCAAAATAAATATTTTGAGCAGATCCTGCAGTGGAGTGCATCATTCTGATTAATTTATGCAAGAACAAGGCAGCCTTTTTAAGTGATAGTGATTAGCGAACTTTCTAAATATGTAAAACTTCTGCAGGCTTAAGCTTCCAATAAATACCAGTGTCTATTTTTACAGCTTCCATTTAACAGAAAAAGAAATAACATCAGCCTGAAGTTGCTGATGCTGCAAGCGCCAAAAAGGGCTTTTACTTCACCAGTGGTGTAGCAGGAGTGTCTACTCACATCAGTTTTTAGGCCTGCTCCAACCAGAAAGCAAAACCAAAGAGTTTTCTACCATCTGACTGTGATCGCTGCTTGTTTTGTTCTTAAATTTGATTAAACACTGCCTGCGTAAGGTACAGCAACTTGACCAGTTTCCTAGCACACCTCTGGAAGTTTGAAAATTAAATACATACAAATTATATGACACCACTGTGTCCTCAGCTGGAACCCCCCTTCGCTAGGCTATGTGTAAGTGCACAGGAATGCACAGGGGGGAGCTGGTATGACACCAGTGTAAAAGGCAGGAGGATTAGAGCTTTTTGGGTAAAGTACTTTCATATTCTGACCGTAGCCTTCTCTCCTTACACCTGCTTTACATCGCCTCTTTTTTTGAACAAACTTGAGTCACCATCAGCCACGTGAGCAGGGCTCTTATCAGAGATGGAGCAGGCTGCTCAGAGCCTTCTCCAGTTGTTTTAAATAGCACTGAGCTTCCAGTCTCCATGGGAAAATTGTGCCACTGTGCAACCACTCTTAACACGGAGAAGTTCTAGCTTAATCCAGGTGGAATTTCCCTCGCTGTAAATTGTGTCCCTTGTTTGTCCCATCACTGCACAGCTGGTTTTGGCAAGGAATCCAGTTGTTGGGATAAAAATAATCTCAATAAAATATTAAGACTAGCAGCTACCAAAAGAAGAAATCTGATAAAATGAAAGCGTGATGGACATTTCAAACTGGGTGATCTGACTTAATAAGTTGTTAGCAAGGAATCGTTACTCCACGTGCATTTTTTTTACTGGTAAGACATTGTCTTTTTGTTAAGATTAGTGTATTATAAAATATTTGTGCTATGCAGTGTAAATGTTCCTACCTACTAATAAGTCTTTGGAAATACATCGTAAAACCGAATTGCATTAAGAAGAAGATTGACAACAGAACATTAGGCATAATTAATGAGAACACATAAATAAACCAGAGACAAAGGGAAAAGCACATTCTCTCCATTGATCACTTTGAGGATTAATTGCTGATATGCTCTAAGGACATATCAGCTATTACTGGTTTTGTAAGAACCATTTCACAGAAGATAAAATCCATGTAACTATGAATATGTATTGTCATTTATTGCCAGAAGATAATTACACTGTTCACATACTTCTAATCAGCCATTTTAATTTTGAAGGCTAGAAGATAGAGCTGAAAATGGAATATACAACAAAGGCATGTTAAAATCTGCCAGTAAGGTAGATATATGAATATTTTTTGTACTGATATTCAACTACTCTGTCTTCTCTGCATGTTTAGAGTGCAATGGCCCAGGACGAGCCACACTGAAAGTCAGGAGGTGGACAACATCACTACGGCTGTTTTCCAGGAGTTAGAGCTTGGGAGACGCAGGAAATGATTTTTCACATCCCAGTCACATAATGGACAAAGTGAGTAGAGTTACACAGTGAACGAGCACTCTGGTCTTCCCCATTTGCCAACACATATAAGGTATCCTTGTGTCTCACAGGGCTGCCTCCAGGGTGTGTAGCTACATTTTGTTTTTCACAAACTTACAGAAACCTTCTAAAGCTTTCATTATTAATAAGGAATGTAAATATGAAGCTTTATTGCTGAATTTTTTAAACAATGTATTAGAAAGCGAGTAGAAAAATGATTTTGTTCACAAAGTCCTCTTTTCGGAGGAGGAGAAGAGAAAGAAGACCCATTCATTAGAAATATCCTTTTAAGGATGATACCTTACAATGGTCTTTTTAAACTGAATGCAAGGTTCATCAGGGCTTCTCTATTTGGGTAGCTGTGGTTCTTTGATCTTTCAGTTGCATTTAGAGGATTGAAAAGAGAGCAAAAGAAAATTTGAGATGCACAGTAACAATTACTAAAAAAGCACAGCTCTCCTAAAAAAAAAGTCTGGAGTCTCCTGTCCTCGGAGAGAAGATTATTGTAATGCAGATTTTCTGCAGAATCTCAAGATTTTTCTCTTCCACAAGCTCCACTGTAATTAGAGAAAACCAAAGGGGAGTACTTTAAAGCTTGAGAGGAAAGCCATCTCCTGAAGCTTCCATGCCTACGAGACAATAAATAACGGCCCGCATAGGAAGCAAATGTTTCATCATCAAGTTGGTTATACCAGCAGATGAAAGATTCTTCTAAAGCACTTGGAGAGCTCAAAGCCATATTCTCTGGCGCTGTATTTGGTGAGCTCCATAATCTTTATGTGTTGTCACTGGATAAGCTGAACTCAAAACCTGTTTGCTAATCAATTGCTCAAAATTAGTTTGGGTTGTTGCAGTTCCTTTTCAGGTCTCTCATGGCAGCAGGGCAGCTGCATGGAGCTGGTTGGTGTCACACACCCATCACAAGGCCGTTAGCAAAGAAGAGTCTGAAAAATCTGTTCAGGTCCCTAGAGGAGATTACCCTTGAGTTAATGATCACTTCACTTACACCACAACTTTGAACTCATAATCAACTACAAGTGTAGTTCAGTGTGCCCAAAATGTATTATTTATCTTTTCAGTTTGTGAGAAGATTGCAAACTTGTGTCTCATACAAGACACGCAAAGTCCGTCTAAGCCCATCTAGGAAAAGACCTCTGTAGATACTGCTTCAGCTCTTATTCCTATAGCTTGCAATACTCCTAGCATAAAACCATATAAAAGAATACCACCTCCGAGTTATTTCGATGTCTTTTGCCCTCTAGTGGTTAGGATAAGAAAAAAACCCGCTTCACAAGCTGCTTGCTTGTATCTGAAGCATTACTGTCTCCAGAATTGCTGCTTAAAAAACCTATATTGCCAAATTGTGATTTGCACACGAGTGCAAAGAGGGGGAAGCTATTAACTGGGGAAAAGAAAGGTGCCAGTAAGTAATAAGGACAATGCTTCCATTTAACTTTGTTTAGCACAAAAAGATGTGATATGACAACAAAATTCAAATTCTATTTGTATACACGACCCAACCAAGGGTAGTTTGCCTCTCACAGGCTAGTTCCTTTAGTCTGTTCCACATGAATCAGGACCTCAGATGTGGGCATTATAGAAGAGTTTCCAAAAATGTGAGCAGTTTCAAGTTTCAATCTTGAGTTGTCCCTGGTTTTATGATGGATTAACTGCTGATGCTGTTTCAGAACTGTTTTGGTTTAAATTTGCACACAACAAGATTAAGAAAGACTTGAAAGGGAACTACAGAGAGAAAATCTCTTGTTGACAGTGAGCAAAAACATATTTTTATCTGGTGGCACCAACCACGTATCTAGTAAGGAAGTGGAATATCATGAAACTCGTCATTTCAAGTTCCACCAGTGAAAACAATGTTGATGATTTTAAGCACTAGAAAAGCCCACTGGATATAAATCCCAGCGACTTCCCAAGCCACAAGTCCTTTGCATGGGTTAAGCCTGAGCTATTACTCCATGCTACAAAGTTTGTGCATCTTCTACTTTTGCTGCTCTGACTCCTTATTTTTCACAAGTGTTAATTTGGGTACTTACAGAAACAGATATCTTACATAAGAGGGTTTGAAGGTTTTTTTTTTGTTTTGTGTTTTTTTTTTTTTAATTTTCCCTTTTTTTGTCATGTTTATTAACATAGACCCACATCTGTTCTTTGCGTGACAGTTTTGTAGAAACATTAATTAGGATTTCTGACATAATGCTAAAGCACCCGCCTACTTTGTGTATGTGAGGTAAAGTTTCATGTTATTTGTACTTTTAGATATAGGCTAGTTTTGCTTCTTCTTATCCTTACTAGCTTAAAATACCTGATTCTACAATTTTTTGTTCAACTTACTCCTGTCAAGGGTTCTTGTCCTCATAAGGCCACCCTTATAACCTCAGGCTCAGCAGCATTCAGAACAAAGACAGCCCCAGAGCTTGAAGTGCTGTCTTAAAGAAGAAGGGGTGTAACGAAGGGGGGTTCCTTTAAAATGTGTTGTCCTCCTAAACCACATGATGCATTCAGAGAATTAAATTTTCAACAAGTCATTTACTGATAGCCCCTCTGCTAGTGCTGCTTCCCTGGCTTAAGTTTCTTGTGGTTCCACAGACATTTAGAGGATGGGGCTTTGTTTTGGAAAAACGCTGCATGGCAGCATTTCTGTTTGTCTCTCTCTGCCAGTGTTTGTTTCCACTGAACAAGGTCAGAGTTAACATCAGGACACCAATATCTGCAAAAAGTGCATTAACAAGACAAGCATGGATTTGGTATAATTTTGTTTCTTGATCCCTTTCCTGTTATCTCAAATGGACCTTTTTTTATGGGTGAATACTATGCCAAGTGACAATTACATCCTGAATTGCTATCTTCTGAAGTGAAAATGGAGCAGGCTTTATGCCGTCTATAAAACACCATATGCAATCCACTTTGTGAAATGACTCCTGCTTATGCAAGGTCAGGTGCAAAAGGAGCTATTTGATCAAAGCGGTCCTGCTGTGTAAGATACCTGCCAGCGAATGCAAAGGAAACAGGATTGCATTTTTACCAATTATTAAGCATTAATAGAAAGTCCACTTGGTTAGAAATGGGACTGCTTCATTCTGCGTGATCATTCGTTTATAGGGTGCTTTTAGTTCCTTCCTTCAACTTGATTTCTGCAATGATAGAACGCAAATGAGTATTCTGACTGCTCCATGACAGATACCTTCTTCCCCAGTCGCTTCCCTTGTCTGACCTTGACCTATACATAGTCTTTGGCATTTAATGATAATGTGGCTTGTGGTAGCAGAAACCACAAAACGAGATCTTCCCAGTGTTCTCAAGCCAGAGTGTTACTTGCTAGCTAATGGTTAGAATGGAATGGGGATAGTGATGTGTGAAAAAAATCTGAGATTTTGCATTTCTGTTAGCTTGAAATAAGAAAATCTGCACTAGAAGCGTCTGTGATCTTGCAAAGTTTCTTTAGTTCTGCAAAGCATGTCTTTGCAAAGTTACAGTAAAAAATTATTCGAATATTTTTGTCCACATATCTAACATCCATTAATGTCTCTATTGTGTAAATATGGAAAAAGTTCTTTCTAGAAAAAAAAATAAAAATCGTGAGTTCATATTTTTCTTTTCCCCAACATCATTTTACTGCAAGAAACCTTTTATGCAAACCACGGGGTCAAATTTTGCCATAGGTACAATCATCCACTGAAGTAGACAGAGTGATAGAAGGAAAAATAAAGGGCAGACTTTGACCTGTCCGTGCAACAGCTTTTCTTCTAGCAAGCCAATATAGTGAAGTATGTAGTCAGCTACGGTTAATGTAAAACCTTCACTATGCATAATGTCTCACATAATTTCCCAGGTAGGAAAAGTCATAAGGCTCCGCTGCATGTTATTTTGACATGCAAACTTTAATTGCTGATAAGCTGGTGCAACTTGATATTTTGTTGCGCTTTTGGTCCATAACTTCACTTTCCACATTGAAGTTTATGATCTTCTCATCATTTCCCAAACAAAAAATTCTCATCACACACATAGCTAGCATATAGATGATTCCTGCCTTCGGCCTTAGTCATTGGAATGAGATCCATCACTGTTTTAATACACCGAAATAATTGATGACAAAAGTGGCATGGTAAAACATGAGTCATAGGATCATAGAATGATAGAATCTTCATGGTTGGAAAGGACCTTTAAGATCATCGAGTCCAACCAAACAACCTACAATCTCTGCCACTAGAGCATGCCCTGAAGTGCCACATCTAGACGTTTCTTAAACACCTCTAGGGATGGTGACTCAACCACCTCCCTGGGCAGGCTGTTCCAGTGCCTGACCACTCTTTCAGTAAAGTAATTGTTGCTAATATCTAATCTAAACCTCCCCTGCTGCAGCTTCAGACCATTTCCTCTGGTCCTGTCATTATTCACTTGGGAGAAGAGGCCAACACCCACCTCTCTCCAACCTCCTTTCAGGTAGTTGTAGAGGGCAATGAGGTCTCCCCTCAGGCTCCTCTTCTCCAAGCTAAACATGCCCAGCTCCCTCAGCCTCTCCTCATATGACCTGGTCTCCAGACCCCTCACCAGCCTGGTAGCTCTCCTCTGGACACGCTCCAGCACTTCAATGTCCCTCTTGTACAGAGGGGCCCAGAACTGAACACAGCACTCGAGGTGAGGCCTCACCAGTGCCGAGTACAGAGGCACCATCACTTCCCTGCTCCTGCTGGCCACGCTATTCCTGATACAAGCCAGAATGCTGTTGGCCTTCTTGGCCACCTGGGCACACTGCTGGCTCATGTTAAGCTGGCCGTCCACCAGCACCCCCAGGTCCTTTTCTGCTGGGCAGCTTTCCAGCCACTCTTCCCCAAGCCTGTAGCGTTGCTTGGGGTTGTTGTGACCGAAATGCAGGACCCGGCACTTGGCCTTATTAAACCTCATACAGTTGGCCTTGGCCCATCGATCCAGCCTGTCCAGGTCCCTCTGTAGAGCCTTCCTACCCTCAAGCAGATCAACCCTCCCACCTAGTTTGGTGTCATCTGCAAACTTACTGAGGGTGCACTCAATCCCCTCATCCAGATCATCGATAAAGATATTAAACAAAACCGGCCCCAAAACTGAGCCCTGAGGGACACCACTGGTGACCGGCCGCCAAGAGGATTTCACCCCATTAATCACAACTCTCTGGGCACGGCCATCCAGCCAGTTTTTAACCCAGCGAAGAGTACACTTGTCTATGCCATGATTCGCCAGCTTCTCCAGGAGAATGCTGTGGGGGACGGTGTCAAAGGCCTTACCAAAGTCCAGATAGACAACGTCCACAGTCTTTCCGACATCCAGAAGGCGGGTCACACGGTCATAGAAAGAGATCAGGTTGGTTAAGCAGGACCTCCCTTTCCTAAACCCATGCTGGCTGGCTCTGATCCCTTGGCTGCCCTGCACTTGCCGTGAGAGCTCACTCAAGATGGTCCTCTCCATGATCTTTTCTGGTACCGAGGTCAGGCTGACAGGCCTGTACTTCCCTGGAACCTCGTTCCGACCCTTTTGTAGATGGGCGTCACATTAGCCACCCTCCAGTCATCGAGTCATCGAGTCTTCCTCAAAGGGTTGGTGAATACCATCTGCTTGTTCTCAGCCATTACAGTACTACTGCATGGGTACCCTGTAGACTTGAATTCAGCAAAAAAAAAATCTAACTGAAATGGATCTTAGAAATCAGAATCTTGCTATTATTTAAAATGAGGCTTTACTTACCATCAGACCATCATGCTTTCCTCCTAAACATTTGCATGAAATGTAAAGTACGTTCTGGACCCCCATTGCATCAATACCATTTTGATTTATTATCTTTTACACTTGTAAGTCACTCTCCACTGGATCTCCCTTTTGTTAACTGAGTTCATACATATGGTTCCCACATGTGAATTATATTGAAGAACAGGTATTATCCCTCTAAAGGGAAGTTTGCATTCTAAAACAAGCAAACAATCCCCCTCATGCTTACCCAAAAATGGAGTATTTATCTAAAGGAGTTACACCAGCACCCATATTCCAGTGCACGCTCTTTGCATGTTTGTTGGTCACCTTCCCATTTAGGGAAGGTTTAGATCATTTTGTCAGACTGGTACCTACCATACATCCTTTAATTTGAGAAACATCTCTTTTGACTTCAGAGGGAATTCTCCCCTGAATAAAAGCATGAAGATCAGACCAGTAAAGTCTAGGAAATATGAAACACAACACTGAGACTCCTATGAGGTCCCAGCATAGCACAGTATCTAACATTAATTAGTACTGCCTGTGTAGGAGAACAAATTAAAAAATCAAAAGAAAGAAAGGGGGAGTAAATTTAAATAAATTATTAGATAGTATTTATCCTTTTGGAGCAAGAAAACTCTGTCAGCCAATGTATGTTATTCAACCACAGAATCACACAGCATCACGGAATAAGAGAATGACAGGGGTTGGAAGGGACCTCTGGAGATCATGTAGTCCAACCCCCTGCCAGAGCAGGGTCATCTAGAGCAGGTTGCACAGGAATGCGTCCAGGCGGGTTTTGAATGTCTCCAGGGACAGACACTCCACCACCTCTGTGGGTACCTTGTTCCAGCGCTCTGTCACTCTAAAATTAAAGAAGTTCCTCCTCATGTTGAGATGGAACTTCCTGCGTTCAAGTTTGTGCCTGTTACATCTTGTCCTGTCACTGGCCACCACTGAAAAAAGACTGGCACCATCCTCCTGATATCCATCCTTTAAGTATTTATAAGCATTGATAAGATCCCCCCTCAGTCTTCTTTCCAGACCGAAGAGACCCAAATCCCTCAGCCTTTCTTCATAAGAGAGGTGTTCCAGTCCCCTAATCATCTTGGTAGCTCTCTGCTGCACCCTCTCCAGCAGTTCCCTGTCCTTCTTGAGCCGAGGAGCCCAGAACTGGACACAGTACTCCAGGTGCGGCCTCACCAAGGCAGAGTAGAGGGGGAGGATGACCTCCCTCAACCTGCTTGCCGCACTCTTCTCGATGCAGCCCAGGATTCCATTGGCCTTTTTGGCCCCAAGGGCACATTGCTGGCTCATGGTCATCCTGTTGTCCACCAGGTCTTTTTCCACAGAGCTGCTCTCCAGCAGGTCAGCCCCCAACCTGTACTGGTGCGGGGGGTTATTCCTCCCTGGGTGCAGCACCCTACACTTGCCCTTATTGAACTTCATAAGGTTCCTCTTTGCCCAACTCTCCAGCCTGTCCAGGTCTCTCTGTATGGTGGCACAGCCTTCCGGTGTGTCAGCCATCCCTCCCAGCTTTGTGTCATCAGCAAACTTGCTGCGGGTGCACTCTATCCCCTCATCCAGGTCATTGATGAATATATTGAAGAGGACTGGACCCAGTACTGACCCCTGGGGAACACCACTCGTCACTGACCTCCAACTAGACCATGATTTGAATAAAATGCCATTCTTCCTCTAGCTCTATGGTATACTTCAATTTCTCAAGCTGGACTTTTCAACTATAAAGGCATATCTTAATTATTACTTTGATGTTCATTAATACTGTCAGTATTTAAAACCGTTTTTGAGTAATACAGTGTGCAAGAAGAATGAATATTTTTAATGACTTGTGACAAGAGAGTCAGGAATTGTTGCAGGTCCTGGGAAAACCAAACTGAATATTCATCCTCCATTCCTCCCCACTGGCTTCCCTCAGGCATCACTCCCTTCCTACACCCTATCCTTTCCAGTTCCCAGAGGCGCCTCCAGCCACCAGTGCCAACTGGGCTTGCTGGATTGCAGCAGGAAAACTGTCCCAGCTACTCCGCCTGCAGCGGACCCTACAGACTGCTGCTGTTAGCTGACTAGGGATATTTATCTATTTTTAGTGGCGGAGATTCATATTCTATAGGAATATGGCTGTATTCAGACAGTACTGTTGGGGAAATTTTAATAAATCAAAAGCTGGTATTTCCTCAGCAAGAAAAAACAGAAGGGAAAGTGGCCACAGAAGACAAAAATAAGGAGTTATCTTGACAATCTATACCTCTGCGCATGGAAACTGCCATATAGCCAGTGCGTAGAGATAATAAAAAATATTACTTACGGTCAGTCTTTGGTATCTACGCATGCCAGATTTTTCTGTGTCACCAACAAGGGGACAGCTTCCCAAGAGCCCTGCTTCTGCAACACATGCCATGACAGAAAATTCCTCTGTATCCCTTAAGGGCCTAATATATCCGTAATAAAAAATATTTCGTAAGCGCAGAGCCCTGACCTACCCTGGGGGTCCTTTATGGGAGCAGGTCATTTGTGACTACACAAATTTACACTGGCAATCTTTTAGTGCTGTACATGGTTTTAGGTCTTTTTAAAGAGAATATTATCAGTTTGCTACCTGAGAAAGAGAAGAAAATTTGTGGGAGGAGGACATCTAGTGATCTGATACTTATTTACATGTTTAGCTGTTTCCTCGTACAGCCGGTGAGCAAGTTACAGGATTTTTTGAAGAACAGCAAAGAGGGGGGCCGGTATGCAGTTCACATTGCTGTAAAGTGGTAATCTTGGGGTTTAGCTAAGACAACATCCAAAACAACAACAGCAATTCAAACACTTAAGTGCCAAATCAAGCTCTTTGACATTAAATGTTGCAAAAATTTAGTGATTATTGCTACACTTCTCATCTACAGCTATGCCTTGTCCCAACCTGTATTATACTGCCAGTTATAACCACCTACACAATTCTTGCCAAATAACCATTAAAATCCTGACACATTTAATGGCAAAAGCTTCCCATTGAACTCTACAGCTGCTCAGCGTAGCAGCATCTCTGAAATACAGTGATAGTTCTCTTTAAATTCTTTTTTTGGTAATTGTTATCTTTTAAATTCTCCAGAAAGCACGATTTATTACATCTCAGACTGAAGAACATTAGAGGAGTTGTTCAGTATTGTAACTCCCCAGAACTAAGTTAGAACAGAGAAACACCGGAAATTTGTAACTATAAAAACTTCAGCCAAATACAGTAACGATCCACGACTCACAATGGCCATTGTTCTTCAACTGCATATTGCTTGGAGACAAAAATGCCAGATTTCACTAATATAAAATAAATATCAGTAACAAAGACACACGAAACTATTAACAGCTCCAGTTATACCATTTTCAGAGTAATACAGAAATATCACATTCATCGTTTTTAAAATAAAACAAAGTGGCATAAAACTGATGTTAAAATATTAGCATAATTAAGGAAAAAATAAACGACTGACAGCAAAAAATATACTATCCAAGATGTTGGTTAAAAATAATCTATATTTTTCATAGCCATAGAGAAAGTCCAAGAAGACATATATTTGTCTATATACGCTTGTCTGTTGTTTTGCAACACGGGCTAAAACTAACTGTACTAGTAAATCTGTAGGTGCACTGTAAACATCCATTTTTCTACTGTACTAGCAGTATGATTAACATGCCCCACAAAATCTCATGCCACAATTGATACAGAAGGATTATCACAGAAGGATATCATCAAAAACGCACTTTGTGGAGGAAACGAGTTGATCAAGGAGGTTGCTCCCCTCAATGAGATGTACCACAAATAACGAACCTGCAGTGGATGTAGCTTCTGATTTAGGCTTTTGTATGTGTGTGTGCATGCGAGGATATCTCCGTAGTTCATATTACTAGCACCTGACAGACCGGATTTCTCCTGCACAACTTCAACTTGGGAAAAAACCTCCTAATAACCTACAGCTTTTTGTGGCTGTGTTTGCACTGAACTAGTAACTGGCTGGGTTGAAGCTCTGTGTGTGCATTGCAGGCAACTACCAATATAAGCAATTCTCAAAGTCACAGGGCACATCCAGAGGGGTTAAAAAATCTGTTCAGATTCAAAATGAACTCTTTGAAGAATAGCTTATATTGGTAAATCCTATATAGTATGGAAATCTGCTTTGACTTTGAGAGGGATCAGTCCTGCCCTGCATTATCTTAGATTTGTTTTACTGTATGATCTTTTGAGGTGGTGTCCTCTCACCTTCCTCACTAATACAAGTATTTCTCAGAAGATCTGATTTTTATGGGAAAGTAACAGCAGATGATAGCAGACAATCGGTCAAAGCACCATGCAAGGCACTTCTCCTTTTTATCTCACTGTCTCCCTGATTACTGAAGTAATCCTAACTTGTAAAACCTCCTCTGTAAAACCAGTGCTCTCCCTGCTGGAAATGTGTTATTGAGGGCTGTAAGGAGCAGCAGAGGTTCTCTCCTACCCTCTCCTGCAAAAGCTTTGAGGCTCTGAAGGTGCTGACCAAGGGCCAGGGGCAGAGGATTTGGGGGAAGGCAAGTCCCAGTGGGGCTGAGCTGGTCAGGCTGCATGGGAAAGGACACAGCAGAGCACAAACTGATGCTCTTTTGACACCACAGCAGTAGTAATAACCAGATTTGTGAATCACTTTGCATTGCCTACATTTACCATGACGATAAAACCAATCAGTTTTTCAATGAGAACATAGGGAAATAGCAAACTTTGGAGGGTTTGGGTAGTAAAGTGAATAAATATGAAATAGTTTGATTTTTACCATGCTTTTACTTCCTGTCTTTATAGTCAGAAACCTTCTAATTCTACTGATTGTAAAATTTAACTGGAACTGAAATATTCGTTGAACTTCATTTTGAAGTCATACACTGACAAAGAATTAGGAAATATAAGTTCAGTGGAAATAAAGTCACATAAAAAGGAAACCCTTCTTTTATCTCATTGCAGAGCCCAAAGCAAGTATCTGAAGTAATTCTTAAGGAATTCAATTGAATTCTGTCCTATTGCCTATTGTCACATTCCCTCAGTCATTAATACTTGTATACAAAGCATATGACCATTTTGCATAGAGAGAAAATGACTTAATCTTCTCTCATTTTAGCCAACATAGACCACTGAAGTTTACAGCAGCAAGAATACTGAGCAACTTCTTAAGGAAAAATAATGCTGGGTGCCTTTCAGCCTTATTACCATAATGTATTCTTAAACTCTATTGATTATTGAAATAAAAATTCAATTTCTCCTGCACATGGACAATTTCTTTCAGGGAGAAGGCAAGTTTCTTTGTCATGCAGAAAATTTTCATTCCAAAGTTTGCTAAACAAAATTGACATTGACATTTCTATGATTATTACAGCCAAGCTTCTGATTTTTAATATTTTCAGCCTGACAGATTTATTTCTTCTCAAATATAGAAAATTAGCTCTCAGAATAAATATATATAGCTTCCTTATATTTCCTGATTCTAAAAATTACCACATGCCAAGCTGTAAACATAAGGAAATTGAAGACCCTTGAGGCTGACCTGAAGAACCACAATGGTGAGGAATTGTGATATAGTGGTTTAGGCAATTTCATTGCAGCTGCTTGGCACTAGAAAAATGAGAAATAGGTTTTCTGCTACTAAATATAACAAATTCCCTTTCTGTCCTGTCACAAATTGTCAAACTTTATTAAAGAGAAGAAAGATGTGGTGCATGCACATATAACGGGTAATATGAATATACCTATTTAAAATGGAGAAATACTGCATATTGCCACAGGAAGATTTTTTTCTCTGCATCAGATGTTGCATAATTCTTCAAAATACGATATTTCAAAATTAGCATATATAGCAATGCAATGCAACTTCTGTATCTTCAGAGCAATTTTCTATTATTTGCAAAGAAATGACTACATTTTCAAGTGCATAGATACAGCTCAGTGACTTCATTTCAGGGTAATATCCCACCTGCAATATATGAATAAATGTACTGTCAGTAAGAGGTGGTCAGATTTCTCTTGAAGATCACCGTAAAATACTCATAATTACCACTTCAATTGGAGTTATGCCAATAATAAAACTGGAGGAGCCCACCTCAGGCAAATTTAGATTTGTCCCCAGCCTTTAGCCTAGGCTTTTGCTAGTCAGGCTGATCTGGGGATACAGTAGAGGTTACTGGAATCACCCAGGACCCTACACCTGCATATTCCACACAGCTCTTTTAACCCAGCAGATGTCCTGGGGGACCTAATGAGTTTACACTCAGGATGAATTCCCCTGCGTTCAAAAAGCCTTGCTGGCACAAGGCCCAAATCTCTAGTGAGAACAAATTATATCCAAACTTTCCAGAATGTATAAATACTATTAGAACATTTGGTAAAGACTTTTTAAAAAGACATTTGGTATTTAGACTTCTGTGGCTACACAAATGAAGCATATGTCATGCACTGTTATTGTTCCTTGTTGGCAAGCGAAACACAGTAGATTTCTTCTGTACAGAACTGAAGGGATGATGCAGTCATTGAGCAACTTGAACGCACTAATTGTCATGGTAGAACAAGTGCTCCATGGTAATTCCAAATATCATAGAATCATAAAATGGTTTGGGTTGGAAGGCAACTTGAAGATCATCTAGTTCCAACCCCCCTGCCATGGGCAGGGACACCTCCCACTAGACCAGGCTGCTCAAAGCCCCATCCAGCCTGGCCTTGAACACTTCCAGGGATGGGGCATCCACAGCTTCCCCGGGCAACATGTTCCAGTGTCTCACCACCCTCATTGTAAAACATTTTTTCCTAATATCTAATCTAATTTTCCCCTCTTTCAGTTTAAAACCATTACCCCTTGTCCTTTTGCTACACTCCCTCATAAAGAGTCTGTCCCCACCTCTCCTATAAGCCCCCTTTAGGTACTGGAAGGCTGCTGTAAGGTCTCCCCAGGGCCTTCTCTTCTCCAGGCTGAACAACCCCAGCTGTCTCAGCCTGTCTTCATAGGAGAGGTGCTCCAGCCCTCTGATCATCTTTGTGGCCCTGCTCTGGACCTGCTCCAACAGGTCCATGGAACGGAACTATTGATTTGACACCTGAAACTGCAAGCTCTGAAGCCGGTGGCAGAGAAGTCTGGCCACCTGGAAGCTTTTATCTTCATTCTTCCCTGGGGTAGAACAGCACAGCTCCTTTACAGTATGTTCTCAGAGACCCTTCAGCCCCAGCTCTTGTCCCCCCAGGCAGGGGGCAGTTCACACGCGCACAGGTTTTAGCCATGTGCAAAGTCAGCACAGCAGGCCGTGTTTAAACATAGCCAAAGAGTGATGACAGATGACTTACCCCTCAGAAAATTTGCTCGAGTACTGTTGCCTCTGTCTATGCTGAGAGCATTGCTCTGTCCCACTTAATGTAGAACACGCTCATTTCTGCTGCTTACTCAGCAGTCCTGAATTTCAGAGGCAGACTAGAGAATATGGTAAGTTTGAATACCTGGAAATTTAAATAGAAATGAAATATTTACGTACAGTAATAATAAAAACAATAAAAACAAACAAATAAATAAATGCATACAATAATAAATGCAATAAAAGGCAATTTGATCTTCCTGGAGTTTGCAGAAGCCCATTGCTGTCTGTGTCCACATATGACCACATATGATGCTCTTTTGAGCAGAGCTTAAGGCTTAGTTATTTAAATACACGTGCATGAAGTCAGAGCGTGTATGTGAGGTATTTGCCACTCATAGCTAGCCATGTCAGAGACTTCATCCAAGCAAATGCAGTTGCACAGCTCTGAGAGAAATTCTCCAGTAAATTGCATTCAAGTCACCAGTAACTTCCCAAAAATTAACAGGACTAAAAAGCAGTGTTAAGGATAAAGGACTTGTTCTTGGAGTGAGTTGTTTCTCGGTCCCCTGTTGCAGAGGCCTCTAGTGGAGAAAGAGCAGCAGGACTTAAGTTCTTCAGAAACCACAAAACTGAATTTAATTTTTTTAACCGATCTGGTAATAAATCAGTGCTCTAAACAGATTGCTGCTTTTTTACATCGTATGTTCAAGAGGGCAGTGAAGGAGAAGACAGGGCAGACTGCGCTGATCAGGCACAGGGCATGGCCAGACAAATGTACCGACCAGCCAACTATTGACACAAGACCACCCCTTTTAACCCCCTTACCCCCGTAACCCCTATTTTCCCTACACTTGTTCCTCCCCAAATTACCTAAATCCTCCCTTTCTCCCCTCTTTGCTTTCTCCCCTAAACATCACATAGTAAGTCTCATGCTTGTGGTCTTCAAAAATGCTCTTCCCCTGCATCCCATCAAGTGTCCAACACCCCTAGGCAGCAGCCCCCCTCAGTCCAGAAGGTGCTCCAGGTTTGAGTCACGGTGATGGGTGTCACACTGGGACCCTGGTGCTGAGGCTGTCCTGGGACAGCCCTGCGAGTCCTCTAAGTCCTTGATTTGGGTTCCCACCTGCCTTGTGCCCCTGTGCTCCTCAGGGCTGGTGGACGTGGGTGATGGCTCATGCAATCTGCCTGGAGCAGCCAGGGCAGGGTAGTATTTGGGATCTGCCACCTGATGTTGTCTCCCTGTGCTCCTTTGTGGGTGTGCACAGGAGCTTTCACACAACCTAAAAGAGAATACATTTATATTTAGAATGGCTTATAAATATAATGTATCATTAATGTTTTTTTTCCCCCAGAAGTATCAAAATAGATGTTGCCAGAATTTCCCTCACTTTTAAAAAAAATTCTGTATTACAGTCAAACAAAAGTTTATGTTGAATTTATAAAATAAAAAGGAACTTTAGTTAAAGTATTCTACGTTTCCTATATGGAGCATTTTGCTTATTTCAAAATACCTCGTTCAGAACACCATGGTTGAAAACTTACCAGGTGTGCAAGTCCGAAAACAACCCCATTATGTCCACATACCCCTCCTCCCCTTTTCCTTGATTTTTTTTTTTCTTTCAAGCAAGTAACCTAAGAGTAGGAGCTGTTTACAGAACACTGCCTTCAATATTTGTCAGGAGAAGACATTGCAGCATTCCCTGAGGAAGACCCATCTCGGCTGCATGACAGCCTCTAGCGACAGTGAGGACCTCCGTTGGGAAACGTCCTGTAAGAGCAGCTCAGGCTCCATCCTCTGGATCATCCCTCTCGACGGTCCCTACAACTGCTTCTCTGGGGTAGCAGATAAAGTTATCAAAGGGTGGCACCCCTGAGGATTTGCTGCTTCTGGGCTACTCCTAGCTATTCAGTAAATTTTAATTAATTGCCTTGCCGGTTCCGGTATCCTTTTCCAGTTATACAAAACTGGATAAAAGAAAGACCACACACATTTCTCTACTGCTGCGCTAAATGTGCATCTCAGCATTTTTAGAACATAGAAGGCTTTCTAGGAGCAGGCATATTTCTATGTATCCTTGTGCTATGCACTATATTCCTACAAACAGCTCAAAGGCTCTATCTAAATGATCTTATAGACTTTACCTCTTCCACTCAGAAACAGAAGCACAGTAAGAAATAACTTTGCTTTTCAAAGACTACAGACGATATTGCGACAGCTTGAAGCAATAAACCTCCCCTTCTCCTTGTAAACAGCAATGGTGCCAAAACAGTAGTAGCTGCTCAAAATATTAATACTGGAATGTAGAGAACAGTTTTGCATAAAATTCAAAGGTAACAAGTCAATAAATAATTCACACTGCCACACTCATTTAAATTGTATTTCATGTTTCCTAGGGATACAACATAACTTGGATAACACTTACTGACAGATGACAGATTGTCTCCATAGTTTTATGGAAACTATGCTCTGCAAAATACTGTTTACGACCAGCAAAATCAGTGCTTAGCATAAAAACTGATGGAAAACATTTTTTCCTCTTTTTGTCAAATTTCTCACATTAAACCATCCCTGTTCAACATAGTTAAAAATGGAGCAAGTAGTATAAATGCAATACTATAAATAGTAAACAAAATTTCTACTCAATCAAATGTGCCAAAAGGACACAGATTTTGTTTTCTCTGGATTGTCATAGTAATAAACATTTAAAATCTGCTCATCAAGTACGAAGTAATCCTGGAATATCAGAAAAACAAGTTTCATATTATAGAAACTACCTCACATAACTAATAAACTAACTCGCTCAGAACTGCCGGGTTCTACCTCATTTTAGTTGGCATGATCAAGCAAAGAAACGTACTGGGTTTTTTAGCAGAATGGGATCTTGGTAATTGTCGCACAGATCTCATCCCAGATTGTTTTTTTAAATTGTTATTAGAGAGTGGTGTGTATCACTTGCCAATTATAAACTCACGCCCAGATTACTTGAAGACTCCATAACATCTTTCCTCCCCTGCCTCACCTGAGCAGGGGGGACTCCTTCAGGACATGGGGTTATTTCTGCTGAGCCAACAGGCTGATACTCTGAGCTGTGCCAAGTATAAAACTACCTTTTATGAGTGAGAGGCAATGAGTGGGCAGGAGTAAAGCAGATTCTGATAGGGGTGGTCAGCCCCAGGAGGTACAAGATTGATGGCGGGTATTAACAGCAAAGATAAACCCAAGGCAGGGTCCCACGTGTTGTGCAACTCACATGACACACATTTGGTAGCCCTGTCCCAAAGGCCACCCGAGACGCCATATATCTTGCTGGGATGTGGGCTGATGGCCCCGGTTTTCCTTCTGTTTTTGAACAGGTAACATTTTGCCTTTGCTTGCTTGCGTTGTCCTGCAAAAAATAGCCCAGGAATCAATTGCAATTTCAAGCTGGGAGACATCCAACTTGAAGTGGAAAGAGAATGGAGAGAAACTGGTAAAACAAATTAAAACATCCCAAATTTAGTTATGCCACAGGCATATCAGGTGTACGCATTAAACAGCCTCATCTAACGGGGGGCTGTTCAAGACCTTAAGGTTGGGCGGGAGTTGCTGTTTGTTTCGAAAAGGAGAAATGTACCACTCAGGGAGAATTAGGAGTCCTGTGTCTTTATTTGTTCATATAATTAATTAACTAATCAACTAACTTATTATTAAGTGTTTGTTTTCTGTGGTCCGAAAGTCTAACCCGTCCCTGAGAAGCCTGGAGCTACGCGATTTCTTTTTACTTGCCTCCTGATCGTGAGCTACGCTCCTGTGACGAAACACCAAACGGTTCTCTGCTGTCAGCCATGACAAAACCACTCACAGCTTGTACACTGAGTGCTGAACTCCTACAACAAACTTTTCTGTTCACAATCAATCTAGGCGGTAAACAAGCTCATGGAACACACTGTAGGTTCAAAACAAGAAAAAAAGGAATACATTAATCTAATTCTCTCACTGCTTGGGGTCCTTCCCGAAGCAGAAAAAGTCTGAAATATGCAATAAACTTACAACAAAATGCATCACATGCACATACATCTACTGAATTATATGTTTGTATAACATACATTACTTCAGAAAGCCCTAACCATGAATCATGACAAGCCACTCCAATCAGTGTGATATAAACTTAAAAAATTACATTATTCCCATGCAATCACTCTGAGAAACTTCTCAGAAGTAGAATGCAACAAGTGCTTGCAAATGTCTTCCCCACAACTTAAATGAAAGCAGCATAATTTTGCCATGCTTATAAAATGATGTTAACCCAGTTTTTAGGAGTCAAATATATAAATGGTGAAGAATTGGAATACGATATGTACAAGTAACCATGGGCAAATGAGTCAGCCCTCAAGAATTTCTACTTATTCTGTATCTCAAACCCTAAACCTTTGCCATTCTTGCAAGGTAAAAGCATTTCATTTGGTGTTGACATGCCTTTGTTTCATGTCCCAGAAGATGGCAGTAGTCCCACAGTAGTTCATAGATATGTACCAGCTGTCTCCTCTCCAGATTGGCTGCGGGTATTTTACAGCTAACTTTCTCTATTTTAGCACTTAAGGAGTAAATATTCATTAGCATTACTTTGGTGCTAATCTACAGTTTGTACCGAAATTTTCTTTAGCACCTATTCACAGTTTGTGGGTTTTTTTGTTTGTTTGTTTTTTTTTTTTTTTTTTGCTTTTTAATTCTAAATGAAAATAAAATGAAAACAAAAAACATTTGTATTAAAATGCCTTATTAAAGGCCACCTAAAAAAACATGCAATACTATGTATTTTCTACTTGGCTCTAGAGAAATATTAAAATCTTTTGGTCTCAGATCAGAGAGCAGAAATGCCTGCTGTCGATTCAAGCTTGAGCTAAGGCATTTTTAAGACAATGATAGTTAAAGCTAGTTGAATTGCAGCCCAGAGCAACGAGGAAACAACCATTCGAGCAAATGTTATCTGTGTCTGCTCTTACATAAATTGGGGTACAGAGGGTGAAAGCTTTTCTGTTTTCATGTTTGTGTTGCTAATTCTCCGTCTCATTAGAAATCTTGTATTTAGCATTTTCTTAGACGCCATCAAGTGGAATTGTAACACAGTAAAAGCGCTAGCTTCTCTTTTTGAAAAAAGTCTACCAGACTGTGGTCGCAGAGGAAATTAAAGACATAAAATTTCAGGACTTGACACCAGATGACAAACGCAGAGATGGTATCTGTGTATCTACGTAGGCAGCAGCATCATATTTTGGAGTCTGGTGGTGTGGCCTGAGGTTTAGCGTGACTACAAATCCCATGTGAGAGAGCACAAGAACACAGATGGACTCTTTCCAGCAGACACTGTCTGCTGCATTTATCGCCTCTTGCTTACTTAAGAAGTTCCTGAGTTGCATATACATTGCCAAGTTCAAAATATCATAGCTGATGTGTCAGAACTTCAATGACACCTGCCTGTGCGTGTTTCACTGGGGCTATGCCCTGTCTCTCTCAGTACTTCACACAAAAAAGGCTTGAGTTTGATTGGGACTTTTGGCTCTTATTTGCTTAAAAGTAATGCATTCCTTTAACACCATCTTAAGTATTTCTGGAGGTCAGTTTCTCCCTGAGTGTCTTTCAGAGTCTATAGTTTCTATTTTTCTAATCTGCAAGCCAGCAATTCACTGCATTGTGATTAATACATTTTCCCCTTGCTCATTGTGTGAACTGTAGGGTACATTAGAGCTATTTTGAGGACAATAGGTGAATTGTAAAGTGCATTTGTGAAATTACCATGGTGAAATCCTAGCAAGTACTTCCCTGACTGCTTCGCCTCCTCTTTCTCTGTTCTCTGAACTCAGTTGAGTTCCCGTCATGATGACTTGAGACTACTTCAAGAATAACTAAAGAACAATTTAAAAAACCAATAATCTCTCTTGACCGTGTTTCTGAGGGAAAAACAAAAATGTGTTCAGAATAATTCCAAATCCTTCCCCTGTAATTCAGCTGCCAGGAGCTGAATACATCTTCATTATCTTTGGAAAAATGACTGAAAGGCTCCATTTCCCTCCCCAAATCCTCTTGAATATCTATGACAGTACTGAACTACAGTGAGGAAGATGCCAGGCATTAGACACTTGTGCAAAATCATGAGCAGCCTGGTATTCATCCCTCTGAGAGCCCAGTTTCAGAAGTCTAAAAGCTTCAGGTCCCTAAACTATTATGAATGGGGGGAGAATGATCTGGTGGAAGATGAGTTTCATAGAATCATAGAAGAGTTTGGGTTGGAAGAGACCTTTAAAGACCATCTAGTTCAATCCCCCTGCAATGACCAAGGACATCTTCAACTTGATCAGGTTGCTCAGAGTTTGCACCCTGTGCCTATTAAAATTAATGAAGTTAATTATAGATTGTCATAGGGACAGGGTGCAAGCTCTGAGCAGCCTCTGACTAGAGGACAGCAGTGGCTGTTCTCTCACCTCGACTGTACCAAGGCTTTTTACAGTTTCACACAACAACCTCACAACTAAATTGCTGAAATATGATTTTGGTAGGTGTATGGAAAATTGGCCGGCCTGACAGGCTGCTAGGGTTGCAGCCAGTAGTATGAAGTCCCACCGGCAGCTAGTCCCACTAGGATCCCTCTTAGGGGTTAATACTGGCACCCGTACTTCATACATCTTTATCACGAACCCGGACAATGGGACGCAGTGCAACCTCAGCACATTCACCCACACCAAACTGCAGGCAGCAGCTGATAGGCAGGGGAGCAAGGCTGATGTATAGAGACACGAATCTCATGAGAGATCTCCAAAGCTAATGCAAGGTTTTGCATCTGGGATAGACTAATCCCCTGCAACAGAACAGGCCGGGGGCAGCTGGCTGGGAAGCAATTTCACAGAAGAGGTCCTGGCTGACAGCAAGTTGAACGTGAGCCAAGCGTGCCCTTGTGGCAATGAAAGCCAGCTGCATCCTGGGCTCTGGCAGCGAGAAGGTAGCCCTTGCGGCTTGCTATCTTGCTGCTAGACCTTACTATCGCTTCCTGAGAGGGGCAGTGGTTCTATTAGGCATTTGAGGCCACCTCTGAAGTCTTGTCTCTGGTTTAGGCTCCCCAGACCGAGAAAAACATTGAAATACTGGAGCAAGTCCAGAAGGTAGGTGCATTTGATATGACGCCTATGCATTTTTATCTGAAATAAACAGATTCTGTGGAAGTGCAGCAGAGGGCACTTTGGAACCCTGTGGGAATTAACAGCTAACACCTACCTTTGAATATAGTCTTAGAATAAGGAAAGAATTCTCAGCTGTTTTTAACCATCCTGTAATAGGTAGAAAACCCTGCGTTCTCTGTTAAACATCTAGGTCTTATTCTTTTTACTGAAAATTCAACTACGGTCAAGAATACACCAGTCTGGTCAGTATGGCAATACGGGGACCTCCAGAGCAGGAGCTTAGGGTTTGAAGGTGACAACTCACACAGCAATATGAGCACTGCACAAGGACCGGGGGAGAAGCACATCATGAAAGCGAGAAATTTTCAGCAACATCAAGCCGGAGGGCACCGCTGTGCCTGTTACATGGAGTCAAACACCACGTCGCTGTCTGAAGAGTAATGCGACGGCACAGTCATAAATAAAAGCAAAGCCTTTGCGATACACACTTGGGAAGAAATTTCAGATATTTATGGTGATGGGTATTATTAAACACTACAGTATACATCAAATCAAATTCCTCGAGTGTGCCTACAAGAATCCAGTGTTTTGTGTTGTAAGTGTGGCAGTTTGGTTAAGTGGTTGCACTTGTGCTGCCTTGGCTCGTGAAGCTGGAGGAGGGCTGAAGCAGGCTTTGTGAAACTCCCAGGGATAAACTAATCTTCTCGCTTGCACATGCTGGTACCTTAGTGTTATTTGCTCATCTTAAGCAATTTACATTCTGTTTCCCCAGCTCTTCCGTCGAGGTTTAACAGAATCCTAAGAGAACTATGATGAAATAGAAATAAAGAAAACACTTTCCTTATACAAAACCCATTTTGTCAGATTTGCAGTGAAAGAGCATGTGCTTTGCTTAAACAAAGCTCTTTTTAGTTTGTTTTTTTTTTTTTTTCATG
>VXBH01004025.1:433018-446885 GCA_013400035.1 Rynchops niger
TTTTTTTAACTTTAAGGAGGAATAGCTTAGATTAACACTCAAAATCTATTAAAACAGTGACACTTTTCATATGACGACAGTAGGAATAAAATGTTCATACCATGTGTGACCTGTACTTAATTATGATGGTCTCAGCAAGACTTACATTTTGTCAGTGCTAAATGGGCGACACTGAATGCTATAGAAGAAAAGTACAATCTCATGACAGTCTGATGCCCTGAAATGCTTAGCTGAGAGACTAGACAACAGAAACTGATAGAGCCCAGGGCTGTATACGAGTTGTGTGTTAGAGTGTTAGAGATGGAGAATTTAGTGTTAGAACAACGGTTCCTAATTTCATATTCCTTCATCCATTCCAGGGTCACATCTAGGATCTCTTCTAAAAACCTGTTCCTTGAATTCACAAGGAGCTTTGAATTCACCCTGGAAGGCTCTGGGGACAAACTCAAGACCGAGAGCCCCTCCTAGCACGCTTTGAAGGTTACCTGTAAAAAATGAATGGAACTAAAAAAGTGGGGAAAAAAGGTGGAAACGGACGATTTGTGTACCTGAAAACTCAGTCCTTACTCAGAACCAATTAGGAAGAAGTCAGATAGCAATAATTAACATCTTTAGTGTGTAAAAATGGATTTGTACAACATTTTATTCGTACAGACCAAATAATTTAGAGCAATGCACTTTTGGTTATTTAAGGAAGGTTATGCCCTAGATAAGTGCAGAGAAGGGTTTGAAGAAGGTGTCCCAAAGAAAGATTTAAATAAACTTAAAGGCAACCTCTGTTATGTTCTGGCATCTCAGCAATTTTAGGCAACTTGTGATATGGGGGTCTGAGCAGTGATTTTGAAAGCTTGAACTTGGCAGCACTGAACAAAGCAGTCTTAATTCATGTTTGGGACTGAAACCAGAGCTTTGGATTTTAGTCTTATGGTATTTATCTCATTTTTCTTTCATTCAGCTTCATTTAGAGAACTTGGTGTGAATAAGAAACAACCGATCAAAATCTATCAGGTTTTAACATAGACTTTCAGCTTCTCCCTTCATTTCATAACTTCCCATAGTACCCCCTAGGGCTTTTTTGAGAGCCCTGATTCCTAAAATCTGTACTAGACGTGAGGAGCACTAAGTAGCAGTGTTATTTCCATCCTAGCAGTCTATTCTTTCCCTTAAATGAGCTGGCATCAGTGATAAGTGACAAAACACATTCCCCTTAAAACACATTCACAATAGGGCTAGAGAAAGTTAGGAAAATTCTATTCACCTTTCACTTATAGCAATCTGTAGTTAATATAGAGGTGAAAAAGCCCAATTTAAATAACCATGTTGCCTCAGATGCTTTCTTTGACCTCGCAGAGTAGCCTTCCTACAGCATTGACCTAAGATAACGAGGTGATAAGAGTTGAGTTTACACTTATTTTCTGGTTATAAGCATGTGTAGCCTTTTACATTTCATACATATTGCAGTTACCAGTTATAATATTTTGTTTTTCGTAAGCAAGAACCTGCCAAGGGAATACTTCTTTCCCACCTTTCCCCTCACGCTCCCAGACGCAATACATATTTATAGCAATGAAACAAAAATTATGTGGGAAACCATGTCAGGTGTAGAAATCAAAGTGAGTTAGATCAGCCGCACATCCGAAGGGATTGAAGGTTTCTGCTTAACAGCTACTCCAAACCCACCATTTGCTCACTGGTGCATGGGCATTTGCACTGGGAGAAGATTTTTATTAAGGAAAGTAGGCGCAAGTGGGTCTGAAACTTATTGACCTATGTCCTTCACAAGGATTTCCATTTCTCTTTTCTGAAAGCAATTTTCACGGAGCATGCTAAATTGCTGCAGATAAATATTTCTCTGGAGCCACTTCATTTTTATCTTTATGTTCACTCTGCTCAAGAAAACGAAGTAAGGCTGACTCCTGTCATCCATACTATCCCAAGCAAAGAATATGTTCTCCACATTTGCCTACCTAATTAAAGCAGCAAAGTAGGTTTAAAGGTGAGGAAAAAGTGGTGATTATCTGGGGCTTCTGTCAAGGCAAGTGATCAAAAAGCAGCGAGGACATGAGAAAAGGATATTTGATAATTTTGAGGCAGCCTTGCCTATATTTGCCAGCTTAATGCCATCTGTGCTTTCAATTTTCTTAGCATTGCGTCTGTGGTTCAAGGAAGGCTCAGCCTAGGATTGGATCTGGCACAATAAACCTTGCAATATTTTTTCTCTGTGGAGATGTGACATTGAAGTGGATTGATGTATACAGAAACCGATGAGGTTATACTAGCTATATAATATATATGCAAAGGAAAACCATAAGTATTAATAGTAATGGATACTTGGAATTTGTCAGGCTAGGAGACAAAAGGTCCCCTAAAGAATACATCATAAAGTGCCCTGCAAGGCTGCTGTAGTACGGTGCAGTTGTGAAAGCGACGCCAACACGTCAGGGCACGGGACCTCAGGCCTGACTTGTCATCTCCTTCTGATCCTGACCTGTCTGCACAGCTCTCCGTTAATCATTTCACCTCCATTTCTCCCACTTTGTCGACGTTACCTACAGAGGCTGTAAATCTTCTTTTAAGTGAAGGAGCTTATTAGAAGGAAGATGTAGGTTTTCTGTAAATTTTTATAGCAAGACAAGTAGCTGATGAACCTGTCACCACTGATGGGAATGAACTACTTTATGGTGACAAACATTAGAGAGAGTGATGCGAAAACAGAGCCAGGAGAAGACTTGAAAGGGATGGCAAGCGTTTTACATTTGACATCACGCCTTTGATTTGATGAGACTGCTTACAAGCTTCTAATTCTCGGTGCACTTGTGTGAATTATGGGAATGATGCTTCAGTTTCAGGTCGGATCGGTTGCTCAGCAGCATTGATCAAAACACAGGAAAATGGTGGGAATTGGATACTCTAAGAGCCTGGTATCCATCTAGGCTAACAGCAGTCCTTTTCACTCATCATCATCTCTGTTCCTTCTGACTGTCTTCGAGCTTGCAAGTTACACAAATGGGAATCCTGGACTTGTAACCAGAATCCTCAGACACACTCATTTTTGTTATCTTTCATTTTTATTCTTTTATAACAATTGTTTTCTATTAAGAAGCAAGGTATCTCATGTTACCCTCATTTACAGCTACGAAAACAAATCTTTCAGTAATTTCTCTGGATTTGGATATTTCAACGATGCAATGCTAATGTTCTCCACTGAATTGATCCAAGTTAAGTCATTAGAGAGACCACTTTTGAACTGTATAAAATACAGTTTAAACAAGCTCTGGGTACAACAGACTTCAAATAACCCAAACAAATAAACAGTCTTGTTGTTCAAATGGGTGTACCAATATCAGCTGGTCATCAGGCTGACTAAACTCATATGAGATATACACCTTTTCCATGCCACTAATGCCACAGGTGCACGCCGAAGTAATACGAACTTGCTTCTTCCTAGTAAGATGCTTTTACTCATAAATAAACGGGCTTTATTTCAAGTAAGTTAAAAAGAGAAAGGCACCAAGTGGGTATAATTGCCACGACAGCCAAGCAGTTGTTGGTATGCTGGGTACAACTCCAGCAGTACTCTCAAGCTTCAAGGAAAACCTGTTAAATCCTACTTTTAGTGCTCATGGACTTTGAAGCTTGAGAATTTGTAGAGTTCAAGTCTTGCTCATTCGTCACTAACTAACCTTAGGCACAACCATCAGAACTCATTTACTGCAGAAAAAAAAAATGACATTGAAAAAGCTGCTAAGTGTTGCTTCAACAAAAGTGTATGTTTAAAAAAGTTTTGTAGTAAAAATAAATTCATAGTTTAAATAAATACTCGATGTCTAGATCCCACATCACATACAACTTTATAATGTATTAGCCCCAATTAGATCCAGCAGCAGTTCTTAGTTCCCAGGTCAGAGCAAAAACCCAATCCACACCTTGACTGCCTTTATGCCTTCCATAAGGACAAGTCCCAGAATTGGAAATAAGTCATAGAGTGAGGATATATCAGACCCTTACGTTAGGCAGTCTGTAATAGCTGTATTATCTCTGCCTGGCTTTGCATTGTGACAAGTAAACTCTTTTATCAAGAATTACATCCAAATCTCTTTTAATGGGTTTGTCTTCTGTGTGCTTGATTATGGGCCATAGCATTTGGAGCCACATTATCCCTCACCAACAGGACAGCCAACGTCAGAACACCACCACCCTGTGCTGGTTAAACCCTCCCTGCCCCCGTCACATCCGTTTTTCGTTTCAGAGAAACTGAAGCCTGTTGCTGTAACCACACGCCAGACCAGATTACTGCCGTCAGGATTTCTGATGAGTTCTGTATTTTTAAAAAAAGAGTTTTCTATATTTGGTTATTGCAATTCCTTCACTAAATGGAAATTTACAACCAGTTACCGTTCCCAAATATGTTCATAGCACTCACTGAAACACAGGAGAGCAGATATACCGGAGAGCACAATTACACGACATCCTTCGTGAAATAGTAATTTTGCAGAACAAATAGAAGTTAAATAATCATCAGGCATAATTTAAATAACCTTCTGTCTTCTACCTGAGAGGAGTGCAGATGTGAGATGTGTTTCTGAAGGAAGAGTGCCTGCATCCCACAGATGAAGGTCTCTGCTTTCAAACTCTTCCCTCCTTTGGTCCCGCGACAGCTCCACCATCCTCCTGCTTCCCACATGACTGGGTACCGTGACAGCGTGGTGGGTTGGCAGGAAGGCCACAGTAAGTTTTGTGTCACCACTGAGGTGTAATTTTAAGTGCCTAAAAACCATACAGTTCTTTTCTAGATCTTCAGTGTGAATTTGTATACCAGCATCAATGCCTTTCTTGCTTAAAATTGCATTATTCCTCATAGAAAACAGAGAAACAGTTTTTTCCTAGAGATACATATATGCGTAGACCAAACATCAGGATGACGTTTGCATGGTGTTCAGTGCACATTTACTGGCTCATTTCTGACATACTGTCAGATCTAAGGCACTGAAATACTTTCGACATCACCGTGAGTGCCACACAACAATAATGGATTGTAAGTAGCAAGGATCGCTGGCTAGAAAGTGGCCCAAGTGCCTGTGTTGCCTGGCTTGAGCTTAGGTAAAAGGCAAATGATACCTGAAGATTATTATCAAATGGTAAAAATAAAAGGTATTTAACGTAAGGTGATGTTATAGACATTATCGTAGTTACTCTTGAATGTTAAAAGAATAAAAAGCAAAAAGTGCAATTCTACTACATCGTAATGAAACAGATGCTTGCATTTTTGGTTCTGAAGAGTAACTATAGCAAAATAAGTCAACTATATCAAAAGGCGTTGAAAGCTCATGGCATGGTTGCAAAATATGAGTAATTTTGTGCGCAGCCAGCAATTTATATCTAGAACTTTTTATGGTAGAGTTTGGCAAGGGGGAGAGAGTGTGGTTATAAAACTGGATGCTGTTAAAGATTTTTCTAACTTCCCTCAGTCTGAAAGGATCCCTTGAAGGTCTCGGCTGTGCCCTGGCACCAGCCTACTGTCAGCATCTCTGCACATCAGCTCCCACGTTAACTGAGGCTGAGCTAGGTGTGGGCTGCAGATCCAGTTCTTCCCCATGTGATTTGCAACAGATTCATTCCAAACACAGCAAGCCCCAGCCAAAGCAGAGGAACAGCCCCCCGACCCTCCCTGAATCACCCTGTGGCCATGGCCCACCAGGCTGGTGCCGCACTCATCCAGGGAATTTGAAGTTTGGTGGCATGTACCAGCAAAAGCCAGGTGACAAGTGGGACCCTCAGCAGAGCCCAGCCTGATGCCAGGGCTTCTTCAGTCCTGAAGGGCTTGGTACGTCTCCCAGCCCCAGCTCAGAGGCTTGGGCTCCCCTCAAAAGCAGGAGGCCAGGCTTAAGCTCTGCCTTTAGTGAGCGATTATTTATTATTACTTACAAAAAGCTCCTGCATCCCCAAGCTTGCTTGAAGTTTGACATTGCAGCTCTGTAGATTTCAGTATCTTGAAAAGATTGTAGGTATTAGGGGGTGGTTTGAGCAACAGAAGAGAAATTAGTTTTATTTTGATTCAGGCTATACACTGAAGCTGAAAGCCTCGTTTAAAAGTGACAACGTAGGATATGAATCAGTGGGTTTGTAGGGGCATGACACTATTCAAATGATATCTACTGCACAGATATTTCTACTTGTGGGAGAGCTTTCTTGACAAAGAAGGACATTTTCTTGACAATTAAGAGGCCAAGCAGAGGCAAGAGACATCTTAGCAATGTTTTACGCTTCGCTTTAAGTTTGGAAGCTATGTTTTCGAAGATTACCTTTTCTCAAATGCAAGGTTTCAGCCTAGCCTAGACTAATTCATGTACCATTACTTGAATTCAGAGCTCTGTCTGCTTTCATTATGTTGTAAAAGCATCTGTGTTATTTTTCTACTTCAAGCATTTTAAGCGTGCGCTGCTGTCTGGCCTCTTTTTTCTTTGATTTTCTAAGTGACAGTCACTCCCAAAAATTGGATAATAGCCATATCACCATATCTATAGTCTAATAACATCTGTCTCAATTATTCTGCATTTTATTGAGAAGAATGTATCCTCCCAAGAACCTGGAAGTCACTGAACATGCAAATAAGGAGAACAGATTTTTGTTTCCACATTTTAATTCAGTTTTTATAATTTACACTGTTAACAGAATAAATATATGTCCATTTCCAAAAAAATAGCAGTGATACGATATATTATACATCATACATATACATACATATACATCAAATTTAAATCTGCTTCGTGATAGGTAGCTCTACCTATATGGCATACTTTTGCAAAACAGGTGAATACATTATTTGGATAGCAAATATTCATTATTCACACCTATTATATAGATGTGAATGTGGCTGTAAGGAGAGTTTACAAGCCATTAAAGTAAGTTCTAGCAAACTTACTAAGATACTAGAACCACACATGTTTAAAAAACTAGTAGGGAAGAGAGCAAATCTGGATTCACTGCCTCCTGATTAATGATCTCAAAAAATGACAAATCCTTTTGTTTATTGTTTTGCACTGCCTCTAGTACCTAGGAAAAGCATTTCCTTTCAAGGGGCCTTACACAGAACAGACATGTTCTTAAATGTTCCTGCATGTGCCTGCAGTAAGGGTTGTGTAAAGCAAATGGTGTCCCTAGTCTTTTCTTCAAGAATGGGGTGTGCTACAGGTATGCCAGGGCTTCCTTCTGACAGCTTAGAAACAAAATAGATGATGACAGCAAGGTTCTCTACAGCTGTCCTGAGACAGAAACTGAACAGAAATCAGAGAGTCAATTTTTGGAATAGGCAAAGTATGATTTCGTGTTCTGTGCATGTTAGTAAGATAATGCAGAAGAGAAGCATTCATTTTTAGTCTTGTTGGGAGAGTGAATATGTTTCATTTAGATTAAGTTTACAGAGTATTTTTTTGTATTGTATATTGCAAATAATTCAAAACATTAGATCATATGGTTGTCTTTTTAATTTCTCTAATATTGATTTTAGAAACTTGAATACTTTGATTTAACTCACTTAGGGATATTGGCCTTACTGTAATAGACTTCAGGCACTATGTTAGGATGAATATGGTATCAGATAGAAAGGTCTCCAACTGGCTGTAAAGCCACATCTTAACAATGAAGGATGCAAATCCCTTAGTGGAAAGTTATATGATATCATCATTGCAATGCATTGGAATGATGAAATATAGTCTAGATTGTTTTTGTCTTAAATAATCTGTAATTCATTATGGGTTTCAGGAAACCTTTTCATTAGTTGTCATCATAATGTGGTTTGCATTAGTTTCAAAGAAAGGTAAAGAATAAAATGAATATTAAAATGAATGACTGGATTAGCTAGGGAATAAATCAAGTGAATTTGATATCAGAAATGGAACCTACCTATTATGATGTAGATGAAACTAAAATTGGGTAAAACCCTGCCCTTATTTGAGACAATGGCGAAGTTCCCATTGTGTTTTAAAACCAACAGACTAAATTCTCTTTCATTAACCAGGGCAAGGGGGTGTAGAAAGTGTGAAGTCAGTAGAATTATTAGGGACTTATCAGTGTTAGAGTAGAATTGGGCTTAACAGCTTCATGCTATGTTGGAGAATGCCTACATTTACTGTTTTCAGTATTTTCTTGTTCCATCCTCCTATACAGCTCCAGCAGTGTCTTCAGGGTAGAATGAAAATTGTTAGCAGGTTTCTAATGCATCATGAATAGCAAAATATAAAACTAGAATCTGGAAACAGAAGCATAATGAAATGTGTATTTGGATTCCATGTGCCCAATCATGGTAATGATATAGGAAAAACAGAATGGAAAGCAAACGGTCATAGTAAGTAGCAAAAGGGAGGTGCAGTTCAGCTCCATTTATGAAGTGCAGGAAAATCGACATGGAAAATAAAGGAGACCCAGAAAGGGGCCACATAAAATGAAGGCAATATGGTCTCCATAAATCTCTTTGTACCAATGCCTCTTAGTAGTCCAGCTAAAACCACTATTTCTCCTTCAAATATTGTGTCAAATTTAATTTCAATCAATAGATGTATAGTTATAAATCTATATTTGTAGAAGGCTGCAGCTCTAAGCAGCAGGTGAGTGACACATCAGGAGCGATCGACGTGCCTGCCTTTGTCTTTTTCTTTCTCCATTTTGTACAACATACATCTTCCTTGTAAAATTATCTTGAAGCTTCATTTTCCCCCCTCATTATTGTAATTTTTCTTGGAGGAGAGAGTTCAGTCTTCTGTGTCTGAGTCACTCTTTATCCTTGCGATGCCTCCTACCCAACAGGTGGAAACAACCAACCGCTCCAAGTTATAATCACAGGCATTTTACGAGGTAATAACCAGGTCTTTAAACTCAGCAGGGAACCTGAGTTTGTAATGCTTTAGGCCAAATCTTAAAATTAAGTGCTACAGAAATGTAGGAAAGCAGGGGAGTGAAAACTTCTCATTACAAAATGGTTAAAGCATACGACGCAGCCTGGATAATACCCGTGTATTCTGCTAGAGGTGAGCAGGGTTTGACCTGCTGTCCTGTGACTGGGGTTCTCGCGCTGTAGGTGAAGCCTACGGCCCTGGAGTCGGGGGAGGCTAACAGGGAAGAGAAAACAGAAGTCAGATAAACCTAGAAGCTGGAGCCTGAAATTTCTGACAGAAAACTCTAAATAAGATGTATGTTTTTGGAGCTAGGGTAAATGACCATGGGGTCAACTATTACATTTTCCACCTCTTCCATTTTTCACTTTAAGAAGAGAGATTTTAGATGAGCTGTTCAGACGGTCTCAGAGGCTCTCTCAGCCACACAAGGCAGCGCTTGGTGTCCTTGCACATTTACCCAATGATCTGTGCTTGCTTTCAATTACTTACGTAGGAAAGGTTTGTAAGGAGTGGTGAAATCTTTAATTAAGTGTAGTCATGAAGGTTGGAGGAAAAAGAGTTTTCAGCGTATCAGCCTTTCTCCCAGCCTGAAAAAGACATATCCTGTTTTTGTTTTAGACCATAGGAACAACTTGTGCTCCCCTCCCCAGACCTCATCTGTGGGGGTTTTCCAAGCTTCAATAACTTAATTTTAAAGAATGCTTTTCCTGTATCCTTAGACCATCATAAAAAAACCCAGAATTGCTACCAACGCTGTAAGAGCAATAGGAGATTTTGAATCCAGAGTACCTGCAGAGGGCAGCATTAACTCGCCATTTAAACCCCATCGTGCCAGGGAATATCAATGTCCCTTGGCAATCCAAAATTGTATTTTATATGTAAATAACACAGGGCTTGATAAACAAGTTCGGCATGTATTGCCAAGAGCAAATATGGGAGAATTTTGTGGTACATGATTTGCTGAAAAAGTTTATATCTATATTGCATTAAATTTTTCAGATTCTGAATAAATGCAATAGAATGTGTGTTCTGTAAGTACCTAGTTTGTTTACACTTTATCATGACGTGTTACAATACAGTGGCATTCATCAACAGCTAATAGATTTTTACAATATAACAAAAACACGATATAAAGATTGTCAGGAAAACAAAATTTGACACGGTTCTCGTTTCTCCCTAGTGCATTTCAAGTTAACAAGACTTACTACAATAAATTCCCTTTAACCTGATCTTTATTTACATGGATATCCAGTTTTTAGTAATAGTGAAGTTATTGTTCACTTTATAATTCTTGGGATTATAAAACAATTTTTCAGCAAATAGGGCAAATGTGAATGTCTGGTCACGGCCAGGTAGTTTTATAAGCGCACTCTCCAAGAGAAAAAGTACAAACTATGTTTCCCCCTTGCATACAAAACAATATCCAGATTTGTTTCCCATTTTCTCATTAGAACTGTTTTTCAGCACTCTACCTCTCTGAATTTGATCTTCCATTTCAGTAAAATTAAGTGTTTCTGCTTGTGTATATACAGGTGTGTGAGTATGTACACATCATGGTCCAGCTGAAAAAGCTCTGAAGCTCACTCCCCTGGCTGCTCATCTCTGGATTCAGATACAAGAGACTGATGGCAAATCGCCTTTTCTTCTGACGCTTCACAACAGCTACTTGCAGCTGCCATATTTGCTCCATTTCTAAGCATTTCAGCAAGTAATTTATATCTTGGTGTATGCTACCCGTTTGAAAAACCAGAAAGCAGACACTGGACCTTACCACTAAGCTACTGTCTAAAAAAAATAAAAATTGCACGAAGAAAGGTGGGTCTTCCCATCGTCAGGAAGGTCTCCAGTCTTCCCTGTTTCACTCGCAGCACAAAGTGGGATGCCTTTAGCCTGTGACAATTTTTGGCTAAAATGTATGGCCCTCCCCCATCTGCTTTTTCCAGTTCATGGTGTGTGTCTATATATATACACACACACACATATGTATTTGTCCTAGCATTGATTTTGATGGAAAAATTCACTGTTTAAAACAGATGAGAGTTAATATGGAGGTGTATTTAGAATTTACCTTCTAAAAAGGCTCCACAGATGCAAGTGGATGCTAACTGCCTGCTGCTATAACAATTCATCCTCCATCCTGAATAATGTTTAATCACGCCATGACAACAGCAGCCAGCAGCATGTTGGCTAACGCTGCTTCAGCCTCCACGCTGCATAGAGGCTGATTACATTGGTGCATGAAAATAGGCATGGGAATGGATTTAAACGGCGGCCAGAAACTTTATTAAAATATCCCTGGGAAAGAAGCTCTGGCTTTTCCACTTTCTAAAGTTGTCACATATCAGTTATTAAAGTGCAGGCAACGCAAATGTTAAAATAACACAGATGGCAGTACTATGATATTTGTTGCCACTCTCAAAGCCTTTTGTCACAATGGATATGGAAATAGATTGTAGGATTTGAGAGGATTAGCTTGTTCGTTCGTAATAACTGATATAAGAGTATTTGGAATCTTGGATGTAAGAATGAGGTAAGTCTCTATCGATATATGATGTATATAAATGGGATTATATAAAAAAAAGATTATATGATTCATGTTAATAGCATTAACAATAGCACTACACTGCTGGGTATTCACGTTAGGTTTGAACTGCGTGCAAACCAGGTAATGAATCTGTTTCAACACTTATAGACATTTAAGGTGTCTTCAAAGTTAATACTTGATGACACCGTGATCCTGATGAATTTATAAGGAAGATTTAAGTGCAATTATTTTCAACAGGAAAAGGGATGTTCTGTGATTCATTAGGTAAAAACCAATTCTTTGTACATAGGTAAGTGAATTGGATGGATAATGGTCTAAAAACCACAACTTTGAGAAGTTTATTCTGAAGAGGAAATGTCTCTTTTGCAAAGAGCAGGCAGCTGTTGTCCATTTTGTCCATTTTCCACAAAGCCAGATAATCTTAAGCATGGCACGCAACTGTTAGGATAATGTTTTCACCACAATGTTCTAATTAACTGATAGCTGCATCGTTGTAAGAAGGAATGTTAAAATGTATCTTGCTATTTTTACTGTACAGTAATTCCTGACATGATTTTGCCCAGTTTCCTGTGACCGCTGCAAAAGATGAACCTAAGTAAGAACTGGCTGATTAAACAAGGATTTACCAAGGGTAAATCATGCTTGACCAATCTGATAGCTTTCTATGATGTTATAACGGGTTGGCTGGGTGAGGGGAGAGCCGTAGATGTCATCTACCTTGACTTTAGCAAGGCTTTTGACACTGTCTCCCATAACATCCTCCTTAAGAAGCTGAGGAAGTATGGGCTAGAGGAGGTGACAGTGAGGTGGATTGAGAGCTGGCTGTGTGACAGAACTCAGAGGGCTGTGATCAGCGGCACAGAGTCTAGTTGGAGGCCAGTAACCAGCGGTGTCCCCCAGGGGTCAATACTTGGTCCAGTTTTGTTCAGTATATTCATTAACGACCTGGATGAGGGGACAGAGTGTATCCTCAGCAAATTTGCTGATGATACCAAACTGGGAGGGGTGGCTGACACTCCAGAGGGCCGTGCTGCCATCCAGCGTGACCTGGACAGTCTGGAGAGCTGGGCAGAGAAGAACCTAATGAGGTTCAACAAAAGCAAGTGCAAGGTCCTGCACCTGGGGAGGAAGAATGCTAAGCACCAGTATAGGTTAGGGGTGGACCTGCTGGGAAGTAGTTCTGAGGAGAAGGATCTGGGGGTCCTGGTAGACAGTAAATTATCCATGAGCCAACAATGTGCCCTTGTTGCCAAAAAGGCCAATGGAATCCTGGGCTGCATAGGGAAGAGTGTGGCCAGTAGGTCGAAGGAGGTCATTCTCCCCCTCTACTCTGCACTGGTGAGGCCACAACTGGAATACTGTGTCCAGTTTTGGGCTCCCCAGTTCAAGAGGGACAGGGAACTGCTGGAGCGAGTCCAGCGAAGGGCAACTAAGATGATTAAGGGATTGGAGCATCTCCCTTATGAGGAAAGGCTGAAGGAGCTGGGACTCTTTAGCCTGGAGAAGAGAAGGCTGAGGGGAGACCTGATTAATGTTTACAAGTATCTAAAGGGTGGGTTGAAGGAGGATGGACCCAGGCTCTTTTCAGTGGTTCCCAGTGACAGGACGAGGGGCAATGGGCACAAGTTAGAACACAGGAAGTTCCGTTCAAATACACGGAAGAACTTCTTTACGGTGAGGGTGACAGAGCACTGGAACAGGCTGCCCAGGGAGGTTGTGGAGGCCCCTTCTCTGGAGATTTTCAAGACCCGCCTGTATGCATTCCTGAGTGATGTGCTCTAGGCAATCCTGCTTTAGCAGGGGAGTTGGACTAGACGATCTCCAGAGGTCCCTTCCAACTCTAAAGATTCCGTGATTCCGTGATTCCGTAATTCCGTAATTAACAGCTGGTATAACTCGTGGCCAGCAGGAGTATCCCTCTGCAGCTTCCCTGGCAATCAGCTCATACTTCAGGGTTTTCCCAGCACGTTCTCTGTGAACCTCCTCTCTGGCACTCACCTGCCCTGACCAGGCTGAGTCCACTGGGGCTGTGGGACCACCAGGGTGAGGCCTCTTTGGGTAAAACCTTTCTGAAGCGTATAGCATATGGAGCTCTTCGGGATCTCCTCTTCTCTGAGACATATTGTCACTGCCACCACAGTAATACAGCTACAAGTGACGGTGTAAAACGATTTGATGCATGGGTTAGAATCTGCATCAAAAGTGAGGCACTAGTTTGAAGCAATTTTGTCAATAAATTAATCTGCAGCCATGGCACCGATGGAGCGTGTCTGACACTGATGAGAAGCAGTAGTGAAGCAGGAGCAGCGAGAGCGGCTCTTCCCTGTGTGAGGATCACAGAATCTTTAGAGTTGGAAGGGACCTCTAGAGATCATCTAGTCCAACTCCCCTGCTAAAGCAGGATTGCCTAGAGCACATCACTCAGGAATGC